>JAJQQW010000001.1:527314-1056195 GCA_025583905.1 Ia io
ACATGTAATTTATTTTTGTGATATCAATGATAAGTGCATGAATAGATTTTAAAATGAGAAGATAATCAAAATGTGTCACTATAAAAAAAAACACTTAAATACAAAGCATAGCCCGAGCCGGCTTGGCTCAGTGGATAGAGTGTTGGCCTGTGGACTAAAGGGTCCCAGGTTCGATTCCGACCAAGGGCACATGCCTGGGTTGCGAGCTTGATCCCCAGTAGGGGGTGTGCAGGAGGCAGCCGATTAATGATTCTCTCTCATCATTGATGTTTCTATCTCTCTCTCCTTCTCCCTTCCTCTCTGAAATCAATAAAAAAATAAATAAATATAATAAAATAAATAAATAAATAAATAAATAAATAAATAAATAATAAATATAAATAAATACGATAGTAATTTGGGAGAGTATGGGGGACAAAAATGCTATACACAGAAAACAATTAATAAAATGACAACAGCAGGTCTTTCCATATGCATAACAACTGTAAACGCATATAGATTGAATTCACCAATAGAAAGACAGAGAATAGCTGAATAGATTAAAAAAAAACAAAAACAGGATCCAACCACATGCTGTCTATAAGATTCACTTTAGAGCTAAGGACCCGCATAGATTGAAAATAAGAAAACAGATGCAAATAATGAAGACAAAAAGCAGGAAGAAGTGGTGTTAGAAGAAGTTTAAGTTGAAAAAATTTGGCTCTCGAAAAAGATGGCGACCTGCAAGAAGGTAGGGAGAGAGAGAGTGTGAGTGAGGAACCCATAGAGGAGAGTGTAGACGTGTAGACGTGTGTGGTGTGTGTGTGTGTATGAGCTAGGGTCAGTTACATTCTGCAGGTCTTCCAAGGAGCTGCCTAACCAGGCAGTCCTAGACTGCGGAGCCCCACGCACAAAGCGGACACTTTTCCGCGGCTGGTGCGGACGCAGAGACCATGCAATCTTGAGAAACAGAGCTGCCTGAGACTCGAATCTTGGCTTCTGACACAAACCAGGACCCTGCGGCCACTGGGGACAGAGAACTGCTATCACAGCTTCAGACGAATAAACAACAAGAATCCAGACTTCCCTGCAGATTCCTGTGAGTCAAAGAGCCTATCCCCCTCCCCGCAGGCGCGTGCGGATAGCTCAATAGTAACTGACAGACACGCCCCTCATGCAAGCTGCAGAGCTTTGTGCAGGGACACGCTCCCCTTAGGGAACTTGGCACGCAGGACAGAAGCAGCTCACGTTCGGGGAAATCTGCCAGTGTGCACAGAAGGCTCCCCTTCGGGGAATTGGGGGGAATTTGGCTTGCGGGTCACAGCTCCCCTTCGGGGAAGCTTAGAGCTTGCACAGAGGGGCTTCCCTTTGGGGAATTTGGTGCGCAGGACGGACTCCGCCCCTCTTCGGGGATTCTGGGAGAGTGCACTGAGGCAGCTCACCTTCAGGGATTTGAGAGTGTGTGCCCTAGCAGGTTTGGCTCAGTAGAGAGAGCACACAGGGGACGCAGCTCCACTTCAGGGAATTTGGCACGCCGGACACAGCTGCCTGGGATCCCTGACTCACAGCGCATTCACCCTAAGAGCCAGTGACCCCAATTGAGGGTGCATACACACACAGGGACCCAGATTCTGAGCGAGAAACCGCACAAGCCAACAGAGACTCTGACACTCAATTCTTGGTGCAGACACAGGAAAACTCTGACTCCTGGCACATACTAAGGACCTCATTTTTGGCACATACCAACAGTGTGGTGCAGACAGGGCCCCTGATTCTAAGTGTGCACACGAGACCACAGGGAACACTGGGGACACTGACCCTGGGCAAGTCTGGTTCCCACCAACCAAAGGCAGCCACACATCCTAGTGTCAGAGCACTTCAGTGAAACTCGGGTGGAGCGAAGTCCCCACAACACACGGCCGAGGTCCACGCAAATGGAAGCTTGAGCTTTCTGGTGATAGCCAGAATGGGGAAACAAAACAACTCACAGAGGAAAGAAAATGTGGAGTCGCCAAGAAAGGAAATTAGTGAAACTGAAGCTTGCAACATGACCGAAAAGGAGTTGAGAGTAATGGTCGTGGAATTTATACATCAGATGGATAAGAAAATCAACAACTTATGCAAGAATCAGGAAGAAATGAAAAGTGATATAGCTACAATCAAAAACACCATGGAAAGTTTCAACAGTAGACTACAAGAAGCAGAGGACCGAATTAGTGAGTTAGAAGATCAGGTACAGAAACAAGCTCAATCTGAACAGCAATTGGAGAAAAAAATTAAAAAGCAGGAGGAAAGGCTAAGGGAGCTTCGGGACAACATGAAACGAAGTAACATGCATATAATAGGGCTGCCAGAAGGACAAGAAGAGCAGCAGGGATTAGAAAATCTATTTGAAGAAATAATGACAGAAAACTTCCCGGATATGGGAAAGATAAAAGTTACGCAAGTACAGAGAGTCCCAAGCAGGATCAACCCCAAAAGACCCACACCAAGACATGTCATAACTTCAATGGCAAATATAAATGATAAAGAGAGAATCTTAAAGGCGGCAAGAGAGAGAAAGAGAGTTACCTACAAAGGAACACCCATCAGATTGTCAAATGATTACTCAACAGAAACACAACGAGCTAGAAGTGAATGGAAGGAGGTATACAAAGTGTTGCAAAGCAAAGGACTGAATCCAAGAATACTATATCCACCAAGACTATCAATCAAAATTGAAGGGGAAATCAGGAGCTTCGCAGACAAAAAAAGACTCAGGGAGTTTATCACCACCAAACCAGCAATGCAAGAATTGCTAAAGGGAATACTGTAAAAAGAAGAAATAAAGAGGTAACAAGGAATACAGACACAAAAATAGATATGACTACAAACAAATACCATTCAGGAATAACTTTAAATGTAAACGGACTAAATGCTCCAATCAAAAGACATCAAGTGGCTGAATGGATAAAAAAACATGACCCATATATATGCTGTCTACAAGAGACCCACCTCAGAACAAGAGACTCACACAGATTGAAAGTGAAGGGATGGAAAAATATCTTCCAGGCAAATGGAAATGAAAAAAAAAGCTGGGGTAGCAATACTTATATATGACAAAATAGACTTCAAAGTAAATGCCATAACAAGAGATAAGGAAGGCCACTTCATAATATTAAATGGAGAAATCCAACAAAAAGAAATAATTCTGGTAAACATATACGCTCCCAATATAGGAGCACCCAAATACATAAAAAAACTCCTGGAGGATATCAAGGGAGAGATTAATAGCATACAATCATAGTAGGAGACTTTAATACCCCACTATCACCATTGGACAAATCCTCTAAACAAAAAATCAGCAAAGAAACAGCAATCCTAAATGACTCACTAGACCAGATGGAATTAATTGACATTTTCAGAACATTTCACTCCAAAGCCACAGAATATACATTCTTCTCAAGTGCACATGGGTCATTTTCAAAGATAGATCATATGCTGGGTCACAGGCAAAGTCTCTTCAAATTCAAGAAGATAGAAATTATATCAAGCATCTTCTCAGATCACAGTGGCATAAAACTGGAACTCAACTACAATAAATACAATCCAAAGAAATCAAACACATGGAGACTAAACAGCATGCTATTAAACAAGGACTGGGTCACCAGAGAGATCAAAGAAGAAATAAAAACATCATGGCAACAAATGACAATGAAAACACAACAATCCAAAATCTATGGGACACAGCGAAAGCAGTCTTGAGAGGGAAGTTCATAGCTCTACAATCCTATTGCAAAAAACAAGAAACAATGGTAATAAATTCCCTAACCCTACAACTCAAAGAGCTAGAAAAAGAGCAGCAAGAAAAACCCAGTGTAACCAGAGGAAGGAAATAACAAAGATCAGAGTGGAGATAAATGACATAGAGACCAAAGAAACAATACAAAAGATCAACAAAATCAAGAGCTGGTTCTTTGAAAGGATAAACAAGATTGATGGACCTCTAGCCAGTCTCACCAAGAAGCAAAGAGAGAGGACCCAAGTAAACAAAATCAGAAATGAAAGAAGTAAAATCACAACAGACCCCGCTGAGATACAAAGGATTGTTACAAAATACTACGAACAGCTCTATTCCAACAAACTGGACAACCTGGAGGAAATGGACATATTCCTAGAAAAATACAACCTTCCAAAAATCAATCAAGAAGAATCTCGACAGCTCAATAGGTCAATAACTATGGACGAAATTGAAGCAGTCATCAAAAAGCTTCTGGCAAACAAAAGCCCGGGGCCTGACGGCTACACAGGAGAGTTTTACCAAACATTCAAGGAAGAACTAAAACCTATCCTCCTCAGACTATTCCAAAAAATTCAAGAGGAAGGAACACTTCCAAGCTCCTTCTTGGTAGCCAGCATCACCCTAATACCAAAACCAGATAAAGACAACACAATGAAAGAGAATTAGAGACCAATATCCCTCATGAACATAGATGCCAAAATCCTCAACAAAATTCTAGCAAATCGGCTCCAGCAGTACATCAGAAAGATCATACACCATAACCAAGTAGGATTTATCCCAGGAATGCAAGGATGGTACAATATCCGCAAATCAATAAACGTGATACATCACATAAACAAATTGAGAGATAAAAATCACATAGTCATATCAATTGATGCAGAAAAAGCATTTGACAAAATCCAACACCCTTTCTTGATAAAAACTCTCAACAAGGTGGGAATAGAAGGCTCATACCTCAACATAATAAAAGCTATATATGGTAAACCCACAGCAAACATCATACTCAATGGACAAACACTAAAAACATTTCCCCTAAGAACAGGAACAAGACAGGGATGCCCACTCTCACCACTCCTGTTTGACATAGTACTGGTTAACTGGTTGTTCTGGTCATTCTGCAGTTCGGTTGCTGGGCTTTTATATATAGAGATCAGATGTTATTATACTTAGAAAAATGGAAGAAAACTACTAGATTTAACAAATAATTGGCAAAGTCTTAGGACACAAATTAACATCCAGGAACTGATGGCATTTTTATATACCACTAAAGAACTCTCAGAAAGAAAAAAAAAATTTTAATATATTTTTATTGATTTCAGAGAGGAAGGGAGAGGGGGAGAGATAGAAACATCAATGATGAGATAGTCTGGATAGGCTACCTCCTGCACTCCCCCTACTGGGGATTGAGCACACAATCGGGCATGTGTCCCCAACCAGAATCAAACCTGGGACCCTTCAGTCCATAGGCCGACGCACAATCCACTGATCCAAACCAGGTAGGGCAAGAATAATTTTTTAGAAAACCCCACTTATCATTCAACAAAAAAATTAATATACTTAGCAATAAACTTAATGAAAGAGTTAGACCCGTACTCAGAAGACTATAGACATTGAAAAAAGAAAAAGAGGAAGATGCAAACAAGAAAAAGCATATACTATATTCATGGACTGGAGGAATTAACATCACTAACATGTCCAAACTACCCAAAGCAATCTACAGATTCAATGCAATCCCTATTAAAATTTCAACAGCATATTTCAAAGATCTAGAACAATTACTCTACGGAGAGATTAAAAATGTTGGCAGAGTAAGGGGATGCTGCACATACTTGCTCTCAAGTCCAAACTAGAAATACAACTAAAATACAGAAAAACTTACTGAATAATCAACAAATGGCTCCCTGAAATGAACCCTGATACCAAAGGACCAAAAGTGGAGATCACATAGACACTGGTAGGAGGGGAGGAGGGCAAAAGGGCTGGCCAGGCACCCACAGACAGCAACTGAAGTCCCAGAGAGATATCTCAGTTTGGGGGCGGGGGTTGCCACTGAGAACTCTGGGTCTAATCCCCAAGCTGGGCCCCCCAGCAGAGAGCAACAGAACTGAGGAGGGTACCCACATAACATCTGACTGTGAAAAGCAGCAAGGCAGCTGTCTGCCAGGAAGAGATGGCTGAAAATTCAGGCACCCTCTTAAAGGGCCAATACACAAATTTCCCTGTGGAGACACCCACATTATGCTCTGGCAAAGGAAGAGTGAAGTGGACTGCAGCTGTGAGGGCAGAAGCCAGGATAGAGGGCTCTTTGATTAGAGCTCAGAAGGCAGATACACTGGTTTCCTGGGCTAAGCCATTCCCTCAGGCAGCAGAGGTCATCTTTCTCACAAAGACAATTAGTATACAGGAGGCATTGTCTGGGGGGAAGACAGCTGACCCACCCTATTGGAAAACACCTTGTCCCTTAGGAGACTAGAATAACAATTAGCCTCCAGGCAGAAATTACCCCACCCTGTTGAAAAAAACTCTTGCCACTCTTGAGAACAATTGCCTGAGGGCAGATCAAGAGGAATCCTATCAGTCTTCAGCCAGAGGTAGTCTCTGGAGGCTTTGAGTCTTTGCTGATCTAATTAGTCAGAAACAGCATTTGACACTATCCTGCACTAAAGACTAAGAGGTGTACAGGATCTGCCTAACTCACTGTTACAAACCCAAAGGGAAAGCCAAAATGAGAAAGCAAAGAAACAACTCCCAAATGAAAGAACTAGGGAATTCTCCAGAAGAAGAGAAAAATGAAGCAGAGATAGGAAATTTATCTGAATCATAGTTTAGAGTAATGATAGTAAAAATGCTCAACAGCAAGGGAAAAGATATAATTACATAACTATAACTAAAAAGAACAATCTGAAATAATGACATAGCATAAAGAAAGAACACATTGGAAGGAATACACAGCAGATTAGAGGAAGCTGATGACTTAACCAGTGAATTAGAAGACAGGATTGAAAAAACACTCAATCAGAGAACAAATAAAGAAAATACACTTTAAAAACAGAGGACAGCTTAAGGGTGCTGTGGGACAACATGAAATGAAACACTATTTGAATACAGGTATGCCAGAAGAGGCAGAAAGGAAGAAAGTGATAGAGAAGATGTTTAAAGAAGTAATGGCAGAAAACTTCCCTAGCCTGATAAAGAAAAATGTCGCATGAGGCACAGAGAACCCCAAGCAAGAAGAATCCAAACAGTCCTATGCCCAGACACATCATAATTAAAATGCCAAAAATTAAAGACAAAGAGAAAATCCTTGGAGAAATCAAGATGGCGGCAAAGGTAAACACCTAAACTGCTGCCTCGCACAACAATTTCAAAACCAACTAAAAGACAGAATGGACATCACCCAGAACCAAGGGAAAGCTGGCTGAGTGGAAGTTCTACAACTAGAAGGAAAGAGAAAAGAGCACAAGCGCTGAAAAGCTGAGGTATGGAGGCACGCGAATCAGGCTGGTGGTGGGCGACTGGGCGCACTGCTTTTTTTCAATCCAAAGGGAGACAAGCTCCAGATTACTCTGAAATTCAGTTTCTGGGGAGACACGGGGCACCCAAATTCCTACGGAGAGAAGATGGACTGTCGACCATTGGGTCAGAAAGTGAGGGTGGCTTTCTTGCAGAGGTGAGCCCAACAATCATTGTTTACTGTGCTGTGGCACGGGACGCGGGGACTTGGAAACACAGAATGGCAGAGAAGGCTGACTGGCCGCCATTGCTGTTTGCCACGCCCTAGCCTAGTGAGGCCCTGAGACCCCGCCTCGCACAATCTACACCCAAGCTCTGAGAAGCGGCTTTTTCATATAATTGGCCTGCCCTATCACAGCTTAACCAAATAAACTACAGCTCCAGTCAGACAGCTCTAAAACCTCCAAACCCCAAGCGAAGAGGAGAAAACTGTAGTTCTTGCTGTAGCTCCTGCTGGGTGGCCTCAGACAGTAGCTGACCTGCACCCCATTGGAGACCCAGAAGCTAGTGTGTCTAGTGGTCTGTGTGAGACGACACCAGATTTCAACTACTCTCATAAGGGACACATTCAAGAGGCAGACTCAGTGAGCACCAAAGCCCCACTGGAACAAGTCCTGCCCCATAAGCGTGTCTCCAGCACAGCAATTCATCCATTATAGACACAGTGGGTCCTCACATCCAATTGGCCTGGAGGTCAATTCTTCCCAGTGACACCAACAACAATCAAGACTTAACTACAACAAGGCTTTACACATAGTCCACAAAGGGGTGCACCAAGAGTGTCCACCTCAGGTAACTGGGGAGGCTGACCCATTGAACCATATAGGACAACTAGCACACAAAGCCACCCTACCAACTCAGGGAAGCAGCGAAAATGAGGAGACTAGGAAACAGATCACAAATGAAATAAATGGAGGAGAACAAACGACTGGATATAGAGTTCAAAACCACAGTTATAAGGTTTTTCAAGAATTTCCTAGAAAAGGCCGATAAATTTAACAAGACCCTCGAGGATATGAAAAATGACCAACTAGAAATTAAACATACACTGACTGAAATAAAAAAAATATATTATACAGAGACCCAATAGCAGACTAGAGGAACGCAAGAATCAAGTCAAAGATTTGAAATACAAAGAAGCAAAGAACAATCAACCAGAAAAGCAAAAAGCAAAAAGAATCCAGAAAGTTGAAGATAGTGTAAGAAGCCTCTGGGACAACTTCAAGTGTACCAACATCAGAATTATGGAGGTGCCAGAAGAAGAGAGAGAGCAAGATACTGAAAACCTATTTGAAGAAATAATGACCAAAACTTCCCCCACCTGGTGAAAGAAATAGACTTAAAAGTCCAGGAAGTGCACAGAACCCCAAACAAAAGGAATCAAAAGAGGACCACACCAAGACACATCATAATTAAAATGCCAAGGGCAAAAGACAAAGAATATTAAAAGCAGCAAGAGAAAAACAGTTAATTACCTACAAGGGAACACCCATATGATTATCAGCTGATTTCTCAACAGGAACTATGCAGGCCAGACGGGAGTGGCAAGAAATATTCAAAGTGATGAATAGCAAGAACCTACAACCAAGATTACTCTACCCAGCAAAGTTACCATTCAGAATTGAAGAGCAGATAAAGAGCTTCACCAATAAGAAAAAGCTAAAGGTGTTCATCACCACCGTATCAGTTTTATATGAAATGCTGAAAGGTATTCTTTAAGAAGAGGAAGAAGAAGAAAAAAGTAAAGATAAAAAGTATGAACAACAAATACGTATCTATCAACAAGTGAATCTAAAAATCAAGTGAATTAAATATCTGAGGAACAGAATAAACTGGTGAATATAATAGAATCAGGGGCATAGAATGGGAGTGGGTTGATAATTCTCAAGGGGAAAGGGGTGTGGTGGGTACGGGAAAAGACTGGACAAAAATCGTACACCTATGGATGAGGACGGTGAGGGGGAGGTAAGGGCAGAGGGTGGAGTGGAAACCAGGTGGAGGGAAGCTATGGGAGGGGGGAAGGAGAAACAATTGTAATAATCTGAACAAAAAAGATTTATTAAATTTTAAAAAAAGAGAAAAAAAAGAAAATCCTGAAGGCAGCAAGAGAAACTGTTACCTACAAAAGAGTTCCCATAAGGCTGACACCTGATTTCTCATCAGCAATTCTAAAGGCCAGAAGTGAAAGGCATAAAGTATTCAAGGTAATGGAAAGCAAGGATCTGAGACCAAGATTACTATATCCAGCAAGGCTGTAATTCAAAATAGATGGTTAAATAAAGAAGTTCCCAGACAAAGAAAGACTAAAGGACTTTATCACCACCAACTCAGCATTGTAAGAAATGCTAAAGAGACTGCTGTCAGAAGAAGAAATACAAAGAGAAACCTAGACATACAAAATTATAATGGAAATAAACAAACACCTATCCCATACAATAAAAGCCTAATATGCAAATTGTCCCCCTGACCACAGTTCCACTGGGAGTTTGACTGCTCGACCAGTCACTATGATGCGCACTGACCACCAGGGGCAGACACTCGAACCGATAGGTTAGCTTGCTGCAGGCACTGGTGGACTGGACTGGAAAGTGAGGTATGAGGTGAGAGCAAACAGGGAGCTCCCAGGGTTTGGCCGGAGCCCCGGGCAGAGGTGGGTGGGGGTGGGAGCCAGGAGGGACTGGGTGGCGCGGGAGGCTGCTATGCGTGATCTGATAGCCAGGGACTACACAGCCCTCTGCAGTCTGTGGCATTCTCAGTGCACAATTTATAATCATCAGAGCTGCTTCTTTTTACTTAAGTTTCACTAACTACTCCAGGAGAGTGGGTAGCACCATTACAAGGAGACAGGCCAGGTGCACCAGCCCAAAGCCAAGGGGTGGCCTCATGCTCCCAGGAACGCAGCAGAGAGGGCGGTTTGGCTGAGTCAGAGAAACCAAGTCCAAAACTTGAAAGGAAGCGAGGGGCAGAGGGTGACAGGTGCGCAGGGGCCTAGAAAAGTTGCTGGGTGGGAGCAGTCGAGGAGCTCAGTGCTTCTCCCATGGGACAGATTCCACATCCCCGTGACCTGCCACCCCAGCTCTCCTCCGAGGCCTTGCCTGGGCTTGCCCCACACAGCTCCATACCGCCAGTATGGCCCGCACAGCCCCACACGCACTGCCCCACCCCACACAGCCCCGCCCCACCCAGGCTTTGGGGATCTCCGCCCCCAGAGGAGAAAGGGGGAGGCTGCAGACAGGAAGTGGCAGGCAGAGGGGCAGAGCAGGGACCACCAAGTTAGATGGAGGGGAAGGAAGGAGAGACCCCACAGGGACAGAGATGGGTGGGGAAGGAGGGCCGTGGGGAAGCATCACCCTTGGTTGAAGTAGAAATCCTAACTCCAATTTAAAGACCCTAGCAGAGTATGTGGAGCAGGGGAGCTTAGGGGGAGCAGGGAAGACAAGAAGACAAAAGAGGACAGAAAAAGATGGCGACCAGTAAGAAGGTAGGGAGAGAGAGAGTGTGAGTGAGGAACCCATAGAGGAGAGTGTAGACGTGTAGACGTGTGTGGTGTGTGTGTGTGTATGAGCTAGGGTCAGTTAGATTCTGAAGGTTTTCCAAGGGGCTGCCTAACCGGGCAGTCCCAGACGGCAGAGCCCCGCACACAAAGCGGACACTTACCAGTGGCTGGTGCGGAAGCGGAGACCATGCCATCTTGAGAAACAGAGCTGCCTGAGACTCGGATCCTGGATTCTGACACAAACCAGGACTCTGCAGCCACTGGGGACAGAGAACTGCTATCACAGATTCAGACGAATAAACAACAAGAATCCAGACTTCCCTGCAGATTCCTGTGAGTCAAAGAGCCTATCCCCCTCCCCGCAGGCGCGTGCGGATAGCTCAATAGTAACTGACAGACACGCCCCTCATGCAAGCTGCAGAGCTTTGCGCAGGGACACGCTCCCCCTTAGGGAAGTTGGTGCGCAGGACAGAAGCAGCTCACGTTCGGGGAAATCTGTCAGTTCGCACAGTGGGCTCCCCTTTGGAGAATTGGGGGGAATTTGGCTTGTGGGTTACAGCTCCCCTTCAGGGAATCTTAGAGCTTGCACAGAGGGGCTTCCCATTGGGGAATTTGGCGTGCAGGACGGACTCCGCCCCTCTTCGGGGATTCTGAGAGAGTGCACAGAGGCAGCTCACCTTCAGGGATTTGAGAGTGTGCTCCCTAAACGGTTTGGTTCAGTAGAGAGAGCACACACAGGACGAAGCTCCACTTCAAGGAATTTGGCACGCCAGACACAGCTGCCTAGGATCCCTGACTCACAGCGCATTCACCCTAAGAGCCAGTGACCCCAATTGAGGGTGCATGCACACACTGAGACCCTGATTCTCAACAAGAAACCGCACAAGGCAACAGAGACGCTGACACATGATTCTTGGTGCAGACACAGGGAAACTCTGACTCCTGGCACATGCAAAGGATCTCATTTTCGGCACATATCAACAGTGTGGTGCAGACAGGGCCCCTGATTCTAAGTGTGCACACGAGACCACACGGAAAACTGGGGACACTGACCCTGGGCAAGTCTGGATCCCACCAACCAAAGGCAGCCACACATCCTAGTGTCAGAGCACTTCAGTGAAACTCGGGTGGAGTGAAGTCCCCACAGCACAAGGCCCAGGTCCACGCAAACGGAAGCTTGAGCTTTCTGGTGATAGCCAGAATGGGGAAACGAAATAACTCACAGAAGAAAGAAAATGTGGAGTCGCCAAGAAAGGAAATTAGTGAAACTGAAGCTTGCAACATGACCGAAAAGGAGTTGAGAGTAATGGTCGTGGAATTTATACATCAGATGGATGAGAAAATCAACAACTTATGCAAGAATCAGGAAGAAATGAAAAGTGATATAGCTACAATCAAAAACACCATGGAAAGTTTCAACAGTAGACTACAAGAAGCAGAGGACCGAATTAGTGAGTTAGAAGATCAGGTACAGAAACAAGCTCAATCTGAACAGCGATTGGAGAAAAAAATTAAAAAGCAGGAGGAAAGCCTATGGGAGCTTCGGGACAACATGAAGCAAAGTAACATGCATATAATAGGGCTGCCAGAAGGACAAGAAGAGCAGCAGGGATTAGAAAATCTATTTGAAGAAATAATGACAGAAAACTTCCCGGATATGGGAAAGATAAAAGTTACGCAAGTACAGAGAGTCCGAAGCAGGATCAACCCCAAAAGACCCACACCAAGACATGTCATAATCTCAATGGCAAATATAAATGATAAAGAGAGAATCTTAAAGGCAGCAAGAGAGAGACAGAGAGTTACCTACAAAGGAACACCCATCAGATTGTCAAATGATTACTCAACAGAAACACAACGAGCTAGAAGTGAATGGAAGGAGGTATACAAAGTGTTGCAAAGCAAAGGACTGAATCCAAGAATACTATATCCACCAAGACTATCAATCAAAATTGAAGGGGAAATCAGGAGCTTCGCAGACAAAAAAAGACTCAGGGAGTTTATCACCACCAAACCAGCAATGCAAGAATTGCTAAAGGGAATACTGTAAAAAGAAGAAATAAAGAGGTAACAAGGAATACAGACACAAAAATAGATATGACTACAAACAAATACCATTCAGGAATAACTTTAAATGTAAACGGACTAAATGCTCCAATCAAAAGACATTGAGTGGCTGAATGGATAAAAAAACATGACCCATATATATGCTGTCTACAAGAGACCCACCTCAGAACAAGAGACTCACACAGATTGAAAGTGAAGGGATGGAATAATATCTTTCAGGCAAATGAAAATGAAAAAAAAAGCTGGGGTAGCAATACTTATATCTGACAAATTAGACCTCAAAGTAAATGCCATAACAAGAGATAAAGAAGGCCACTTCATAATATAAAGGGAGAAATCCAACAAGAAGAAATAATTCTGGTAAACATATACACTCCCAATACAGGAGCACCCAAATACATAAAAAAAAAACTGGAGGATATCAAGGGAGAGATTAATAGCAATACAACCATAGTAGGAGACTTTAATAACCCACTATCACCATTGGACAAATACTCTAAACAAAAAATCAGCAAAGAAACAGCAATCCTAAATGACTCACTAGACCAGATGGAATTAATTGACATTTTCAGAACATTTCACTCCAAAGCCACAGAATATACATTCTTCTCAAGTGCACATGGGTCATTTTCAAAGATAGATCATATGCTGGGTCACAGGCAAAGTCTCTTCAAATTCAAGAAGATAGAAATTATATCAAGCATCTTCTCAGATCACAGTGGCATAAAACTGGAACTCAACTACAATAAATACAATCCAAAGAAATCAAACACATGGAGGCTAAACAGCATGCTATTAAACAAGGACTGGGTCACTAGAGAGATCAAGGAAGAAATAGAAAACATCATGGCAACAAATGACAATGAAAACACAACAATCCAAAAATATGGGACACAGCGAAAGCAGTCTTGAGAGGGAAGTTCATAGCTCTACAATCCTATTGCAAAAAACAAGAAACAATGGTAATAAATTCCCTAACCCTACAATTCAAAGAGCTAGAAAAAGAGCAGCTAGAAAAGCCCAGTGTAACCAGAAGAAAGGAAATAACAAAGATCAGAGCGGAGATAAATGACATAGAGACCAAAGAAACAATACAAAAAATCAACAAAATCAAGAGCTGGTTCTTTGAAAAGATAAACAAGATTGATGGGCCTCTAGCCAGTCTCACCAAGAAGCAAAGAGAGAGGACCCAAATAAACAAAATCAGAAATGAAAGAGGTGAAATAACAACAGACCCCGCTGAGATACAAAGGATTGTTACAAAATACTATGAACAACTCTATTCCAACAAACTGGACAACCTGGAGGAAATGGACATATTCCTAGAAAAATACAACCTTCCAAAAATCAATCAAGAAGAATCTCAACAGCTCAATAGGCCAATAACTATGGACGAAATTGAAGCAGTCATCAAAAAGCTTCTGGCAAACAAAAGCCCGGGGCCTGACGGCTTCACAGGAGAGTTTTACCAAACATTCAAGGAAGAACTAAAACCTATCCTCCTCAGACTATTCCAAAAAATTCAAGAGGAAGGAATGCTTTCAAGCTCATTCCATGAAGCCAGCATCACCCTAATACCAAAACCAGATAAACACAACACAATGAAAGAGAATTATACGCCAATATCCCTCATGAACATAGAAGCCAAAATCCTCAACAAAATTCTAGCAAATCGGCTCCAGCAGTACATCAGGAAGATCATACACCATGACCAAGTAGGATTTATCCCAGGAATGCAAGGATGGTACAATATCCGCAAATCAATAAACGTGATACATCACATAAACAAATTGAGAGATAAAAATCACATAGTCATATCAATTGATTTAGCAAAAGAATTTGACAAAATCCAACACCCTTTCTTGATAAAAACTCTCAACAAGGTGGGAATAGAATACCACATGATCTCACTCATTTATGGATAATAAAGAACATTAAAAACTTGAACAAATGGGACTACATCAAAAAAAAAGCTTTTTTACAGCAAAAGAAACTATCAACAAAACAACAAGAAAGCCCACTGCATGGGAGAACTTATTTGCAAATGGCATCACTGATAAAGGATTAATCTCCAACATCTACAGGCAGCTTATACAACTTAATAAAAGGAATATAAATGATCCAATAAAAAAATTGGCAATGGACCTAAATAGAATCTTTTCCAAAGAAGACAGAAGGAAGGCCAAGAGACACATGAAAACATGCTCAAGGTCACTAATTATCCGAGAGATGCAAATCAAAACAACAATGCGGTACCATCTCACACCTGTCAGAATGGCTATCATCAACAAATCAACAAACGACAAGTGTTGGCGAGGATGCGAAGAAAAAGGAACCCGCATGCACTGCTGGTGGGAATGCAGACTGGTGCAGCCACTGTGGAGAACAGTATGGAGTTTCCTCAAAAAACTGAAAATAGAACTCCCGTTTGACCCAGTAATCCCACTCCTAGGAATATATCCTAAGAAACTGGGAACACCAATAAGAAAGGATATATGCACCCCTATGTTCATAGCAGCACAATTGACAATAGCTAAGATCTGGAAACAGCCTAGGTGCCCATCAGCAGATGACTGGATCAGAAAACTATGGTACACCTACACAATGGAATATTACGCTGCCATAAGAAAGAAGGAATTCTTACCATTTGCAGCAACCTGGATGGAATTGGAGAACATTATGTTAAGTGAAATAAGCCAGTCAATGAAAGAAAAATACCACATGATCTCACTCATTTATGGATAATAAAGAACATTAAAAACTTGAACAAAAAGATAGATACAGAGGCAGTAAAGCATCAAACAGTCTGTCAAATTACAGCAGGAAGGTTAGGGAGAGTTGGGGAAGATAAGAGATCAATCAAAGGACTTGTATGCTTGCATATAAGCATAACCAGTGGATGCAAAACTCTGGGGGGTGAGTGCATATATGGGAGTGGGGGGGGGCAATGGTAAGATATGTACACATATAATACCTTAATAAAAAGAATTGGAAAAAAAACAAAAAACAAAAATAAGACAAAAGAGGGTGTGAATGGACTGGATGGATGGAGAGCAGCGATGTTTGATTCATGGCCTATTAATTTTTATTTTTGTTAACATATTTTTATTGATTTCAGAGAGGAAGGCAAAGGGAGAAAGAGAGATAGAAACATTAATGATGAGAGAGAATCAATCTGCTGCCTCCCACATGTCCCCTACTGACTCAGCCCACAACCCAGGAATGTGTCCTTGACCGGAATCAAACCCAGGAATCTTCAATCCCCAAGCTGTGGCTTTATCCACTGAGCCAAACCTTCTAGGGTGACCCATGGCCTATTTAAAACCAATGCAATAGGTTAAGCAGGGGTCTTACCACAATGATGTTACCTGATAATGAGGATGTCTTTCCTTATGTTGAGGTAATTGGAACTGCAGCGAAGTAAAGAAACACCCATGGAGTCTGTAAAGGTTTTCCACACACACAATGCAGTTTGCTTCATGTGGCAGTTGAAGAGGGTGTGCAGAGCCTTGCAAGGATATGAGGTCTCCAAGGTTAGGGGCTAGAGTGAAAATGAATGCCAAGCATTTTGCATCATGAGTTACAATCTATATATATATATATAAACTTAATATGCTAAGTGTCCAAATAGCGGTCAACTGACTAGTCGCTATGACATGCACTGGCCACCAGGAGACAGATGCTCCAACCAGTAGGATAGCTTGCTGCTGGGGTCCGGCAGATCGAGACTGGGTGAGACAGGGCCAGACACGTCCTGGAACCCTCCCACAGTCCTTCCCCAGCCTCCAGCCCTGATCAAGACTGGGCGAGATGGCCCTGATCGGCTCTGATCACCAGCCAGGCGGAGGGATCCCACCGATGCACGAAATTCATGCACTGGGCCTCTCCAGTCAATAATAACCTTACATGTAAATGGGTTAAACGCTTCAATCAAAAGACATAGGGTAGCTGAAAATATACCAAAAGCATGATGCAACTTTATGCTGTCTACAAGAGACCCACTTCAGAACAAAAGACACACACAGGATCAAAAATTTTTCATTCAAATGGAAAAGAAAAAAAAAGCTGGAATAGCAATACACTTAGCCAACAAAATAGACTTCAAAATTAAAGTCATTATAAGAGACAACAAAGGTCACTACATATACTAAAGTGATCGATCTAACAAGAGGATATAAACCTGGTAAATATGTATGCACCCAAAATAGGAGCACCTAAATATATAAAAAAAAATACTTCTAGAGGACTTTGAAGGAGAGATCGACAATACAATCATAGTTGGTTCTTTAAACACCCTGCTGACTTCACTGGATAGATCTTCAGGACAAAAAGTTAATAAGGAAACGGTGATTCTAAAAGACACTCTGGATCAGATGGACTTAATTGATATTAATTCAACATTTCAACCCAAAGCTGCAGAATATACATTCATTTCAAGTGCACATGGACCATTCACAAAAATAGACCACATGTTAGGACAAAAGTTCAAGAAGATTGAAATCATATCAAGCATCTTCTCAGATCACAGTGGAATGAAATTAGAAATCAACTATAGTAAAAACACCTCAAAACATTCAAACATATGGAGGCTAAGTAGCATGTCATTAAACAATGAATGTGTTACCAACAAAAGCAAGAAAGAAATAAAAAACTTCCTGGAAACAAATGAAAATGGTCCCACAACCACACAAATTCTGTGGGACACAGCAAAAGCAGTCCTGAGAGGGAAGTCCATAGCACTACAGACATACATCAATAACAAGGAAAATCAACAATAAACTATTTAACCCTACAATTTAAAGAAATAAAAAGAGAACAACAAGAAAGCTCAGAATAAATAGAAGGAAGGAAATAATAAAGATTAGAGCAGAAATAAATAACATAGAGACTAAAAAGCAATACAAAAAAATCAATGAAACCAAAAGCTGGTTTTCTGAAAAAGATAAACAAGATTGATGAACTGTTAGCCAGACTCATCAAGAAACAAAGAAAGAAAACCCGAATAAATAAATTCAGAAACAAAAGCGGAGAAGTAACCACTGACACCACAGAAATACACAGGATTGTAAGAAAATACTATGAACCACAATATGCCAACAAGCTGAACAATGAAGATGAAATGGACAAATTCCTAGAAAAATAGAATAAATACTCCAAAAACATATATGGAACCAGAAAAGACCGGGAATAGCGGCAGCAATCTTGAGAGAGAACAACAAAGATGGAGAGAACACAATATCAGATTTCAAATTATACCACAAAGCCATTGTAATCAAAACACAAAACTGGTACTGGCATAAAAACAGACATATAAACCAATGGAACAGAACAGAGAACTCAGAAATCGACCCATGCCATTATGGTCAATTAATATTGACAAAGGAAGCAAGAGCATACAATGAAGTAAAGATAACATATGGTGTTTGGAAAATGGAACAGTATATGCAAAAATATAAAAGTAGATCACCAACTTACACCATACATAACAATAAACTCAAAATGGATAAAATACTTAAATGTTAAATCATGAAACCATAAAAATCCTAGAGGAAAACTTGGGCAGCAAAATATCAGACATCTCTTGTAGCAAAATATTCACTGATACATTACCTAGAGTTAAGAAAAATAAAGGAAAAATAGACAAATGTGCCTACATCAAAATAAAAAGCTTTTTCACAGCAAAGAACCCATCAACAAAATAAAAAGGGGTCCTATGTAGGGAAAACATATTTGTCAATGTTGTCAATGATACATCTGATAATTGGTTAATTTCCAAATATACATATACATATATATATATTTGATATAATATATATATATATATACATATATATATATATATATGTATATATATATATATATATATATATATATATATATAAAACTCATACAAGTTAACAAAAGGAAGAAAAAAAACAATAAAAAAAGGACAAAGGAGGGAGAAGGAAGATGCTGCCGATGGGAAGGCAGACTGCAAGATAGTGTGTGAGTGAGAAAATAAAGGGAGCGCATGTGGTCACATGGGGAGTGTTTGTTGGTGAGCTGAGGGACAGCTATACTCCAGGAGACTGTGGGGGACTGTCGGACGGGGCTCCTCAGACCAGGAAGCACCCACTGCTGCTTGGTGGGCTCCCAAAGCAACTGGCTCGGATGCAGAGACTGCACCATCTTGAAGGAAAACCGTATGTTATCGGGAGCCTGAAAAGCCCGGGGAATCTACAACTACAACATCCATGGAACAGTTGCGAACCCAAGAACACCGGTTCCCAAGTGGCCCAAGCATGCAGATTCAGAGGAGCTCTACACTCCAACATGAAAAGGTCAGATTTTTCCTGGGAGAAGGAGAGAAAGACCTACATAACCAGACACCCGGAGGAGTGAGATCATGGGGAGACAAAGAAACAGCCCGCATATGAAAGAAAAGCAGGCATCACCAGAAAAGGAAGTAAACAAAATCGAGGCAAGCAACCTATCAGAGAAAGAATTCAGAGAAATGGTCATAAGGTGGCTGAAAAGAATGGAAGACAAATGCGACAATATGTGTAAGAACCAAGAGGAAATGAAGAAGAATAAAGAAGAAATGAAAAATGACATCGCTGCTGTCAAGAAATCAATGGGAAGCATCAAGAGTAGACTAGAAGAAGCAGAGAACCACATCAGTGAGCTAGAAGACAAGGTAGGAAAATATACCCAAGTAGAGCAGCTTCTAGAAAAAAAAATTAAAAGCAGGAGGAGAGCCTAAGGGAACTTGGGGACAACATGAAACAAAACAACATCTGCATAATAGGGGTGCCAGAAGGAGAGGAAACTGAGCAAGGAATAGAAAACCTGTTTGAAGAAAGGACAGAAAACTTCCCTGATATAGGGAAGAAAAAACGCACACAAATCCCAAACAAAATGAACCTCAAAAGACCGATGCAAAGGCACATTATAATTAAACTACAGGCCTGGTGCCAGTGCACAAAATTCGTATCCCTCACCCCAGCCTGCACCCTCTCCAATCTGCGACCCCTTGATGGATGTCCAACTGCCCGTTTAAGCCCGATCCCGATCCCGGTGGGATTGGGCCTAAATGGGCAGTCGGTCATCCCTCTCACAATCTAGGACTGCTGGCTCCCAACTTCTCGCCTGCCTGCCTTCCTGATTGCCCCTAACTGCTTCTGCCTGCCAGCCTGATCACCCCCTAACCACTCCCATGCCAGCCTGATTGATGTCTAACTGCTCCCCTGCCAGCCTGCTTGTCCCCAACTTCCATCCTCTGCCGGCCTGGTCACCCCTAACTGCCCTCCCCTGCAGGGTTGATCGCCCCAAACTACCCTCCCTTGCAGGCCAGGTCCCTCTCGACTGCCCTGCCTTGCAGGCCTGGTGCCTCCCAACTGCCCTTCCCTGCTGACTATCTTATGGTGCCCATCTTGTGTCCCCATGGGGGCAGGATCTTTTACCACATGGGGGCAGCCATCTTGTGTGTTGGAGTGATGGTCAATCTGCATAATAGTCTTTTATTAGATAGGATAGAGGCCTGGTGCATGGGTGGGGGCCACCTGGTTTGCCCTAAAGTGTGTCCCAGATCAGGGTGGGGGTATCCTTGGGGCATGGGGTGGCCTGGGTGAGGGGCCTGTGGTGGTTTGCAGGCCAGCCATGCCCCCTGGCAACCCAAGTGGAGGCCATAGTATCTGGAATTTATTTATCTTCTACAATTGAAACTTTGTACCCTAGAGCAAAGCCAAGCCTTCTGCTTGCTCCATGGCGGCAGCCATTTCTATTGGAATTTATTTATCTTCTATAATTGAAACGTTGTAGCCTGGAGTGGAGGACTAGGCCAGCCATGGCTACAGAAGCTTGGCTTCCTCCATTGCCCGGGGCAACCCTAGCCTCCTGCTCTTCCAGCTCCATGGCTGCCGCCATTTCTGTTGGAATTTATTTACCTTCTATAGTTGAAACTTTGTACCTTTGAGTGGAGGCCTGGGCCCACCAGGGTGTGTGGAAAGCCTGGCTTCCTCCATTTCCAGGGAAACCTAAGCCTCCATCCTGCTCTCTGTGGCCACAGCCATCTTGGTTGGGGTTAATTTACATACTCGCTCTGATTAGCTAGTGGGCGTGGCTGGTGAGCGTGGCTTGTGGGTGTAGCAGAGTGATGGTTAATTTGCATATCACTCTTTTATTAGATAGGATTGGCAAACACCAAAAACTAAGAGTCTTAAAAGCCGCCAGCGAGAGACAGAAAGTTACCTACAAAGAATCACTCATCAGATTAACGAATGGTTTCTCAACAGAAACACATCAGGCCAGAAGGAAATGGAATAAAATGTACAAAGACATACAAAGGAAGGGTCTGAATCAAAGAATACTGTACCAAGCAAGGCTATGAATCAAAATTGAAGGTGACAAGGAAGGAACAACCTAAGACAGCCATAGTCACAGAGGGGCCATCAGGAGAGAATTTGGGGATCAACAGAGGTGGGGCACAGACCCTCACCCCCCAACATTGCAGGGGCCTGAATCATAGCCCCTTCTGAGGGAGGTCTCCTGCCCCCATGGCTGCTTCGTGCTTCCCATGCCCAGCTCAGATCAGGACCCAGGTGACCGACAGAGACTTGGCCGACAGCAGCTGCCCTCTCACTCCAACAAGAATTGTTTGAGTTGTCTTGTACCCATGGTGTGGGGAAGTGGGTTTACAATATCTAAATCCAGCCTACCACCAGGTATGCTCAGGACCTACTCAAAAAGGCAAATAGTCCCTTCCACCAATACTTACAGGGTAAAATAAGATTGTTGTTAGAGTAATAAATTTGATAGTAAAACAGTAGTCAAGTTTTCAGGCAAATTTAAATTGGCTAGTTGAAACAAGTGAATATTCTAGAAAAATTAATTGTACTGGACAAAAAGGTGTTCCTAAAGTGTTAACTAAAATTTTTATTGGTATTTCATCTCATGATAAAATTGTGCACCATGTAATGAACCTAAAAGAGTAATATTATAGTGCAAAAAATTAAAATTTAAAAGCCATCAAGACTACATTATAAAATTTTCAAAAGCCTCCTAACATTTAAATCAAAAGAGGAGGGGATAGTAGAGGAATATCATGTAAGGAAAAATATCCTGTAAGTAAATTACATCTAGAAAATTAATACTTTAGAAAATTAATTGTAAGGCTAAAAGCAAGACACCCATGAAAAACACACAAGGTGACAAAACAAGCCAGAGGAAAATCATTTGGGCAAAAAATGAAAAAGGATCCCCAGTCAAATTTATAGAAAATATTCCCTTATTAACTTTTGGTTGAAAATATGTTTGTATATTTTCAGAAAACAACTCCGAGACCATGTGGATTCCAGCAACAGAGAGGAATCGACAGGACTACTCCAGCCATGAAGACAGAAGAGAAGCAGTCCAGAGACGGAAGACTCTGATGTGGCCTTCCCATACTAGCAGTTAGCAGCTGTGCATCACTGCAGGACCAAACCAGACAGAGTCATACCTGTATTACCACCATTTGTCCACCATCCAGAACCGAAATGTCAGTGCTGACGTGTACACATAAGGAACTGTTGGACATTGAAATTGGGTCACAAAAGAACTGTTGACCCAGAAAGAAACTCACTACACACTGATTCATATGCCTGTGTCCATAACCAGTATTGCATGTCTCATTTTCGGTTCTTATAAGTGTATTTCTAATAGCACATGATCTCACTCATCTAGGGGAAATAATGAACAACATAGACTGATGAACAAGAACAGACCCAGAAATAAGGAGGCATGGATCAGACTGTTGGGCCTCAGGGGGAGGGTAGGGAAGGGCGAGGGTAAAGGGGAGAGATCAACCAAAGGACTTGTGTGCAAGCATATGAGCCTAACCAGCGGTTATGGACAACACAGGGGTGGGGGCATGTGTGTGGGGGGGTGAGGGATGGCAATGGGGGGATGAGGACAAATATGTGATACCTTAATCAATAAAGAAATTTTAAAAAAAAGAAAAAAGATCATTTCCTAACCAAAAAAAAAAAAAATAGCTACAGTACTTTGGTAAGGTAAAGTGTTACCAAGATAAAATACAGAAGCTTGGAAGTAAACATATTGCTTAGAAACAGAGAATTAAGGAAAGCGTTTTATGGTTTCTGCTTCACTTATGACCTTCACCTTGTAAAATACAGTGTTTTTTTATTCTCAAAAAAAAAAAAATTGAAGGTGAAATCAGGAGCTTCACAGACAAAAAAGGACTAAGGTAATTTATTATCACCAAACCAGCAATGCAAGAAATGCTAAAGGTTCTTTTGTAAAAAAAGAAATAGGAAGCAAAGAAGGAACACAGGGATAAAGAATAAAAATGGCAACAAACAAGTACCTATCAATAATAACTTCAAATGTAAATAGATTAAATGCCCCAATCAAAAGACATAGGGTAACTGAGTGAATAAGAAAACATGACCCATATATCTGCTGTCTACAAGAAACCCACGTCAGAAAAAAAGATGCACACAGACTGAGGGTGAAGGGATGGAGAAAGGAAATGAAAAAATGGAAGTGAAAAAAAGCTGAGATAGCAATACTTATATCTGACAAATTAGATCTCAAAGTGAAGGACATAAAAAGAGATAAGGAAGGCCACTTCATAATACTAAAGGGAGCAATCCAACAAGAAGAAATAATTCTGGTAAACATATATGCACCCAATACAGGCGCACCAAAATACATAAAAAAAACTCCTGGAGGATATCAAGGGAGAGATTGACAGCAATACAATCATAGTAGGAGACTTTAATACCTCATTATCACCTTTGAACAAATCCTCTAAACAAAAAATCAGAAAAGAAACCTCAATCCTAAATGACTCACTAGACCAGATGGAATTAATTGACATCTTCAGAACATTTCACCCCAAAGCCACAGTATATACGTTCTTCTCAAGTGCACATGGGTCATTTTCAAAGATAGACCATATATTGGGTGACAGCAAAAGTCTGTTCAAATTCAAGAAAATAGAAATCATATCAATCATCTTCTCAGATCACAGTATCATAAAACTGAAAATCAACTACAATAAAAAAATCTAAAAAAATCAAACACATGGAGACTAAATAGCATGCTATTAAACAATGACTGGGTGACCAGAAAGATCAAAGAAGAAATAAAAAGCATCGTGACAAC
The DNA here is from genome assembly GCA_025583905.1 of Ia io. NCBI lineage: Eukaryota > Metazoa > Chordata > Mammalia > Chiroptera > Vespertilionidae > Ia > Ia io. The sequence goes on from JAJQQW010000001.1 coordinate 551,299, forward strand.
AAACGACAATGAAAACACAATCCAAAATCTATGGGACACAGCGAAAGCAGACTTAAGAAGGAAGTTCATAGCTCTAAAAGCCTACTGCAGAAAAAAACAAGAAACAATGTCAATAATTTACCTAACCCTACAACTCAAAGAGTTACAAAGAGAGCAACAAGAAAAGCCCAGAGTGAGCAGAAGGAAGGAGATAATAAAGATCAGAGCAGACATAAACGACATAGAGACCAAAAGAACAATACAAAAGATCAGCAAAACCAAGAGCTGGTTCTTTAAAAGGATAAACAAGATTGATGAACCTCTAGCCAGGCTCACCAAGAAGCAAAGAGAGATAAACCAAATAAACAAAATCAGAAATGAAAGAGGAGAAATAACAACAGACCCACAGAAATACAAAGGATTGTAAAAAAAAATACTACGAACAACTCTATTCCAACAAACTGGACAACTGGAGGAAATGAACATATTCCTAGAAAATACAACCTTCCAAAATCAATCATGAAGAATCTAAATATCTCAACAGGCCAATAACTATGGAAGAGACTGAAGCAGTCATCAAAAAGCTCCCAGCAAACAAAAGCCCAGAGCCAGACGGCTTAACAGGGGAGTTTTACCAAACATTCAAAGAAATAAAACCTATCCTCCTCAGACTATTCCAAAAAATTCAAGAGGAAGGAATGCTTTCAAGCTCATTCCATGAAGCCAGCATCACCCTAATACCAAAACCAGATAAAGACAACACAATGAAAGAGAATTATAGGCCAATATCCCTCATGAACATAGATGCCAAAATCCTCAACAAAATTCTAGTAAATTGGCTCCAGCAGTACACCAGAAAGATCATACACCATGACCAAGTAGGATTTACTCCAGGGATGCAAGAATGGTACAATATCTGTTTTTGTTGTCATTAGTTTCCAGTATGCTTTTAATTTCTTCTTTGATCTCTTTGGTAACCCAGTCATTATTTAACAGCATACTATTCAGCTTCCAAGTGTTTGAGATTTTTGGATTGTTTTTATTCTAGTTTATATCTAATTTTATGGCATTGTGGTCTAAGAAGATGGTTGGTATGGTTTCAATCTTCTTGAATTTGGGGAGACTTTGCTTGTGACCCAATATGTGGTCTACTTTTGCTTGTGACCCAATATGTGGTCTACTTCTCATGTGCACTTGAGAAGAATGTGTATTCCGTGGCTTTGGGGTGAAATGTTCTGAAGATGTTAGTTAAGTCCATCTGATCTAGTGAGTCATTTAGGATTACTGTGTCTTTGCTGATTTTTTTGTCTAGAGGATTTATCAAGTGATGTCAGTGGTGTACTAAAGTCCCCTACTATGATTATATTGTCAATCTTTCCCTTGATATCTTTCAGGAGTTTTGTTATGTATTTAGGTGCTCCTTCATTGAGTGCATATATGTTTATCAGGGTTATATCCTCTTGTTGTATTGATCCCTTTAGTATTATGAAGTGGCCTTCCTTATCTCTTGTTATGACATTTACTTTGAGGTCTATTTTGTCAGATGTAAGTATTGCTAACCAAGCTTTTTTTTTTTTTTTCCATTTGCCTGAAAGATATTTTTCCATCCCTTCACTTTCAATCTGTGTGAGTCTCTTGTTCTAAGGTGGGTCTCTTATAGACAGCATATATATGGACCATGGTTTTTTATCCATTCAGCCACTCAATGTCTTTTGATTGGAGCATTTAGTCCATTTACATTTAAAGTTATTACTGAACTAGAAGCCCGCTGCACAAAGTTTTGTGCAATAGACCTTCCGTCACCTGGCTGCCTGCACCAGTTTTCCACCAGCAGCAGTTTTCCTCTGGCCACCCGCCAATCGGAGCGCCTCCCGATCGGAGTTCCTCTCGGGGTGGCCTATCGCACTGGCGGGAGGCACTCCGATCGGCCGGTGGCCAGAGGAAAAGTGCTTTTGGTGGAAAACTGGTGCTGGCAGCCATGCAATCGGCCACCCCGAGTTCTGCCACCGGCGCCTTCCACCGGCTCCATCGGTCCTCCCGCAGTGCTGGCCGTGGGGGCCTGCGGGAGGAACAGGGGACAGCGACTCACAAGTCCCCGCCCCCCACTCATCCTGTCAGCCCAATTGGCCACCCCGAGTCCCACCCCCAGCCTGCCGCCAGCCCAATCGTGGGCGTAGCAGAGTGATGGTTATTTGCATACTTCCCTTTTATTAGGTAGGAAGGTATTTGTTTGTAGTCATATCTATTTTTGTGTCTGTGTTCCTTCTTACCTGTTTATTTCTTTTTACAGTATTCCCATTAGCATTTCTTGCATTGCTGGTTTGGTGGTGATAAACTCCCTTAGCCTTTTTTTGTCTGCGAAACTCCTGATTTCCCTTCAATTTTGATTGATAGGCTTGCTAGATAGAGTATTCTTGGATTCAGTCCTTTGCTTTGCAACACTTTGTATACCTCCTTCCATTCCCTTCTAGCTTGATGTGTTTCTGTTGAGAAATCATTTGATAATCGGATGGGTGTTCCTTTGTAGATAACTCTCTGTCTTTCTCTTGCAGCCTTTAAGTTTCTCTCTTTGTTGTTGATATTTGCCATTGAAATTATGAGGTGTCTTGGTGTGGGTCTTTTGGGGTTGATTCTGCTTGGGACTCTCTGAACTTGTGTAACTTTTTTCTTCCCCATATCCAGGAAGTTTTCTGTCATTATTTCTTCAAATAGATTTTCTAATCCTTGATGCCCTTCTCCTTCGGGCAGCCATATTATACATATGTTACTTCGTTTCATGTTGCCCAAAGCTTGCTTAGGCTTTCCTCCTGCTTTTTAATTTTTTTCTCCAATTGCTGTTCAGATTGAGCTTGTTTCTGAACCTGATCTTCTAACTCATTAATTCGGTCCTCTGCTTCTTCTAGTCTACTGTTGAAACTTTCCTTGGTGTTTTTGATTGTAGCTATATCACTTTTCATTTCTTCCTGATTCTTGCATAGGTTGTTGATTTTCTCATCCACCCGATGTATAAATTCCACAACCATTACTCTGCACTCATTTTTGGTCATGTTGCATGCTTCAATTTCACTAATTACCTTTCCTGGAAACTCCTCATTTTCTTTTCTCTGGGGAGTGTGTCATCTCCCCATTCTGACTATCACCAGAAGATTCAAGCTTCAAGTTTGTGGACCGGGGCCGTGTGTCGTGGGAACTTCACACCACCCGAGTTTTACTGAAGTGCTCTGACACTAGGATGTGTGGCTGGCTTGAGTTTGTGGGAACCAGGCTTGCCCAGGGTCAGTGTTCCCAACATTCATTGTGGTCTCGTGTGTGCACTTAGAGTCAGGGACCCTGCCTGCACCACACTGTTGGCGTGTGCCAAAAATGAGTTCCCTAGCACATGCCAGGAGTCAGAGTTTCCCTGTGTTTGCACCAAGAATCGAGTATCAGTCTCTTTTGCCTCATGAGGCTTCTCGTTGAGAATCAGGGTCCCTGTGTGTGCATGCACCAAGAATTGGAGTCACTGGCTCTTAGTGTGAATGCGCTGTGAGTCAGGGATCCCAAATGCACATGGTAAGAAACAGATTCAAGTTGGTGGTGCTCAGTGCAGCCTCTTGCAGGGAGAATATCGGTCCCAGTCACCATGGGGGACTGGGTTGCACAATAGCTCTGTGGCATGCCTGCACTGCGGAAAACTGACTTCCATGTGTGCTTGCCCAGAATCAAAGTCAGGTGGCACTGGCGTCCTGCATGGGCTTCAGGTTTGGTCGCCAATTGTGTTGCGGAGAGCAGATTCCAGTCTCTCAAATTCCAGTAGCAGCGCTGCGGTCCACATGCGCTCTCTCAAGCTCAAATTCACCTTAGGGGAGCTGTGTCTTGCATGTGCTCTCAAGATCGAATTCCCCATAGGGGAGCTGCGGCTCGAGTGAGGGGCAGGTCTATCAGTTACTATGGAGCTGCCCGCAAGCCTGCAGGGAGGGGGATAGGCTCTTTGACTCACAGAAATCTGCTGCCGGGAAGTCTAGATTCTTGTTGTCTGTTGATTTGAAGCTGTGGTCGCAGTTCTCTGTCCCCAGTGGCTGCAGGGTCCTGGTTTGTGTCTGAGACCAGGATCCTAGTCTCAAGCAGCTCTGTTTCTCAAGATGGCATGGTCTCTGTGCCCGCACCGGCCACCCAGAAGTGTCCACTTTGTGCGCGGGGCTCTGCCATCTAAGACTGCACGGTTTGGCAGCCCCTTGGAGAACCTGCAGGATCTAACTGTCCCTAGCTCATACACACACACACACCACACGTCTACACTCTCCTCTATGGGTTCCTCACTCTCTCACACTCTCTCCCTCCCTACCTTCCTGCCAGTTGGCATTTTGATCTCTCAAGGCTTTATTTCTTAACAAATCTTTTGCGAAGCAATTATTTTTAATTTTCGTGAGTTGTGACTTTCTAGTTGTTTAAAAAAGTGTAATGCTCTTTAGCATAATATGTACAAACACCTCAAAAAGTCCAAGATCCTAAAATAATTTTGCTTGCATTTTCTTCTAAGTTGGTTTATTTGATCCATTTAATATTCAAAAGTATATTAGAATACAAAATGTGGAGTGTAAAGTGTACATTTTTATTACAAAAGTGTTAGGTTTAAATCTATACTTTTTTTGCTTATGAACATTCAACTGCTCTAGTATTGTTTGCTGAAGGAAAAAAAAAACACCTTATCTTCCACAAAATTGATTTGTCTTTGTAATCAATTAGATATATATGAGCAAGTCTATTTCAGAGTTCTCTAATTCTCTTCCACTAATTTACCATCCATTCACTAGCCATTATTATTGTAGCTACTAAGTTTTCAAATCAAGTAAACCAATTCTTGCTACTTACTTTTTTTGTATAGAATGGTTGTAGCTATCTAGTTATATTCTCTTTCCAAATAAATTACAAAATACTTCTATCTATACCAACTAAACCCTTGCTAGAATTGATAGGTATTGCATATACACTGAGTGGCCAGATTACTATGATCTCTGAATGCATAATAATCTGGCCACTCAGTGTACTTACATATAAGGGAAAGCTTGCAAATCTTGATATGTCAAGGGACCAGGAGATAGTGGCCCCCAGCCTCTGGCTAGTAAGTCCTATGCTTCTTTCTAACTACCCACAATGCAGTTCTTATACATGGAAAAACCTTATTTTGAAATCCCAACTCTGTGGTCAGTCTACACTGAGTGGCCAGATTATTATGCATTCAGAGATCATAATAATCAGGCCACTCAGTGTATATCAATTTGAGCAGAATTAGCCTCTTTACTATGTTGTTTTCCAATCTATGAAAAACAGTATCTCTATTTACATCTTTGACTTCTTTCAGAGCTGTGTAATATTCACAGAAAAAGTTTTCTGTGTGTTTTATATCTAAGTATTTCATCTTTTTTAAGAGACTTAGAGCATATAAAATGTTGGTATGCATTCATTGCTACTATAAAAGAAGTGCAATTAATTTTTGTACATTGACCTGGTACCCTACAACCGTGGTAAACTTAAGATTGTTGTAGGTACCTTAGGAATTTATATGTAGATAATTATGCCATCTGTAAAGGAATAAAATTTCTCTTTCCTATTTGGAAAGATGACCTTTTTCTGCCTATGGCAGAACTTCTAGTACTATGCATAATAAATGGGGAAAGAAGATATTCTTGCCTTTTTCCTGAACTAAAAGCATTCATTCTTTCACCAGTTGATGTTAAGTGAACGTTAGTTTATCAAGTTGAAAAAATTCACCTGTATTCCTAGTTATCACAGTGGGTTTCCCTGTTAATTTATATAAATACTAGAGGCCCAGTGCACAAAATTCGTGCACTTGGGGGTGGTCCCTCAGCCCAGCCTGTGCCCTCTCACAGTCCAGGAGCCCTTGGGGGATGTCCAACTGATGGCTTAGGCCTGCTCTCTACAGGGAGCAGGCCTAAGCTAGCAGTCAGACATCCTTAGCACTGCCGCAGAGGCAGGAGAGGCTCCCGCCATCACCGCTGTGCTTGCCAGATGAGTCCGGCTTCTGGCTGAGCAGTGCTCTCCCTGTGAGAGTGCACTGACCACCAGGGGGCAGCTCCTGCATTGAGCATCTGCCCCCTGGTGGTCTGTGCACGTCATAGCAACCAGTCGTTCTGCTGTTCTGTCGATTTGCATATTAGCCTTTTATTATATAGGACTAGAGGCCTGGTGCATGAAAATTCATGCACTGTAGGGGGGTCCCTCAGCCTAGCCTGCCCCCTCTCACAGTCTGAGAGCCCTCAGGGTTGGGACACAACCCAGCTACCAGGGGAAGGTGACGCCCCCATCACACCTCTGCTGCTGCCACTGCCGGCAGCACAAGCCTCAATTAGCCCTGGTTACCTGAACCTTGGGCTGACCCTGGGTGTCTGGGCAGCTGCCATCCGAGGCTTGCCTGCACCTTGGGCAAGCCCTGGGTAGCTGGGCAGCTGCCATCTGAGGCTTGCCTGCACCTCGGGCCAGCCCTGGGTGGAACTGAGGGGACTGGGGGACTTGGGAGGCAGGCACATGGCAGGGATGGCCCCAGCCTTGCCACACGCCTGCCACCCTGGCAGGGCTGAGGGGACTGGGCACTACCATCTTGTGGCTGTGGGCACCACCATCTTTGAGGGCATAGCAGTCAATTAGCATATTCCTCCTTAATGGCTGTAGGCACCACCATCTTTGCAACTGCATGAGGGTCAATTATTCCCTCTTTATTAGATAGGATGCAATGTTTCTTCCTTAGCCTGTCTATAGAAGAACAAAAACGAATGATGTGAAAATATTAAATATGTACATAGAAAGGCTGACTACATTTAAAAACTGATCCACCTAAACCCCTGTATTCCCCTATCCCCATGGACTATGGAATGTGCAGAGGTTTCAAATTAGCTTTTACTATAGAGTAAGAACCATGGGTATATGGTCTTCCTGGTCCTCTTTATTATCCTTCCATTCTTTTCTGAATACATAGGTTTTAGAGGGATGTACAACACATGGTCTGTGATTTGGAAGGAGTGGGGGATCCATTTTGTCTTGTTGTCTCCCAGGACTGCATCTCTGTAATTAAATTCCCTATTAAAACCCTTTAAACCAACAAGCTGAATTTGTCTGCATCATTCCTTGGCCTCTCGGCTTTGTTGACATTTGGATACTACTTTGCATTTTATATTCTACTAAAGGCCCAATGCACAAAATTCATGCATGGGGGGTGGGGTGGTCCCTCAGCCCGGACTGCGTCCTCTCGCAATCCAGGACCCCTCAGGGGATGTCGGGCCTTTACTGGCAGTCGGACATCCCTCTCGCAATCCGGGATGCTGCATGCACCAGTGACCATGCTTTTCATACAGGTGAAAGGCATCTTGCTGTTGTATGGGCAGCTACATTTTTTTGCCCTGATTATAAAAAGTAGTACATAACATGATCCTTCTGAGGCAGTAGTACCATTTTTCCCACCTTATGGGTGGAAAAACTGAAGCACAGAGAAGAGAAGTAATTGGCTTTGTTGCACAGTTATTAAGTGTCAGAATCAGGGCTGACCACAAAATGTGCAAGCCAGAGTCCATACATGTCATCGTTGCATCATCCTGTTTTTTCAGTGTTAGAGGAGCCTTGCCAGGTTTTAATTTTTAAATCTAAGAGACTGTTCCCAATATATAGGGTAGGGTCCCTAGGCCTGGCTGACGATCAGGGCAATCTGTGGGATGACTGGTGGGTGGGACAATTGGATGGCCCACACTGGGACCCACCTTGGCTGGCAGCCTGGCGCTGCCTGCTGGCCAGCCCCACCCTCCCATTGCCATCGCTGGTCGCCTCCCTCTGGAGGGGACAGGGGTAGACGCTCAATGAAGGAGCTGCTCCCGAGCATCTGTCCCCTGGTCATGAGTGCACGACAAAGCGACCAATACAGCAACCAGCCATTCCACTGGTAGTTCCACTGTTTGGTCAATTTGCATATAAGGGTTTTATTGTATAGGATTTGATATTGTCAGGGTACATGCGTACAGAGCCCTTTCATGAAACACTAAATCAGTCTTATCAGCCTTGTTGTATACCTATAAATAAACCCCAATTTGTTCATTATATATATGTATATATATCTTTTAGACATTATTAAATTCTATTTGCTAACATTTTGTAAGATATATATTCATTAAAGATACTAGGCTGTACTCTCTATTTTTTCTTGAAATGTTTGCTTTTGCTACTAAGGATATACTTACTTTAGAAGATGAGCTGTTAACTGCTCTCTCCTTTTCTATTGTGTCGAATCCATGTTAATTCTTACTTAATGTTTAGTAGTATTCTCCATTGAAATCATCTGGGACTAGAAATTTCTTTACCAAAGTTTTGAAAAGACAAATTGAATTTCTTTAATAGCTGCAGGGCTACTTAAATTATGTAATTCATATTGGGTTAGTTGCAGTAGTACATATTTTTGAGAAATTAGTCAATGCATTTATCTACATGGGTAGTATTCCCTATATTCCATTTAATATTGATTGGGAATATGCTACCTTTCCAATTCCTGTGAGTATATAATAATTTCAAATTAGAAATGAAAAAATATAGAGCAGAGTTGTTGGAAAATGAAAGAATATTACATATGCAAAGATTTATAAATTTAAGTATGAGATACTTAAAAAATTACTAGGTATCACCATATGAATATATAAATTGTAATTTTAGTTTTTAAGCCTTTAAAATTTATAGAAAATAAAGTAGCTGAAAATATTTTATATATGCTTTCCTGGGAGTAAAACTGTGATCATTTCAAATAAATTAGATTGCTTGGGGGGGGGGGGCGGGGAAGCACAAAACTGTATTATCAGAATGGGAACTGTTACGTAAAAAAAGAATTTGCAGAAGAATATCTAGCATCTTGAAAAACTAATGGAAATGCCAACCTAATGCATAGAAGGCAGTACTTAAAAATAAACAACAAGACACTGTGTATTCAGTCACAATTTTCAAAAATTGTATGTTCATATGCTCATACTTTAAAGTGTCCTTGGGTAATACAAACACCCACATACGTTACTTAGTGTATGTCAGTGTCCTCTTATCAAGAGTCAAGACATGCAATGACATTCCAAAATCCAAAGTGTTAAGAAGGAATTAAGAATGTCTTTACTCTTTTTCTACCTAAGAAACAAGAAACAGCAATGTTGCAAATAAAAGAAACCTGAAAAAGAAAAATACCAAATGTAATGATTTTATTCTGATATACAGTCATTCTTTAGAGAATCTGAACATCTGTATTTCAGCTTAGGTTTAAATAATTGGCCTATCTTTATTATAAACTTATATTGATTATATGTAAAATAATATAAATACTTGTAAAAGCTATTAAGCAACTATTGTAAATTAAACTGCTTAGCTAGAAAATATTTTGCAAAGTTTCTTACCCACATTTTGGCAAAGATGCAAGCCCAGGTTTAAAATCTCCATTAAATATTTCAACAAGCACAAGACAAAAAAAGTGTTTACACAAAAATAATCACCTGACTAATTTGAAGTTTCCTTTGGTTCCTGGAATGTCTGTAGGAAACTCATCAGGTGTACTACTTCCACAGGATCTATAGCATTCTGGCCAAGGACAACTAGCATCATTAAGTTTATAAATCTAAAAGTTGCCGTGGAAAGACTGGTTTTATCTTCTGCATCTTTGACAATTAAAGTAAAATGGTTTCTCCTTCCATAGTATATTATGTACCTTAGCATTAGCATACCCAAATTTGATTGTAATATTTCTTTCCAATTCATATTTAAATCTGACAGTGTGAACTCCAGAAGTAGCTTTGACAACTGTAGATTTTCCAGGAGCAACATGACCAATTGTATCTACAAAAAACAACAAAAAATGCATCCAATTACACCACATAAGTTAGTATAGTTAGAAAAAACAAAGCTATAATACAATAAATATTGCAATTGTCACCAGGCTATCATTTAGTAGACCGGATTGTTCCCAAATATCTAAACTATGTCATAAGCCTGTTTGCTTACAGGAACTAAAGCAAACTGCTAATGGTTAACCAAAGCATCGGCAGACAGCTCAAGCAGAAACTCAAGCAGAGAGAGAACCAGCTTGCTTGGAATTGCACTATCCTCCAGCCCACACCTCTAGAGAACTTTTCTTAGTTAACATAGTAAAAATTATATCCAGGCAAAAGAAATATGCATTGCTAGCCACAATTTGTACTTTGTGACAAGGTGTTGGCAAGAGTGTGTTACCCCAACACTTCCATGAAGTGGCTATCTCTTTCTAAGAACTTCCCACCTGTCAATCCTACTTACCCAACTAGCTGTTTTAAATCTCCCCAAACTCTAACCAAGGACACAAGGTGCTTTTAGAGCATGAGATCATCTTTTCCCATTGTTGATGGAAGAATAAGGTTTCTGCTCTGCTTTAGTTTTGTTCTATGGGCACAAGTGGAGAAGCGTAGTAACCTCCATCTTGGGTAAAAACTGCTGTTTAAAATTTTAACCCTGCTATTCTGGCTTCTGTAAACGTTTGCTTGCCTAAATAATAGGGAAAATAAGACTACTCTCATTCCAGAGAGGCCATAAACTATGCCCCAGACAAAGTTGTCAGTGCTGGCACCAGGCCAGGCCTTGAGATATGGTCTCATAGCCCTGTCTCAGCACACAGGACTTTTCCTCAGAAGGTCCGGAAGTCTCAATCCAAATTTGGAAGACAAAGAACTGAAAAAGGTATATATATATAGGAAAGACTTCCTCTATTTGGGGCCCCAGAATTTGAGAAGCAATATTTCCTCTGGCACGATAGCAATAGGGAAATGAAAAGGACTCCAAATAAAATTGGCTTATTGATTAAGGCGTCTTCTGATTTACAGTATAACATTTGGGGGCTCGCCTGGGACAGTGCTTACCAACACTGGGTCTCAGACGCCAAGGGCCGAAGGCCTCCCCTGACCTGGTTGCCGCCCCCCCGGGAAGGTCCCCAGGGAGGCACCCTCTGGAAAGCTTCCAGGGCCATGAGACACTCCTTAGTGGTTCTGACAGCCAGAGGACACCTGACATGACCTTGCATTTTTTTGAAATCAGAAAACAACAGCAACAACAAACCTCGGGGAGGTGAGTAATCTGATTAAGTGAATTTGAGTTCATTTTCCTGCTTGTTTGTTTATGTGACCGGTCATTTTGTTACCGAGAGGAAGGATTGGACGCAGTCATAACTTCTCCAGTAGGTTCTCACTGAGACATGGGTCTAGAATCCTGTTCTTGAGGCGTGGGTTCAGGAGGGGCCCCCACATTGGTTTCTGTTAGGCCTCCAAGTCTGTTTTTGTTAGGGGAATTGAGCAGGAATTCAATTAACTGTTTAACTTCAGAGCAAATGTCTGCTGAAGTACAGTTTGAGTTCAAGCCTGCCTTTGGGGGCAGGGGAGGTGGCTCAGACTGACTGGTATGTAAAGTCTGAGAGCTGCTTTGATTTTTCCTGTGCTTTTGTGTGCTTTGTCAACTGTGAGAGATGTCTGGCTAAAAACATAAAGAGTATGTGTTGATGTCTTTGTCTCTTTGTTTAATTTGTTTAAGGCAAGCCAGCCCTGCTTTGGTGGGGGATTTTGCTGTGTTAGGCTAAATTTTAAAATTCTAAGATTAATTTAAAGGTACAAAATTTGTAAAGATTGTAACTCAAGACAAAAGCCGGCTAAGTTCCAAACTACTTGTAAGGAAAAACAAGAAAAAAAAATGAGTTCTAAAGTTAACTATTTGCAAAAAAGTAAAGTCATTAGAATATCAAAGAGAAGTTTAAAACAAAGGGCTAATTTATTGCTATCCTGTTAGTTACTGGCCCTTATCTCTTCCTGCCAGGAGAGGGGGTGGGGGGGGGAAATGAGAAAAAAAAAAGAAAAGGAGTCAAGTTACGCTGCCTGGAGACAAAGGGCACAGTGGGGGGATGGAGCAGGTAGAAAGGCAAAGGGGCTTTTCAAAGAAGCCAGGTTCTGGTTGCAGGACATGTTTCTCTGGCCCACATGGGGGTCCCTGCCATTGCTGGCTAGAGGCAGAGGCAAGCGCCTTTCCTGGTAGGAAGTGGGGGAAGTGAACTGGGGTCTGCTATGGCTGTCTGGAAAAGGGGAGCCTTTGTTTAAGGCTTGCTGCTGGTTCAGGGGACCCTAAGATCCAGATCCTAAAGGGTTAAAGAAAATAAAGCAGGGCAGTAGGAGGAATCAAAAATGGACCAAACCCCTCGTCAGCAAAGTGACTTGGAGCCCCCCCGCAAAAAAAATATCAATAAAAAACCTATCTCTCCCTACTCTCTTCAGTGACGCCCCCCTTGGTCTCAGCCCACCTGCAGAAGTACTGAAAAGCTGTTAAAAGAAGCTCAGAATATCTATATACGTAAAATAAGAAAGACGAAAAAACCTGAAACATTAACTGCTAGGCAAGTTTTAACTTACCTGCTCTTAATTTTATTACAGAAGGAAGGTCTCTTATACGTTGTTAAAGGTATATTTTCATAAAAGTAAAAGTACATTTAAAGTATGTTCATAAATGTTAATCTAAGAAATAGAGAAACCAAGATGGCGGCACAGGTAAATACCTAAACTGTTGCCTCGCACAACAATGTCAAAACTACAACTAAAAGAAAAAACAGACATCATCCAGAACCTCAGGAAGGCGGGCTGAGTGGAAATTCTACAACTAGAAGGAAAGAGAAAAGCACACTGAGACTCAGAGGAACTGTGGAAGGCAGAGGTACTGAGGCGCGAGGTACGGAGAGGGCAGGCAACTGAGTACACGGCTGGCTTACTCAAGCAGGATGGAGACAAAAGCTCCCAACTGCACTGAACTCCAGTTCCGGGCAAGACTCTGGGGACCCAGACTTATTCAGGGAGAAAGTGGACAGTCTGGCAGCAAGCGGAACTTGAGGGCGGCTTTCTCTCAGAGGTGCTTGCAGTGATTACCACAAGACACTGAGACACAGGGGCCTATTAGGGCAGAACTGACAGGAAACCAATGCTATCTGCTCCGCCCTGAGACTCCGCCCCATCCAAGCTGAGCGCACAGGCTATTGCAAGTCTTGTCTCATAAGGGTGTCTCCAGCACAGAAGTTCGCCCAGCGTAGACACAGCTGATCCTCACAGCCAACTGGCGTGAAGGTCAATCCTCCCAGTGATACCAACAACAATCAAGGCTTAACTACAACAAGACTGTGCACACAGCCCACAAAGGGGTGCACCAAGAGTGTCTACCTCAGGTAACTGGAGAAGCTGAGCCACTGGGCCCTATAGGACACCTAGCACACAAAGCCACTCTATGAATTCAGGAAAGCAGCAAAAATGCGGAGACAAAGAAACAGATCACAAATGAAAGAAATGGGGTAAAGCAAACAACTGGATATAGAGTTCAAAACCATAGTTATAAGGTTTTTTAAGAATTTTCTAGAAAAGGCCAATAACTTTAGCAAGACCCTCAAGGATATGAAATACGGTCAACTAGAAATTAAGCATATACTAACTGAAATAAAAAGTATTATACCGAGATCTAACAGCAGACTAGAGGATCACAAGAATCAAGTCAAAGATTTGAGATACACAGAAGCAAAAAACACTCAACCAGGAAAGAAAAAAAAGAATCCAAAAAGTTGAAGATAGTGTAAGAAGCCTCTGGAACAACTTCAAGCGTACCAACATCTGAATAATGGGGGTGCCAGAAGAGAGAAAGCAAGATACTGAAAACCTATTTGAAGAAATAATGACAGAAAACTTGCCCCACCGGGTGAAAGAAATAGACTTACAAGTCCAGGAAGCGCACAGAACCCCAAACAAAAGGAATCCAAAGAGGACCACACCAAAACACATCATAATTAAAATGCCAAGAGCAAAATACAGAGAGAGAATATTAAAAGCAGCAAGAGAAAAACAGTTAGTTACCTACCAGGGAGCACCCATATAACTGTCAGGTGATTTCTCAACAGAAACTATGCAGGCCAAAAGGGAGTGGCAAGAAATGTTCAAAGTGATGAATAACAAGAACCTACAACCAAGATTAGTCTACCCAGCAAAGCTATCATTCAGAATTGAAGGGCAGATAAAGAGCTTCACAGATAAGAAAAAGCTAAAGGAGTTCATCACCGCCAAACCAGTATTATATGAAATGCTGATGGGTATTCTTTAAGAAGAGGAAGAAGAAAAAGGTAAAGATAAAAATTATGAACAACAAATACATATCTATCAACAAGTGAATCTAAAAATCAAGTGAACAAAAAAATTTGATGAACAGAATAAACTGGTGAATATAATAGAATCAGGGGTATAGAAAGGGAGTGGACTGACAATTCCCAGGGGGGAAGGAGTGTGGGTGGTGCGGGAAGAGACTGGACAAAAATCATACACCTATGAATGAGGACAGTTCGGGGGGCAGGATAAGGGCAGAGGGTGAGATGGGAACCAGGTGGAGGGGAGCTATGGGGGAAAAAGGGGGGACAATTTTAATAACCTGAACAATAAAGATTTATTAAATTAAAAATAAATAAATAAAAAAGAAAAGAAAATTAAACACCAAAAAAAAAAAATCTAAGAAATACTGGCTGTTTAACTTCTGGTAATTATTAAAAATTAAGTTTCTAAGAGTAACGAATTCTAATACATTTTAAAGAAAAAAAAGAAAAAAAATGGTCTACAGGTTGCTAATAGTATGACAGAAAGGAAAGAATATTAGAATAGAGATACTTAATAGAAGGACTGAGGCATGGTTATGCATTTTTGAAGGAGAAAGATTTAAAGGCTAATTTGAAAGTGTGAAGTTTATGAAGGTTGTGTATGTGAAAAAAGAAAAAAGAGAAATGTTAAAAGGAAATCTTATCTAATAAAAGAGTAATATGCAAATTGACCATCACTCTGCTACAGCCACAAGCCACACCCACCAGCCAATCAGGAAGGAGTATGCAAATTAACCCAACCAAGATGGCTGCAGCCATGGAGCGAGCAGGAGGCTTGGGTTTCCCCAGCAATGGAGGAAACCAAGCTTCCCACACAACCTGGCCTGCCGTGGACTCACTCAAGGCTACAAAATCTCAATTATAGAAGATAAATAAATCCCAACAAAAATGGCAGTATCCACAGAGCTCGAGAGAACAGGAGGATTGGGTTTCCCCAGTGATGGAGGAAGCCAATCTTCCCGCTCACCCTGGCCTGCCCTGGCCTCCACTCAAGGCTACAAAGTTTCAATTATCCTATCTAATAAAAGAGTAATATGAAAATTAACCATCACTCCGCTATGCCCACAAGCCACACCCACAAGCCAATCAGGAGTGAGTATGCAAATTAACCCAACCAAGATGGCTACAGCCACGGTGAGAGCAGGAGGGAGGCTTGGGTTTCCCCGGTGATGGAGGAAGCCAAGCTTTCCTCACACCCTGGCCAGCCCAGGCCTCCACTTAAGGCTACAAAGTTTCAATTATAGAAGATAAATAAATCCCAACAGAAATGGCTGCCACCACGAAGAGAGCAGAAGGCTTTGCTCTGCTCCAGGCTACAAAGTTTCAATTGTAGAAGATAAATAAATCCCAGATACCAGGGCCTCCTCTTGGGTCACCAGGGAGCGTGGCCGGCCTGCAAACCACCCCTAGCCCCTCGCCCAGGCCGCCCCATGCCCCAAGACAACCCCCACCCTGATCCGGGACACCCTTCAGGGAAAACCAGCTGGCCCCCACCCATGCAGGCCTCTATCCTATCTAATAAAAGACTAATATGCAGATTGACCATCAGTCCAACACACAAGATGGCTGCCCCCATGAGGTCAAAGATCCTGCCCCCATGTGGACACAAGATGGCCACCACTAGGAGAGACCATGACTGCAAGGGAAGGCTGTTGTGGGCGGTCAGGCCAGCAGGGGAGGGCAGTTGGGAGGGACCAGGCCTGCCAGGGAGGGCAGTTGGGGTGATCAAGCCTGCAGCGGAGGACAGTTAGGAGTGACCAGGCCAGCAGAGGAGGGAATTTGGGGGCAAACAGGCTGGCAGGGGAGCAGTTAGACATCAATCAGGCTGGCAGGGGAGTGGTTAGGGGGTGATCAGGCTGGCAGGCAGAAGCTGTTAGGGGCAATCAGGAAGGCAGGCAGGCGAGAAGTTGGGAGCCAGCAGTCCTGAATTGTGAGAGGGATGTCTGGCTATCCGTTTAGGGAATCTGCTTGGTTTGCCGGGGGGCGTGGCCAGCCTGCAAACCACAACTGGTCCCTCACCCAGGCCACCCATGTCCCATGGGAACCCCTACCCTGATCCGGGACACCCTTCAGGGCAAACCAGCTGGCCCCCACCTGTGCACCAGGCCTCTATCCTATCTAATAAAAGAATAATATGCAGATTGACCATCACTCCAACACACAATATGGCTGCCCCCATGTGGGACTCCTCGAGGGGTTCCAGATTGGAGAGGGTGCAGGCTGGGCTGAGGGACAACCCTCTCCCCGCCTCCCCCCGCCCCCCCGTGTACCGGGCCTCTAGTTGATTAAATAATACAGGCCAGTGACCTGACACCCAAGTTCCTGCCTAGTGAGTTATTAGTGTTTTACAACACATAATAAAAGACTTACGCATTTGGCTTGCTGGTTAAAAGGAGACAACGGGCCCTGGGATCTGTAAAAGTGGCCGGGGATGAGCTGGTCAAGTTTCCCATTTGCAACTGTGCTGAAAGGGTTAAAACTTCAGCACTTCGACTGCAGCTGACAGTGGCCTGCAGAAAACTGTGTAATGGATATAGATGATACCTGCATGTTCATGGACATAACTCCAGAGAGAGAAGGAAAATTTTACTGTGTGGGAAGGTAAAAAATAGACTTTAGTCACCTCCATAAGATGTTTGTATAACCTTACAATGTGTCATGTTTAGTAGCTTAAAATTTGGCTGCCTGAAGTGGTCACAGTGCCAATATTATACTTCATTATGTTAATATGTTATATTAACTTTTAATTCTCTTACAGATTTGAATGCAGTTGCCAAAAGGGCAGGTGCCCAAATGAGCAAGGAAAAATACCCATCAGATTTTGGTCTCTATTGAAAGACAGTTGGCAGCCTGTGTACTGCCTTGCAGGCCTGTGTGACCATGCCCATGTCAGGGGTGGCACAAACGTCAAAGTTAGGAAAGTGGGGGAGGCCTGTGTGGAACAGAGAGAAGTGGTAAGTATCAGCCTTCTGTCACAGGAATTATAGGTCCTGTAACATGTGAGACCCTGTGAAGGGATAAAGCTCCCTTAGTCTGTTCTGAGAAGGTGTGTCACCCCTCCCAGAGACCATGTGTAGTTTAAGGGCAAGTCAAGTAGGGGGAACCCTGCTACAGGGAGAACTGTGACTCTCTGAGTATAAACACATTTTAAATTTCTTCTTGCCACTTGAAGACAATTACTGTTTTGTTATAATACATTTAGAAAAATATTACTCTGAAGAGTCCATGAAAAGGACTAGCAAGGAAAAATGAGAAGATCCTAAAGTAGGTCAGTATATTTTTCTCCTTAATACAATTCCTCTGAAATTTGGCAATTCTTAGTAAATAAATCATGGCAAGGCATTTCTTTGCATAAATTCAATAAGACAGGTTTCCAATAGTGGTTTTATTAACCTAAACTGGAGTATCATGTTTTAAAGAGCCCTGTCTGAGCTCTGAAGACTTGAAGCCAGTAAGAGTGCCATGGAGAAAACCTGGTATCCTGCTTGGTAGCCCTGAAAATAGCTGGCGCTGGAGCATCAGTCCCATGCCCTACCATCACTGGCAGTTGGTCAGAGTAGAAGGAAAGCAATAAGGACCCCTCTGCATCCCTGCAGGACCCCCACACACTCTAGCCACGAGGAGTAGGAGGGCTGCTGAGATGGGCCTTAAAGCCTAGGACATGGAACCAGGTGGAGCCACTGCAGGTGAGGAATTCACCTAGCTCAGCAGATACTGCAGGCAGACCTGACAGCAGCAGGATGGCTTGGCTTCCTGGCACTATGGGGCACATGAAAGATAGATACAGAGGCAGAGAAGCATAAAACAGACTATCAAATTACAGCGGGAAGGCTGGGAAGGGGGAGGGAAGTAAGAAATCAATCGAAGGACTTGTATGCATACCTATAAGCCTAACCAATGGATGCAAGACACTGGGGGGGTGAGGTCATGTATGGGAGGGTGGGGGGGGCGGGGGGAGCAATGGGGGATATGGACACATGCAGTATCTTAATCAATTAAAAAAAAAAAGAAAAAAAAAGATTCAATCATGAAGTTCCAGCAAAAGTAGTCAGTTACCATTCTTGTTATGTTTATGCAGACAATCAGGCCAAATTGAGTACAATAGATAAATTGGTCTTGATTTGACTCTTTTTGATAAGCATGGGGGTAATTTTGAGGAGAAAAAATCTATTTCAATAGAAGTTATTAAAACTGAAATGCTGCCCTGACCGGTTTGGCTCAGTGGATAGAGCGTAGGCCCGCAGACTAAAAAGTCCCAGGTTTGATTCCGATCAAGGGCATGTACCTTAGTTGCAGGCACATCCCTAGTAGGAGGAGTGCAAGAAGCAATTGGTCAATGTTTCTCTCTCATAGATGTTTCTAACTCTCTTTCCCTCTCCATTCTCTCTGAAAAAAAAAACAAAAAAAAAAACTGAAATGCTTTCTTTCTCTTCCACCAGACCATATGTTATAACTCTTACTATTCTAAGTACTCAATAATACTAAATTTTATAATACAGTTTGTCTCCACCAGGTCACAAGCCCCACCTTCTTCTGTGCCCAGGCCTCATCATCCCTCTGACAGACAGCAAGGATCTTTTGGCTCTGAAAGGAAACCTTCAACCCTCCCCAGCATGAAACAGTTACAGAAGAAACCCAGCATCCCCTTTCCCTGAAATAATTCAGAGCCAAGATCCTTGAGGTAATATATCAGGCAGTTAAGACAGACATAAGCAGAGCAAGGATAATGGGCTGACTAGTACTGCCAGATGTAACTAAGTCTTTCCACCTCTACGTATGTGAGACAAGGGGACTCCCCAGAAGCAAGAGGGAACAAGGCTGCAGATGAAGAGGCCCAGGAGGCTTCCCTAAAACCAATGGGGCCTCTCCAGATTCTAGTGACTCTTCCACACCCTGACCTACCCACCTCACCAGCTTACACAGAAACCCAATCTAGAAAAGCTGAAATCCATAACCATTCTTTACTTGAGTTCTTACAGGCTTTACAGCCCATCCAGAAAGCAATCCAGGAGCATGTCCAAGACATTCTGCCTGAACCAACTTCTGATCTGGTCTGTCCCTTCTGCCCTGGTGACTCTGTTTAGATAAAGAAATTTGCCACCTAAGGACTGACTTCTGGAAAGAACCATACACCGTCATGTTGACCACCCCTACAGCAGTTAAGGTCTACAGGATCCTGATGTGGCTTCATCACACCTGGCTAAAGGCAGCCCAGGCAGAATAGAGAATTTAGGACTCTTCAGACCCTCTAAAGATTACTCCTGGCCCTCATCTAGGCCCTTATGAACTGGCTTATTGACTTTACTTGACAGAAAATTAAGATTATAGTCCTCAAGTGTCAATATAACTCCCTCCCTGACAATGACCAAGAGTCAATGATTTGACTCATGTACATAAAACCAGTGAGGAATGAAGCACAGTAAACTCCATCTTGGGTAAAAACTGCTGTTTAAAATTTTAACCCTGCTATTCTGGCTTCTGTAAAATTTGCTTGCTTAAATAATAGGGAAAATAAGACTACTCCCATTCCAGAGAGACCATAAACTATGCCCCAGACAAGAGTTGTCAGTGCTGGCACCAGGCCAGGCCTTGAGATATGGTCTCATGGCCCTGTCCCAGCACACAGGACTTTTTCTCAGAAGGTCTGGAAGTCTCACTCCAAATTTTCAGACAAAGAACTGAAAAAGGTATATATAGGAAAGACTTCCTCTATTTGGGGCCCCAGAATTTGAGAAGCAATATTTCCTCTGGGCCCGCTTGCGATAGCGAAATGACTAGGATTCCAAATAAATTTGGCTTATTGATTAAGGCATCTTCTGATTTACAATATAACAGTGCCACTGGGCAGAATGACCCTGTTTTGGGACCCCAACATGGAAGGGTAGGTAACAATCTATAACCAATAGTGATGTCATTTTTCCCTGTCATATATCCTTTTCTATGCAAAGTCTTTCTGAAACACAATTTCAGATAACTTTGCCATGTACCTGACCACTTATTAAAAACATAACTTCTATGTCACCTCCAAGCTAGTAGGTCATCCCAAACTAACCTTAAATTACTAACATTTCCAAAAATTACACTGGTAAGCCTATGTTACAGGGATTGGGCCTTAAGACAGCCACCTGCAAAACCAATGAATAAAGACAAAAGAAAACTGATTCAAAAGGTTGAAATGGAAAACAACTTATTACTGTGTATATGCCAACTTGATGCTGGATTCCACATGCTATGTCAAATTTTTCACCATGAATATGTGTAAGCTTTCTAAGAAAAAAAGCTCCCAAGGTGTGGTTCCTTGCTCACCAAGAAATGAACCAAAGTTCATTTAGGTAATAGGTTACTCAACTTGCTGTTAACCTCAAAAAAAAAATCACCTTCCCATGAATAAATACTAACTGAAAAATACAAAACATTTTGTACACTAAAACTTTCCAGTATTTTGAGTGAGGTAAATATGTATGTAAATCTGATTCAAAAAAGAAAAAGGAAATCCATGAAAATGATAAAACAATGCCAGTTTAATTACAGGTACTTTAACAATAGTATACCTACCTGTATATGATTTATTAATATAATTTTTTTAACTTAGGTTCTATTGTTTGTAAAGACCTTAAAATAATGTCCAAAGTTTACATTCAATTAACTAACTTCTTTTCCAAATTACAAAGGTGCCTATTAAGAAAAGCACTTACTTAATACAAGTTTACATATCAAATAAGAGTTTTACAATTCCTGTTCTTACCTCATCCTTAAATTTTGCTACATGTGCACACAGCATATTTTTTCATATATCTATGCTTTTGCATCACGCATACTTCCATAAGACAAGAATGGAACACATTGTGTTTCCCAAAAAAACGTAGCAGATGCTCATCGATGCTCAAATCTATTTGTTATATGTGTCCTCCTATAATTCTGTTTATAGCACAAGAGATTAAAATTAATTGTTGAAGAGCAGCCAAGTCGGGCTTCCAGAACAATAATACTACTATATGCAATTATTTGTTCTTATCTATGTTAATTGTGGCTTGTCTGCTGATAACTTCCTTTGAGAGTGGAGTTAACTTGCTAACATCCTGCAATAAAATTTTTTATATTAAAGTACCGCAGGTAGAAGAAACCAGGACTCTGATTTTATGTTTAGTATACACATCTCGTCATCATGTATTCAGCTCTTTCATGTTTATAAAAAAGCATGTTTTGTGTATAAGCAGTGTTTATTCCAAAGACAATCACTGGACTAATTAGTCCTCAAGGTCCCTTTCTGATAGATCCTCCCTTCCCCCAACTGGTGGGCAGAGTATGACATAACTGGCATCTGTGCCGGGACATCAGCGAGACATTGAACCATCAACGCGTGCTGAGTGCCCTGGGCCCCACCTCTTCCCATTCTGCCCTGGGCCCAACCCCTTCCTGTTCCTCCCCTCAGAAGGCATGTTCACTGCTGGACGTGTTGCTGTCTCTCCCAGTCTGCAAGGCAGCCCAGCTGAGGTCCTGCTTCTCCTCCTCCCCTTCCTCTAATCCTGGTCTTTCTACCCTCCTCCGTAATGAATCTCGCTCATTAGTGCGGAATAAACTTCCCCTTTAACATGCCTTGGTCTCCAACACACATTTCCTGCACCTCGAACCTTACATCTGGTGCCGAAAACCTGGGTGGGTGCGTGCAACCTATTTGACCTTTCACCGTCTGGGGTGCCCCCGCTTCTCTCCTCATGTCTCAGAACCCTCAGCCTCCTCCCCTCGGCTCAGCAGCATGGCAGTAAGTCCCAGCCCATGCTAATTCCTGGCGGTTTCTCCGGCGTCTATGTCCATAAACCGCGGGCCGCATCAGAGATTGCCTTCCGGGCATTAGCCCTCTGGGCCCCTCCAGGAGGGGTTTCGAACCTGCAGAGGCAGCGAAGATGTTCCTGCCCCCCTCGGTTCTCTGGCATTTTGGCCTCCGTCTGGACTCCAGGAAGTAGAGGAGACATCCTCTACTGTCCCTCGGGTTCCCCGTTCGTAGCCTTGGATCAAAGACTGGGATGATGGTCCTTAGCCTCCGCTACCCAACCCCAGGAATTGGAATGGGCAATCAAAAATCCTAGTACACTTCTAGGGTGTCTGCTATGAATTGGAATGGGTCCAAATGACCCAAAAGCGGGACTTAACATTCTCACTGACCTCAGTAATTTCTGTTGGAAAGCCGGGAAGTGGGCCGAAGTCTCACATGTTCGGGCTTTTTTTATCTGTGCTCCTGTCCCTCCCTCTGCTCCTTCTGTTCCACAGCCCAGGTTCTCCTAGATCACGAGAAACCCCCTCAAACCAGTCCTCAGCCCCTCTCTCTGTCTTCTGACTCTTTCGACGCAGCTGATATCTCATTTCCACCCCTCTCACTCTCACCGACCCGCCTTATGCTCCTTCTCTTCTTCCTCCTCCTTCTTCACCACAGCTGCTTCTTTCCCAGCCACCTCTTCCACAGACAGCGGCAGCTGCTGCAAAAGCAGCCATCGCTGCTTCAGGCTGCAAGCCGACCCGAGGCCACGGCACAACACAATAGCCACCCACCCGCCATCCCACCTGCCACTCCAAACAGCTAAGTGAGATTTCTGTGTTGGTTTGCTCTTCACTTGTGTATTGTGAGCAGCCACCATGTTGGCTGCATGGCTCGCCGTTCCCATGGGGGCCGCCATCTTGACACTGCAAGTCCCGCCCCTCTCAGGCCACATGGCCTGCCGTTCACATGGGGGCCGCCATCTTGAAATGGCAAGTCCTGCCTCTCTCTGGCCACATGGCCTGCCGTTCCCATGGGAGCTGCCATCTTGAACCAGCAAGTCCCGCCCCTGCAGACCCGGCCTGGTGTGGCCACCCGCCACTGCACTCCTCCTCCTCCTCTGGCCCACGGCCCGCCATCTCTCTGCCACCCCCTCCCCTAACTCCTTCAAAGACCCAGGTCTGAGATCCAGTGAACACGGCATTTAATTGTTTTTTATTACATTTTTTATTTCTTTATTGATTAAGGTGTCACATATTTGTCCTCATCCCCCCATTCCCATCCTCCACCCCACCACCCTGTTGTCCTTAACCATTGGTTAGGCTTGTATGCATGCACACAGTCCTTTGGTTGATCTCCCCCCCTACCCCCACCCTCCCCTACCCTCCCTCTGAGGCCCGACAGTCCAATCGATGCCTCCTTGTTTCTGGGTGTGTTCTTGTTCATCAGTCTATGTTGTTCATCATTTCCCCTAGATGAGCGAGATCATGTGTTACTAGAAATATACTTATAAGAACCGAATGTGAGATGAACAATAATAGTTATGCTGACAGGCAAATGAATCAGTCTGTAGTAAGTTTCTTTCTGGACCAACAGTTCTTTTGAGACCCATTTTCAGCGTCCACCAGTTCCTTATGTGTACATGTCAGCACTGACTTTTCAGCTCTGGGTGGTGGACCAATGGTGGTAATGCAGGTCCGACTCCCTCTGGTTTGGTCTCGCCTGGACCCAGGGGCACAGCTTCACCCGGATTCAGGGGTGCGCGGCCTCACCCGGTCCCGGGATCCAGCCTCACCCGGACCCAGGGGCGCGTGGCCTCTCCCGGACCCAGGGGCGCGGCCTCACCCGGACACAGGACCCAGCCTCACCAGAATCCAGGGGCGCACGGCCTCACCCGGATCCGGGATTCAGCTATACCCAGACCCAGGGGCGCGTGACCTCACGTGGACCCAGGGGTGCGTGGCCTCTCCTGGACCCAAGGGTGTGGCCTCACCCAGACCCAGGACCCAGGCTCACCCGGATCCAGGGGCGCACGGCCTCACCCGGACCCGGGATCCAGCCTCACCCGGACCCAGAGGTGACAGCATTTAATTTTTAATACCCATGAGGAGCAGGCAAAGTTAGCCCACCTTCAACAAAAGGTGAATCTATGAATCCAAACCTTGGTAGCTCTGAGGCCAATGGCAGCCATGCATGGTCCAAAGGGGACTGTGCATGGTGGGGGTGCAACGAGAGGATGAATGCCACCTGGAGGATGCTTCAAGTGCAGGAACAAAGGCTACTGGGCAAAGCAGTTCCCTGGCCCCTGGCTCCAACCAAGCCCTGCCCAGCATGCAGTAAAATGACTGCCCCTGGAAAAGTGATGGGCCCTCTGCATCTCAGCATAGAGGGGCTGCCCTTCCAGGTCATGATCCACCACTGGCCATGCTGGAACTGGCTGAAGACTGAAGATGCCCGGACTCGATGACCCCCATCACCCTCACCAAGCCCAGGGTAATGCTGAAGGTAGCGGGTAAGCTGGTCTCCTTTCTGGTCAATATGGGGGCTACCTTCTCTGTCCTGCCCTCCTTTTCCAGTCCATTTTTCCCTTCCACGATCTCAGTCATGGATATTGACAGCAAATCACCCTTTAATGCTCTGAAAACTGCTCTGGCCTCAGTGCCTTCTCACCCTGCCCTCTTCCCCACTCCACCCTTCCTAGAGAACACCTTTCTTGCTGGCACAGGCTTATCAGAAACTTAGATCTTTATCTCTAGGAAAAAGTGGCAGTTTTAAAAATTCAAGCGGTTAGAGGCCTGGAAACAGGATTCAGGGCCTGTTCCCTCCTCCCCCTGCCTTTTCTAAGTATTTTAAATAGCATACAATACTGAAACATTAATTGCTAGACAGGTTTAGAAATATTTAAAAGAAGAAAAAAAGAGAGAAAGAGAGAAAGGAGGAAGGAAGGAAGGAAGGAAGGAAGGATGGAAGGAAGGAAGGGAGGAAGGAAGGAAGGGAGGGGAGGATAAAATGGCGGAAGAATAGACAGACATGTTCCGAGCCTGGTCCTGGAGCAGAAAGAAGGAGCAGCTGAGGTCACATTGGGAGTATTTGTTGGCAAGCCAAGGGACAGCTAAACTCCAGGAGAAGGTGGTGGACTGCTGGACGGGGTTCCCCTGACCATGCAGCCCCCACTGCAGCTGCAGCTGGGTCCCTCCCAGAGCTACGGGCTCAGATGGGGAAACCTCGCCATCTTGAAAGGGAAAGTGGATCTTCTCAGGAGCCTGAAAATCCACAACTGCAGCAACCACTGAACAGCTGGGAGCTCCAGAACACAGGTCCCCAATTGGCGCAAACATGCGGATTCAAAGGAGCTCTTCACCCCACCAGAGAAAGGTCAGATTTAGCCGGGGATAAGGTAAGGTCTCTGGTACCGGCGGGAGAGAGAAACGTGCGCGCTGCAAGAGCTGGAGGGCCAGGGAAGTCTGTGCCTAGAAAAGTCCATGGCTTTTGGGGCTGCCAAGGCCCAGGAATGTGGAAGGGGGTCCTCAGAGATGCTAACAGAACGGATCTCTAAAAAGCAACCATTTTGATCTGGTGCGAAGGGTTAGCCTAGGAGTTTCAAAGGTGTGCAGGCTGCTTAGACTTGCACGCGGACCCATTGCTTGTGCACTTGGGCTTTTTCCTCTTCATTTACTTGCTTCTAATTACTAAGCAAGGATCACCCAGTTGGGGAAGCCCTGGGATACTGCAGGGGAAAGTTGTTTATCTGGAACCTGGAGATCGGAGCAGGGAGCAACCATCGGAAAGCCAGCTCTGGGGCAGCCCACCTCCAAAAACCGGTATTGAGTGCCACAGGAAAAGAAGGATAGAGAGGCCATAGAGAACCGGAAGTCAATCCAGAAATGCTGCCAACCAGGGGCTGAATCACAAATTGACTCTTGTGTAATCAAAAATAAAGGAATATGAGAAACTAAGACACCGCCTGCTTAAAAATCATGACTGGCTTACAACACTGAGGAGCAGTGGAACGCAGGGAACTGCAATACTGTCTGGACTGGGAAACAGGCATGCCAAACAGAACAATAGAGGAAGTGAATGACCTTCACTACTGCGCATTTTATGTATTTTTATTTTAATTTTTTATTTTCATATTTTGCATCTTTTAATTAAGAAACTAATTTTTTTCTTTTTCCTCACTTGATTTTACCTTTTTAATTATTACATTTTTATTTTCAAGCAGCATTATTACTACTACTATTTTACCTTTTTTGTTTTAAGTGTCATTTTATTTTCTCCTTATTTTACTTTGGGATTAATGTTCTACATTCTATTGTCATCTTTCCTTTAGCATCGCTTTACCCTATCTCAACTCGACCTTTATGCCATCACTCTCTTCCTAACCTTTCCCCTTTTGGTGTCCTGTTTATCTTAACCCTTTCCTGCTTTAGATTTTCCCTATTCTTTCTGTTTACCCGCTGCTAAAATTTCACCCTACTTATATATCTAATTTGCAATCCCCTGCTCCAGTCCATACACACCTCTCTCTTTGCTGTCTTAACTATCAAAAAAAAATTGTTTTTCTCTCTGTCCTTTTGTTGTTGTTTGCTTGATTATATCAAATTTTTATGTTTTTTTGTGAGATTGTATTCCTTATTCTATTTTTTGCTTGGTTTCTTTGTTTGCTTTGTTTTTGTTTGTTTTTTACTTCTGTTTTCCCTTGCCTCGTTTTATATTAGTTGGTGGTGTAGTTTGAATTAATCTCCAGGTACTTGAAGCTGGCATTTGCTGGGATTAGTGGTTGTTCTATTGGAGATTTCTCCCCATATATATAGTTTGTTCCTCTTTTCTCTCTTAGTCTCATTCTTGTCTCTCTTACTTTTTTTTTTTCCTTTTCCCAATTTCATTTTGACACTCCTTTTTTTTCTTTCTTTTTTCTTTTCTTCTTTCTCTCCTATCCCCTAATTTGCCTTTCTCTGGTGGTCACCTTTATTGGGGGTTATTAATATCATGAGTACATTTCTGTTCAGTGCCTTGTGTGTTGTACCTGGTTGTGTTGTATTTTGTGCCTTTAAATCAATGCAGGAGAGAGACAACTACATAACTAGACATCCGGAGAAGAGAGACCATGGGGAGACAAAGAAACAGCCCGCATATGAAAGAAAAGCAGGCATCACCAAAAAAGGACGTAAACGAATTAGAGGCAAGCAAACTATCAGAGAACGAATTCAGACAAATGGTCATAAGATGACTGAAAAGAATGGGAGACAAATTCGACAATATGAGTAAGAACCAAGAGGAAATGAAGAAGAACCAAGAAGAAATGAAAAATCACATCGCTGCTGTAAAGAACTCAATAGAAAGCATCAAAAGTAGACTAGACGAAACAGAGGACCACATAAGTGAGCTAGAAGACAAGATGGGAAAAAATACCCAAGTAGAGCAGCTTCTAGAAAAAAAAAATTAAAAGCAGGAAGAGAGCCTAAGGAAAATTTGGGACAACACGAAACAAAACAATGTCCACATAATAGGGGTTCCAGAAGGAAAGGAAACTGAGCAAGGAATAGAAAACCTGTTTGAAGAAATAATGACAGAAAAATTTCCTGATATAGGGAAGAAAAAAACCCACACAAATCCAAGAAGCTCACAGAGACCTAAGTAAAATGAACCCCAAAAGACCGACACCAAGGCACATTATAATTAAATTGGCAAACACCAACGACAAAGCAAGAATCTTAAAAGCAGCCAGAGAGAGACAGAAAGTTACATACAAAGGAACCACCATTAGACAAGCAACTGATTTCTCAAGATACTCATCAGGCCAGAAGGGAATGGAATGAAATATACAAAGTCATGCAAAGGAAGGGTCTCAATCCAAGAATACTGTACCCAGCAAGGCTATCAATCAAAACTGAAGGTGAAATCAGGAGCTTCACAGACAAAAAAGGACTAAGGGAATTTATCACCACCAAACCAACAATACAAGAAATGCTTAAGGGTCTGCTATAAAAAGAAGCGAAGAAGGAACACAGGGGTACAGACTAAAAATGGCAAAAAATAAGTACCTATCAATAATAACTTTAAATGTAAATGGATTAACATTTTGCACTCGGATGTCCAGTGTGACTCGACACGGTTAGCATCGGTAGCAGGAATCGAGAAAAAAGCAAGTGAGTGCAAAGGCTTAAATGTCCCAATCAAAAGACATAGGGTAACGGATTGGATAAGAAAACAAGACCCATATATCTGCTGTCTACAAGAAACACACCTCAGAAAAAAAGACCCCCAGACTGAGGGTGAAGGGATGGAAAAAGGTTTTCCAGGCGAATGGAAATGAAAAAAAAAAAGCTGGGGTAGCAATACTTATATCTGACAAATTAGATCTCAAAGTGAAGGACATAACAAGAGATAAGGAAGGCCACTTCATAATACTAAAGTGAACAATACAACAAAAGAAATACTCTCGTAAAAATATACGCACCCAATACAGGATCACCCAAATACATAAAAAAACTCCTGGAGCATATCAAGGGAGAGATTGAAAGCAATACAATCATAGTAGGAGACTTTAATACCCCACTATCACCATTGGACAAATCCTCTAAACAAAAAATCAGCAAAGAAACATCAATCCTAAATGACTCACTGGACCAGATGGAATCAATTGACATCTTCAGAACATTTCACCCTCAACCAGAGAATATACATTCTTCTCAAGTGCACTTGGGTCATTTTCAAAGATAGACCATATGCTGGGAAATAGGCAAAGTCTCTTCAAATTTAAGATGATAGAAATCATATCAAGCATCTTCTCAGATCACAGTGGCATAAAACTAGAAATCAACTACAATAAAAATATACAAAGAAATCAAACACATGGAGACTAAACAGCATGCTATTAAACAAGGACTGGGTCACCAGAGAGATCAAGGAAGAAATAGAAAACATCATGGCAACAAATGACAATGAAAACACAACAATTCAAAATCTGTGGTACACAGCGAAAGCAGTCTTGAGAGGAAAGTTCATAGCTCTACAAGCCTACTGCAAAAAACAAGGAACAATGGTAGTAAATTACCTAACCCTACAACACAAAGAGTTAGAAAAAGAGCAACAAGAAAAGACCAGTGTAAGCAGATGATAGGAAATAATAAAGATCAGAGTGGAGATAAATGGCATAGAGACCAAAGAAACAATACAAAAGAACAACAAAACCAAGAACTGGTTCTTTGAAAGGATAAACAAGATTGATGGACCTCTAGCCAGGCTCACCAAGAAGCAAAGAGAGAAGACCCAAATAAACAAAATCAGAAATGAACTAGGAGAAATATCAACAGACCCCACCGAAATACAAAGGATTGTTAAAAAATACTACAAACAACTCTATTCCAACAAACTGGAAAACCTGGAGGAAATGGACATATTCCTATAAAAATATAACCTTCCAAAAATCAATCAAGAAGAATCTAAACAGCTCAATAGGCCAGTAACTATGGAAGAAATTGAAGTAATGTAAAAGCTTCCAGCAAACAAAAGCCCGGGGACAGACGGCTTCACAGGAGAGTTTTACCAAACATTCAAGGAAGAACTTAAACCTTTCCTCCTCAGACTATTCCAAAAAATTGAAGAGGAGGAACACTTCCAAGCTCCTTCTATGAAGCCAGCATCACTCTAATACCAAAACCAAATAAAGACAACACAATGAAAGAGAATACAGGCCAATATCCCTCATGAACATAGATGCCAAAATCCTCAACAAAATTCTAGCAAATTGGCACCAGCAGTACATCAGAAAGATCATACACCATGAACAAGTAAGATTTATCCCAGGAATGCAAGGATGGTACAATATCCGCGAATCAATAAATGTGATACATCACATAAACAAATTGAGAGATAAAAATCACATAGTCATATCAATTGATGCAGAAAAAGCATTTGACAAAATCCAACACCCTTTCCTGATAAAAACTCTCAACAAGGTGGGAACAGAAGGATCATACCTCAACATAATAAAAGCTATATATGATAAACCCACAGCAAACATCATACTCAATGGGCAAAAACTAAAACCATTTCCCCTAAGAACAGGGACAAGAAAGGGATGCCCACTCTCACCACTCCTGTTTGACATAGTACTGGAAGTATTAGCCATTGCAATTAGACAAGAAGAAGAAATAAAAGGCATCCAAATTGGAAAAGAAGAAGTAAAGCCGTCCTTATTTGCAGATGACATGATATTGAACATAAAAATCCCGAAAGACTCCATCCAAAAAAGAATAGACTTAATAAATTAATTCAGCAAGGTAGCGGGATACAAAATTAACGCCAGGAAAGCTATGGCCTTTATATACGCCAATAGTGAACTTACAGAAAGAGAGACTAAAAAGGCAATCCCATTTACCATCATACCAAAAAAATTAAAAAATCTAGGAATAAACTTGACTAAGGAGGTAAAGACCTATACACAGAAAACTACAGGACACTGAAAAAGGAGATAGAGGAAGACATAAACAGATGGAAGAACATACCATGTTCATGGATTGGTAGAATCAACATCATTAAAATGTCCATACTACCCAAAGCAATCTATAGATTCAATGCACTCCCCATTAAAATACCAACGGCATATTTCACAGACCTAGAAAGAACTCTCCAAAAATTCATCTGGAATAAAAAAAAGACCCCGAATAGCCACAGCAATCTTGAGAAAGAAGAAGAAAGTCGGAGGGGTCTCAATACCAGATTTCAAGCTGTATTACAAAGCCACTATTCTCAAAACAGCCTGGTATTGGCACAAGAACAGACATATAGACCAATGGAATAGAATAAAGAATCCAGATATCGACCCAAACCACTATGCTCAATTAATATTTGACAAAGGAGGCATGAACATACAATGGAGTCAAGACAGTTTCTTCAATAAATGGTGTTGGGAAAATTAGACAGATAAATGCAAAAAAGTGAAACTAGATCACCAACTTACACCATACACAAAAATAAACTCAAAATGGATACAGGACTTAAACATACGATGGGAAACCATAAAAATACTAGAGGAATCCACAGGCAGTAAAATCTCAGACATATGCCGAAAGAACTTCTTCACTGGTAATGCCCCTAGGGCAATGGAAGCTAAAGAGAAAATAAACAAATGGGACTACATCAAAATAAAAAGCTTTTTTATAGCAAAAGAAACCATCAACAAAACAACAAGAAAGCCCATTGTATGGGAGAACATATTTGCAAATGTTATCACTGATAAAGGTTTAATCTCCAACATCTACAGGCAGCTTATACAACTTAATAAAAGGAAGATAAATGATCCAATAAAAAAATGGGCAACGGACCTAAATAGAATCTTTTCCAAAGAAGACAGAAGGAAGGCCAAGAGACACAAGAAAACAAGCTCATAGTCACTATCTGAGAGATGCAAATCAAACAACAATGCAGTACCATCTCACACCTGTCAGAATGGCTATCATTAACAAATCAACAAATGACAAGTGTTTGCGAGGATGCGGAGAAAAAGGAACACTCCTGCACTGCTGATGGGAATGCAGAATGGTGCAGCCACTGTGGAGAACAGTATGGAATTTCCTCAAAAAACTGAAAATGGAACTCCCATTTGACCCAGTAATCCCACTCCTAGGAATATATCCTAAGAAACTAGAAACACCAATCAGAATGGATATATGCACCCCTATGTTCATAGCAGCACAATTGACAATAGCTAAGATTTGGAAACAACCTAGGTGCCCGTCCGTAGATGACTGGATCAGAAAACTACGGTATATCTACACAATGGAATACTATGCTGCCATAAAAAAGAAGGAATTCTTACCATTTGCAGCAACCTGGATGGAATTGGAGAACATTATGCTAAGTGAAATAATCCAGTCAATGAAAGAAAATTCCACATGATCTCACTCATTTATGGATAATAAAGTACATTATAAACTGATGAACAAAAAGATAGCTACAGAGACAGTAAAGCATCAAACAAACTGTCAAATTACAGCGGGAAGGTTAGGGAGAGGTGGGGGAGATAAGAGATCAACCGAAGGACTTGTATGCATGCGTATAAGCATAACCAATGGACGCAAAACTCTGGGGGGTGATGGCATGTATGGGAGTGGGGTGGGGAGGCAATGGTAAGATATATACACATATAATACCTTAATAAAAAAAATGAAAAAGAAATGTAAAAAAAAGAAAGAAAGAAAGAAAGAGAAAAAGAAAGAGGAAAGAAAGGAGTCTAAAGTTAACTGTTTACAAGAGTTGTAAAAGGATCCACTATACCAGGCCGCTAAAGAAACACCAGTAGGCCCCCTCTCCTCACCCTCCCTCATTCGCCAGGCTTTTTCTAGCTCCGGGATACCCTTCTGGCATCTCTCTCTCTTTCTCTCTCTCTCACTCTCTCTTTCTTTCTCTCTCTCTCTCTCCCCCAGACATCTCTAGGCCTTTCCAACTATTTACTGATAAGAAACAAGGAATAGCTATAGGGGTTCTCACCCAGCCCCTAGGGCCAGCCTTAACCCCCATAGCCTACCTGTCCAGACAGCTTGATCCCACGGTTCCGGGATGGCAACCCTGCCTCCAGGCTCTGGCTGCAGCTGCCATTCTCACCAAGGAGGCCCAGAAGGTCTGCCTCCAGCAACCATTACAGGTCTTCTCCACCCATAGACTACAGGATCTTCTGTTGTACCAACCCTTATCTCTCCTTGCCCCTCTCGCATGCAGGAACTCCATCTCCTGTCTCTTGAGAGTCCTGACATCTCCCTAACCCAGTCCCCAGCCCTGAACCCAGCCACTCTCCTTCCCGCTGCCTCCACCCAACCTGCGGCAATGCACTCCTGCCCCAAGGTCACCGAGGCCCTCACTCAACCTCGGGAGGGACTCTCAGCTTTTGCTCTCTCTAATCCTGACTTAACTAAACTGCACATACCCTACTGCCCACAATCATCAGGTAAGATTGAGAGGATCAATGGCCTCCTTAAAGACCATCTAACTAAACTCTCTCTAGAAATTCGCAGCTCCTGGCCAGACCTCCTGCCCATGGCCCTAACCAGAATCCAGGCTACATCAAGGAGCCCCACCTTCTTAAGTCCTTTTGAACTTACCTTCCATACATGCCCTTACTCAGGCAACTGCTCCGGGAACATGCTGACAGGTTTCTGCCCAGGCAAGGACCAGCCCTCCAGTTGGGGGACTCAGTCCTCCTCAATAACCTTATGCCCAGGTTGTATTTCAGCTCCAGGTCCAGAAAAGCAGCAAAACCAGACAAGTGACGCTGTGGAAGCCTCAGGACCAGTTTTTACCTCCCAAGTGACTCAACAGGATCGCTTTCAAGATTTCACCAACCAGTCCTTTGGGGAAACCATGCTGCTGCACCGTCATCCTGAACGGAAAACACTCCCTGTTTTTCACTCACTTACCCCATGGCTCCTCTCATCATTGGGCCCACTGGTATTTATCTCTTTAATTTTGCTCTTTGGCCCCTGTCTCATGCACTGTTTCACTTGTTTTTTGCAGAACAGAATGCAGGCATTCACCAACCAGAAGGTGGGAGAGATCTATCTGGCCTTGAATTCAGAACCTAGAGACACCTATCTCACCAGAATCCTTGAGACACCAGGTAGACGCCCCTACCCCTAATGACGCCCCCTCTCAGCAGGAAATAGCTACGGAAAACGGACCTTCACGCCCTGACCTTGCCTGGACTCTCATTTTTTTTTTTAATATCACCAAAAGCCTGGAATGATAGATCCTCCCTTCCCCCAACTGGTGGGCGGAGTTATGATGTAACGGAATCTGCACCAGGACATCCCTGAGACATTGAACCACCAATCAGCACTTGCCGAGTGCCCTGGGCCCACCCCTTTTTGCTCCTCCCCTCAAAAGGCCTCTTCACTGCTGCATGTGTTGCTGCTCTCCCAGTCTGCAAGGCAGTCCGGCTGGGTCCCTCCCTCCTCCTTCTCCTCTAATCCTGGTCTTTCTACCCTCCTCCATAATGAATCTCGCTAGTTAGTGTGGAATAAACCTTCTCTTTTAAGATGCCTTGGTCTCCGACTCCCCTCTCCTGCTCCTCGAACCTTACACTTTATATTTGCAAAAGATATGATTACTACCACTTCTGTTCACTGTGGTAGATCTGGAATTTTAGAATTAGCATGAGGAGAGTGTAAAATATTCCCTCCACGGATCTTTAAAAATGCAAACCTTAATGTTTAACCAATGCTAAGCACTTAACACCATAATTTTCCTGCAAATCCTGAAGGAGCTCCAGATCCTACGATCTCACACCCCAATGCGAAATTCGCAGACAGCACTACAATGCCTCGTCTCAAAGCTCCCCCACACCCCAAACACCCTGGGAGGCCCCAAGTACACCCCGCCTTTTCCCAGAGCAAAACCTTACCAAGTAGATAACCACAAACAAAAGGAATCCAAAGAGGACCACACCAAGACACATCATAATTAAAATGCCAAGAGCAAAAGACAAAGAGAGAATATTAAAAGCAGCAAGAGAAAAACAGTTAGTTACCTACCAGGGAGCACCCATATGACTGTCAGGTGATTTCTCAACAGAAACTATGTGGGCCAGAAGGGAGTGGCAAAAAATGTTCAAAGTGATGAATAGCAAGAACCTACAACCAAGATTACTCTACCCAGCAAAGCTATCATTCAGAATTGAAGGTCAGCTAAAGAGCTTCACAGATAAGAAAAAGCTAAAGGAGTTCATCACCACCAAACCAGATTTATATGAAATGCTGAAAGGTATTCTTTAAGAAGAGGAAGAAGAAGAAAAAGATAAAGATAAAATTATAAACAACAAATACATATCTATCAACAAGTGAACCTAAAAATCAAGTGAATAAAAAAATCTTATGAACAGCATAAACTGGTGAATATAATAGAATCAGGGGCATAGAAAGGGCATGGACTGACAATTCTCTGGGGGAAAGGGGGTATGGGGGGGTGCGGGAAGAGACTGCACAAAAATCCGTACACCTATGGATGAGGACAGTGGAGAGAGGTGGTAGGGCAGAGGGGGGGGGGTGGGAACCGGGTGGAGGGGAGCTATGGGGGAAGAAAGAGGAACAATTGCAATAATCTGAACAATAAAGATTTATTTAAAAAAATAAAATTAAATAAATAAATAAATAAAATAAAAAGTACAGAAATGTATAGTAACTGATGGGGCCATGTCAAGAACAGGAGAGACAGTTTGAAATGGTTCTTCCCACTGGCCAGGTCAAGTCCATGCTAATAATGGGTTGTAATACAGTGAATAAAATAGGTACAGGGCTTAAAAGCAAGTATCAATAAATACTAAGCACTAGATCTTGGTCTCTAAATACTGTTCTCCAATAAGAGAAACCAGGACTTTTTGGAAACCTGTCTAGTCTCACAAAAAGAAGAGGAAGAAGAAGAAGAAGAAGAAGAAGAAGAAGAAGAAGAAGAAGAAGAAGAAGAAGAAAAAGATAAAAACTGTGAACAACAAATACATATCTATCAACAAGTGAATCTAAAAATCAAGTGAATAAAAAATCTAATGAACAGAATAAACTGGTGAATATAATAGAATCTGGGCATAGAAAGGGAGTGGACTGACAATTCTCGGGGGGAAATGGGTGTGGGGGGTGAGGGAAGAGACTGGAAAAAAATCGTACACCTATGGATGAGGACAGTGGGGGGAGGGTAAGGGCAGAGGGTGGGATGGGAACCGGGTGGAGGGGAGCTATGGGGGAAAAAAGAGGAACAATTGTAATAATCTGAAAAATAAAGATTTATTTAAAAAACAAAAAAGAATTACCACCCTAACTGGTTTGGCTCAGTGGATAGAGCATCGGCCTGTGGACTGAAAGGTTCCAGGTTCAATTCCAGCCAAGGGCATGTACCTTGGTTGTGGGCGGGCAGCTGATTGATGTTTCTCTCTCATCGATGTTTCTAAATCTCTATCCCTCTCCCTTCCTCTCTTTAAAAAATCAATAAATCATATTTTTTAAAAAAGAAAATATTTCAGATGTCTTCTTTGTTTCCTGTCCACCCCCCATTGACCCCTTCCACCATGCACCTGACCCCCAAGGCCATCACTATTCTGTTGTTTATCTATGGACTATGCATATCTGCATATAAGTTTCCTAGTTACTCTTCCCCAACCTCCCATCCTGACTTCTCTCTGAAATCAGTCTGTTCTGTGCTTCTATGTCTCTGGATCTGTTGTGTTCAACAGCTTATTTTGTTCATTAGATTCCATATATGAGTGAGGTCATATGATATTTATCTCTCTCTGACTAGCTTATTTCACTTAGTATAATAATCTTCAGGTCTATCCATGCTCTTGCAAATGGTAAGAGTTCTTTCTTTTTTACAGCTTAGGTTTTTTTTATATATAGATAGTCCCATTTGTTTATTTTCTTTGCCTTAGGAGATGTATCAGTAAACATATTGCTAGGAGAGATGTCTGATATTTTGCTGCCTATGGTTTCTTTAAAGATTTTTATGGTTTCTGAAAGGGTTAAAGAGAATAAAACGGGTCAGAGAAAGACTTATTGTGCTTAGCAGATATCTTGCAGAAAGCTTGCAGCCTTGAGCATAGCATAGCTCAGATAACCAGAAGACACCTGGCATGGAACGAACCAAGGACGGACTAGACCCTTACATCAGAAGAGTGGCTTGCAGCCAGCAAGGATTAATAAAAATCTATCTCTCCCTGCTCTTTTGGCTGATGCCTTTCTTGGTCTCAGCCCACCTGCACTCAGGTGTCAGGAATAAAATCTTTTTTGATATATTATGGCCCCATGTCATAGGCGCGTGACCCTGGCCCACTCTGAACCTTTCAGTTTCATGACTTACATTTAATTCTTTTACCCATGTTTGGTTTATTCTTATGTATGGTATAAGTTGATGATCTAGTTTAACCTTTTAGCATGTATCTGTCCAGTTTTTCCAACACCATTTATTGAAGAAACTGTCTTGCCTCCTTTGTCAAATATTAATGGACCATAATGGTATGAGTCAATTTCTGGGGTCTCTGTGCTGTTCCATTGGTCCACATGCCTGTTCTTGTGCCAGTATCAGGCTGTTTTGAGTATAGTGGGTTTTTTTAAAAATACATTTTTATTGATTTCAGAGGACGGAAGAGGGAGAGAGAGAAACATCCATGATGAGAGAGGATCATGGATCAGCTGCCTCCTGCTAGTCACCCACTGGGGATGAAGCCCACAACCCAGGCATGTGCGCTTTATTGGAATTGAACCTGGGACCTTTCAGTTCGCAGCCTGACACTCTATCCGCTGAAGGAAACTGGCCAGGGCAAGTATAGAGGTTTTGTAATATGACTTGATATCTGGCATTGTTATCCCTGTAACTTTGTTCTTCTTTCTCAAGGTTGCTGCAGCTATTCAGCGTTTTTTATGGATACCATATAAATTTTTGGAGAGTTAGTTCTAGATCTGTGAAATATACCATTGGTATTTTCATAGGGTTTTCATTGAATCCATAGGTTGCTTTGGTTAGTGTGGATATTTTAATGACATTTCTACCAAACCACTAACAAGGTATATTCTTCCACTTATTTATACCTTACTCTGTCTCTTGTTTCAATGTCCTATAGTTTACCTCCTTTGTTAAGTTTATTCTTAAGTATCTTAATTTTTTGTTGCAATGGTAAATGGGGTTGTTTTTTTAGTTTCTCTTTCTGAGAGTTCAGTATTGGTGTATAAAATTGCCATCAATTTCTAGATATTGATTTTGTATCCTGCTACCTTGCCAAATTCATTTATTAAATCTAGTTGTTTCCTGATAGAGTCATTAGGGATTTCTAGGATCAATATAATTTCATCTGTGAATAATGACAGTTTTATTTTATTTTCTCCAACTTGAATACCTTTTATTTCTTCTTGTCTGATCTGTGGCTAGAACTTTCAGTACTACATTGAATAAAAGGGGTGACAGCAGTCATCCCTGTCTTGTTCCTGTTCTTAGGGGAAATGGTTTTAGTTTTTGCCCATTGAGTATGATGTTGGCTGTAGGTTTGTCATAAATAGCCTTTATTATATTGAGGTATGAGCCCTCTATTGGTACTCCCGGTTGAACTCCTGGTCGAGGGGACAATTTGCCTATTAGGCTTTTTCATATAGGATTAGGTGTGGATAATGAACATTAGGTAATCTGGATTACTTTATTTCAGAGTGTAATGAAAGGGTTAGTTGGAGGTTGCGTGTATATTGATTCAAGCCTGGAAAGGTGAATAACTGAAGTCCCTAGAATATTTACAATGACAATAGAATTTCTCATAACTCAGTACTATTTTAGTAATGTAGCAGCTTGGTTACAGTGAATCCATTTTATTTCTTCATTATTACAGTAATTATATTACAATACATAGTATATTAATATTTTGTACACCTTAAACTTACACAATATTATGAAAACATTATATTTAAATTTGAGAAATAAAAAAGGGAAATTAAGAAAAAGTAGCAAGAAACGTCTTACACATTGGGTGTTTTGCCCTACATCAGTATTGCAAGTTTAGCTGAGCAATTTCAGGTAAGAAGTTAGAGCTGATGAATCAGCAACTTCTAGAAACTGCTAGATAGGACTGTTACAAAGCAGACGTCTGGTTTCAGTCACTAGAGGTAGTATTTCATCCTCCCTGCAACACGGACGCCAAGGCTCCATGTTCTCCACCGTTGACTCGGCTTTTTATTTTCCCTTAGCTCAGCCTCTCTCTGGTTTTCCAAGGATTCATTTACTTTACCTTGAGCCCTGCACCCCATTACCACGTTAGCATCTCTTGCTTTAACAGGTGTCAATCACTCTGGTACGCAGGCGCAGTAGAAGGAGGAAGATAGGAGGAAGGGGAAGGAAGCGAGGAGAGGGGCGGGCCCAAGTGAAGGCGCGGAAAAACGACGCCAGCGGCTGCGGCGCATTTTGCTTATGTAGGAGCGTGGTCGTCTCCGCATCGCCGTGGAACTCAGTTGCATCAGTGTCCCTCGACATCTGAGATTGTTTCGTCTCGTGGGCTTCTAGGAGGAGTCGCCGTTGCGCAGGGACCATCAGATCCGAACCGCCAGGAAGCCGGCACCATCATGCCCAAGAATAAAGGTAGTTCCCCGGTACCACGGTCTGTTCAGTTCAGTGCTTTCAGCCCTGGTTCGGGACCAAAGCGCATTTACCAGTCTTCCTTCCCTTCTGCGGCTGGGCGATCCGGGCGTTCTGGGCTCGGGAGAAGAGCTGGGAAGTTTAGTCACATTGGGTTGGAACCGACGCCATTTTTGTAGGGATTCCCGCACCGCTACAGGATCTGTGGTGAGACCTGGCCCTTCAGGCCTTCCCAAAACTTCCCAAGTTTTTAGCTTTCAAGGATTAATTCCTGCTTCACTGGTTTCTTTATGTGCAGTTAACTGTTGTTGAAGATACTCCCTCTTAACAGTATGCGAATTCTTGTCACGTACTTAGCTTAATCTTTGGAGATTCACTTTACTCCAGCCATTCACAGAGTTTAACATTCTTTTCTAAAAGATGTGTTACATATTTGGCAGAGTTTTCAGCCTTCGTTTCTAGTAAAATTGTGGCGTAAAAATTTCTGCCTGCTTTTTTATTTTACTAAAGCAAACCATTCACAAAGCATCATAATTGAGAACAAATTTACTTAGAACTTCGAAAATTAGACTCCTCGCGTAGGTAAAGCAGAACACTTGCACACTGATTTCTGAAAGAAATTCTGCAACTTGTTACAGACCAGAGATGTTCTGATATATTAAATGTCCTTATAATATCTCCAGAAAAACGCGACTAAGTACAAACCTGAGAATGTATTTTTTACAAGAAACGGCCTTTTTTCCCACAGCCCACAAGAAATCTTTAATAATTCATTCTTAGGCTCCCGATCTACCTATGTTCACCTTCCTGCTTCACAGGTGGCTCCAGGAGTTCATTTCCTCTTTGTACATGTCCCCACTTATTCCCAGCGCTTCTTGGTCCCAGTTCCGTGCATTCAGTGCAGTGTTGTCTGGATCCCCCAAACCAATTGTCTAAATCCTTTTTGTACCAATAGTTTACTGTTAATTTCTGGGAGAGACTGAGAGTATTTTGTTAATTATACTATAGAAAATGCTTATAGCTTTCTGCTAGTCTCTAAAATTGAAGATTAACTCACAGATGATAGCTAGATCACTTTAAAAGGTATCTTACCTAGTGATGAGATTTTCAAGTATATAACTCACTAATTTGTATACTCTAAAATGAATAGTCCTGTTATATGGACATTGAATTACTACAAGTTGGCACTTAATAGCTGTCTAATAAATGTTGATGCTATTTCTCTGTACAAATCCACCCTTAGGCAATTAAGTTTATCCCTTTGTTCTTTAGGACTAAATGCCTAAGAAAGGTATTTGATTTGTTTAGGAAAGATTGTGAATATTAATTTAGTTTACTTTTAGAAAGAGTTCAAGATGAAATATTAGAATACACAATTTATATGATCCGTTCCAATCTTACTTTTTTAAGAGAGATTTTAAAGTATATTTTATTACATGACATGACAATAATGGGGTGACTAGGGTATGGTTAATTCAGGTAAATTGACCACAAGTCATTTTTATATTTAAGGCACAGCAAAAGGAATAGATATAATAATAAATTGGAACTTATACTTCTGAATTTAAAAATTGCAACAGAGATTCATTTAAAGTCCCCTGTGTCCATCTCTCAAATCTCTTTTTCTGGAGGTAATCATTCTGAATTTTTATATTTTAAATCCATATGTCAAACCAGTCTGTTACCTCTTAGGTTACTAGTTAAAGGGTTATTTTTAAAAGTCCTAAATTTTCTGAGGTGAGGTTTACTAATGTAGACAAAATTCTTGCTGTTTTTCTTTTTTTGTATATTTTCTTTATACATTGGGCCATATATTGACTATTGTTTTGGGCTCATTCTCATTCAGCTGTTTTCTTCAGAAATCTGAGAAACCAGTCTTCAAATCAGAAAAAAGGGCATCCTCTGGTCCACTCTTTTTTTTTTTGTTGTTAATATATTTTATTGATTTTTTTTACAGAGAGGAAGGGAGAGGGATACCTAGCTAGAAACATCGATCAGCTGCCTCCTGCACACCCCTGACTGGGGATGTGCCCGCAACCAAGGTACATGCCCTTGACCAGAATCGAACCTGGGACCCTTCAGTCCACAGGCCGATGCTCTATCCACTGAGTCAAACCGGTTAGGGATTCTGGTCTATTCTTAAATAGCATTTGGGATAAAATGCTCCTACACTTTAAGGGTGTTGTTACATATGATTTTAAAATTGCCACTCCTTTAGAAATGGATGAAATACTTTTGATTTGCTCATTTGAAAAAATCGCCGAACTCTGGTGTGTATATATATATATGTTTTAGTATGCAGAGCAGCTATAATCCTTGCTGTAATGGATCTGGCATAAAACTAAGGGCTTTCCCTTCTAGGAAATCAGTTTAGATGTATCCTAAGAATGCATAAGATAGTGAATCTAGGTGGATTGAGAACTTAGGGAGGCCCACATCCCTTTTACAACAGTACAGAGCAGTGGGAGACTGCTCCAGAAAGGACCGTCCTAGAAGATACATTCAAGAACATATATGTTGTCTTTACAGTGGCCAGTTGCACATTTTTAATTGTGCTTGGGATGTGAACTTTTTGTTTTGAACTCTTCCCAAGAGTTCCTATTATTACCACTCACAGCTTCTCTTTCACCTATTGTAAATGACCACTTTTTGTGGTTTAGGTCCTGGAATAGAAATAAGATGCTATGGAGAAGACTCCTAGTTCCTTGATTATTCAGTAGAAAGTCTCACAGTGAAATAAAATTATACCATCCAAATATGTTCAACTATAATAAAAGAGAACATTGAAAAATTTTAACTACTTTATATCTTAGCATGGTGGTTAAAGCAGAGGACTAAATAATATTCCTTCTTTGATGATGGGAATGAAAATTAGTATAGCTCATCAAAAGCCGATAGAAGTGAAAACATAACCTTTAACCCAGAAATTCTATGTAAATTTACCCTTTGGATGTTTTTGTGGAATAACCTTTAATTTAGCATTATTTAACAACAATGACACATTAGAAATAACCAAAATAAGGGATTAAATATACTCTAACCATTAAACTGTCTATCTCAGTTTCTGGATATTGACGTCAAAAGACATTTAGCACAAATTATTTAGTGGATTATAAAAGAGTTCTATTTTTATTTAGAAAGCATAGGTCATAAGATGTTAATAGTTTTCTCTGGTAATGGGACTTTCACTCTGCATATTTATGTTTATATAAGACATACTTTTATGTCCAAAAAATTCAAATACAAATGTTGCAAGGATAGAGGGTTAATATATAGTTTAATCTGGTAAAAGACTACAAGGGAACCTTTGGCACATTAAAGTATAACTGATTAGGTAACCAAATGAAGTTAATACTTAAAGATCTTAGAGTTCTATTTGTGTTATACTGTGACTTAAATGATGATATTTTCTATTTTTCTCTAAGTGATTTTGTAAAGCTTATGGGCTTTAATGTAAAATATACATTATTACATTTGACTTTTTTTATTCACTTTTTTACTCAATTAGGTAAAGGAGGTAAAAACAGGCGTAGAGGTAAGAATGAGAATGAATCTGAAAAAAGAGAATTGGTCTTTAAAGAGGATGGCCAAGGTAAGTTTTTTACAAATTATTAACATTTTTATGTTTAGTGTGAATTTTAGTCTTTAATATGAAATGGATCAAATTCATAATCTTGAGTAGTTATTCCAGTGTCTCTACTTTGCTTTTCCTCATTTGTAATCCTTTTTACTTCTCCAGAATTTGCTTATTAAATAATTGATTATATAATAGGTCTAGGTAGAAGATTAATTGGCATTTTGGTAACTGTAGTTTTCTTTGTTTTGTGTGGGAGAGCATGATCTGACAGTAAATTTTAATTTTAGTGATGAGAGCAAATTAAGTCTGTATGCTATCGTTGAAAATTTCATACTCTAGTATGGTGGTAATGAGTAATATATTATACATTATTCAATAGACCATGGTTATTTGTGAGGACTTTTGGTCCTTAGTTCTCTGATGCCAGTATAATGTAATAAATAATAATACTATTGGATTAAAACTGCATTCCAAGCTACAAAAAATGAAGATAATAGATTGATTGGAGCATTTGGTTTTCCCATTAAAATAATAATGTTACACTTAACAGAAACATCATAATATGAGTCCATAAATTTCCATCTGTTTTTTTTTTACACAGATTCACTAACTTTTAGAATTTTCTTTCTCATTGTACACGTGTACATTTTTCCTAACTTTTAAAACTTTCTTACAGATATCTTAGTTACATAGTTAGAGATTTCAACCTTAATTACTTTGGCATATATTTTGTAAGAACAAATTATTTTTATTTTATAACAATAGTAGAACTATCACAAAAAAGTTTTACTTTAAAATTATACTGTTTTCTAGTACTATTCTGTCTGTGTGGTAGCCACTAGTCTTGATTTCATATTGTTCAATTCAGATATCTAATGTCCCCATTAACTGAGAAAAGTCTGGATAGTCCTGACCCAATATACAATCTATATCAAATTTCTTTGTCTAAATAATTCCCAGCACTTCATATCAAAACCATATGATTATTCATGCCATACATGCAAAGCACAAAGGAGCCAACATTTTTATTGGTTATGTAAAACATGTTTTCTGGTGAGAGGCCATCAGTTACTTAGCTTTCATCTTCTCACTTCTATTAAAAGCTTGTTTTCAGGCTGATTTTCTAATTTTTTCTTCTTTTCCCCCATGTTGAAGAAGTGCTGAGTAGCAGTAAGTGAGGCCCATTGGATGTGATAAAAGGGACTCACTGCCAATATCAATCCCACACTTTATATGTCATTTATCTGTCAATTTAATTATAGATTTGTCCAGGTTTTCTTTGAGGTTAGTGCTTAGTACAAATTTTAGTTAGTGTGGAAATCCTATCTAATAATAGACAAATATGCAAATTGACCATACCTCCGACACACCCACAAGTCACACCATCCAATCAGAGCGAGTATGCATTAACCCAAACCAAGATGGCTACAGCCACAGAGAGCAAGGTTTCCTAGGTAACAGAGGGAGCCAAGCTTTCCGCCTGCCCTTGCCAGGCCTAAGCCTCCACTCAAGCTACAAAGTTTCAATTATAGAAGGTAAACAAATTCAAACAGAAATGGCGGCAGAATGGAGCTTGAGAGAGCAGGCCAGGGTTGCCCCCGGCAACAGGGGAAGCAAAGCTTTCCGCATACCCGGGCTGGGCCCACCCGCTTAAGGTAACAAAGTTTCAATTATAACCCCAACAGAAATGGCAGCCGGCCGTGGAGGGAGCCCCAGGCTTGGCTCCGCTCCAGGCTACAAAGTTTCAATTGTAGAAGGAAAATAAATTCCAGATACCAGGGCCTCCGCTTGCGTTGCCAGAGGGCGGGGCCTGCTTGCAAACAACCACAGGCCCCTCGCTCAGGCCGCCCCACACCCCAAGGGAACCCCCACCTGATCTGGGACGCCCTTCAGGGCAAACCAGCTGGCCCCCACCCCTGTACCAGGCCTCTATCCTATCTAATAAAAGAGTAATATGCAGATTGATCATCACTGCAACACACAATATAGCTGCCCCCATGTGGTCAAAGATCCTGCCTCCATGTGGACACAAGATGGCCACTAC
This sequence comes from Ia io, assembly GCA_025583905.1. Taxonomy (NCBI): domain Eukaryota; kingdom Metazoa; phylum Chordata; class Mammalia; order Chiroptera; family Vespertilionidae; genus Ia; species Ia io. Next base: position 595,934 of record JAJQQW010000001.1, read on the forward strand.
AAGATGGCCAGCAGGAGAGGGCAGTTGGGAGGCACCCGGCCTGCAAGGGAGGGCAGTTGAGAAGGAACAGGCCTGCAAGGGAGGGCAGTTGGAGGTGATCAGCCCTGTAGGAGAGGGCAGTTAGGGGTGACCAGGCCGGCAGAGGAGGGAATTTGGGGGCAAACAGGCTGGCAGCAGAGTGGTTAGGGGGTGATCAGCCTGGCAGGCAGAAGCGGTTAGGGGCAATCAGGAAGGCTGGCAGACAAGCAGTTGGGAGCCAGCAGTTGGGGTCCCAGATTGGAGAGGGTACAGGCTGGGCTGGGGGACAACCCCCCTCCGTGCACGAATTTCATGCACCGGGCCTCTAGTATTATAATAATTACCTGTTTCTCTCTTACTCCCACTCTCCTGCTTTTATTATTTATATCCAGAAAAAGACTGTCCCATACTTACTTTTTATATATATATATGTATATATATATATTTTTTTTTATTGATTTCAGAGAGGAAGGAGAGAGAGAGAAATATCAGTGATGAGAGATAATCATTGATTGGCTGCCTCCTGCACGCCCCCCACTGGGGATTGAACCCACAACCTTGGCATGTGCCCTTGACCGTAATTGATTGAACCCAGGACCTTTCACTCTGCATGCCGATGCTCTATCCACTGAACAAAACTGGCCAGGACCCATGCTTTCTAATTCTCATGTATTATCTTTTCTAGAAGTAGTGAAATTAGTTGGCCTCTTGAGGACACTGGGAATATTTCAGTTAAATATTTGACATTTTATCAGAAACATTTTTTAAAGAACTTTAATTGCTATGGTATTCTAAAGTAAACAAAAGTTTATAACTAACCTATTTTGCCACTAAAGTTTTTGAGAGAAAGGAGAGCCATGATGGGCTAAATCTAAATGAGAAAGATTAATAAGCCAGAATTATATGATATATTTTGGAATGAGTTACTTTGTTGTGTAAAAGGAGAGCATATAATCATGAAGACAGGAGTGAACTGATTTACTTAAAATAAGTAGATAATTAAATAACCCTTATATTTGTATATATATTTCTAAATATAACCCTTATATTTCTAATAAGAGAGGGCTTGTAATGCAAAGTCCACTTACAACAAATCATTGATTTCTATAGGCTTTTATTTACTTTAAAAATAAAAGGGGGGAGCCCTAACCAGTTTGGCTCAGTGGATAGAGCATCTGCCTGCAGACTCAAGGGTCCCCAGGTTCGATTATGGTCAAGGGCATGTACCTTGGTTGTGGGCACATCCCCAGTGGGGGGTGTGCAGGAAGCAGCTAGTTGATGTTTCTCTCTCATCGATGTTTCTAACTCTCTCTCCCTCTCCCTTCCTCTCTGTAAAAAATCAATAAAATATATTAAAAAATAAAAATAAATAAAAGGGGGGAGTAAATAATATAGCTGGAAGAGGCCATAGAAATTTTTTTTATTTTTAGTGGCTTGAAAGAACATCCATTTATAGATAAGTCTGGGCAGGGCTAAACTGGTTTCTCTGTTCAGGGTCTCTCAAAGTTGAAATTAGGATGTTATCCAGGTTTCCTTATTGGTGCCTTGGAGCCTTTTCTAACCTCACTTTTTTTTTAATAGTTTGTTCCTTTTTATTGATGAGTATATTCTACTTTTTAACAGATTTTTTTTGTTACTGTCTAAAGTTTTACATATGTCTCCTTTTCCCCAGTTGTCTCCCCCACCAAGCCATTCCCACCCCAGGCAAGCCCCCACTCCCATAGGGAGTGGGCCTAAGCCGCAGTCTGGCCACCCTCTGCAGGAGACAACAGGGCTGATGATCAGGGGAAGGCACCACCCCCATCACCCCGCTGCTGCTGCATTGCCATCCACCACAGCCGCCAAGGTGTTTTCATCAACACGGACTCTAGTCCCTTCACCAAGAAAAAATGACAGCTTTCTTTAGGCATTTTCAAGATGTGTCTTTCATAGGATATGACATTTCTTTCTTTCTTTTTTATTATCCTCATCTAAGGATATGTTTCCATTGATTTTTAGAGAGTGTGGAAGAGAGAGGGAAAGACAGAGAGAAACATCAATGTGAGAGGGACACTTCGATTGGTTGCCTCCTGCATGAGCCCTGACCTGGGCCCCAGCCAGGGAGGAGCCTGTAACCTAAGTACATGCCCTTGATCAGAATCGAACCCGGACTCTGCCGTTGGCAGGCCAAGGCTCTCTCCACTGAGCCAAACCGACTAGGGCAGAATATGACATTTCTTAGCCCCTCCAGCAGCGGACCATCGTTTCGTCCTCCAGAAGTGAGGTGGAAAAACCCTAGATCACCTTCTTGGATTCTTATTACCCAAGTTACCAAGAACACTGCAAGTGGCTTACATGGAGCTTAGCCAATGAGCGGTCAGAAAAGGTGTTTACTGTCCAACTGGTTTGGCTCAGTGGACAGAGCGTCGGCCTGCAGACTGAAGGGTGCCAGGTTTGATTCCTGTTCAGGGCAAGTACCTTGGTTGGAGGCACATCCCTAGTGGGGAGTGTGCAGGAGGCAGCTAATTGATGTTTCTCTCTCATTGATGTTTGCTACTGTCTATCTCTCTCCCCTCTTCTCTGTAAAAAAATCAATAAAATATATTTTTTAAAAAAAGAAAAGGTGTTTTCTCTGCAGCTCATGCGGCAGAGGACCCATGCATTGTGTCCACTGGATTGAGGGCATGTTCCCCCCACCTGGCGGGGAGGGCGGGACACGCTCCCTAGGCCAGCAGCCAGCCCCGCATCTTGGGCACCGGGCTGGGGGGCGTGCGGGGACCCCAGACCACATGGCGGCGGCAACCAGGGTCTCCGCACGCCCCTGAGGCCAGCAGCCAGCCCCGTGTCGTGAGCACCAGGCTGGGGGCGTGGACCCGGACTGCCGCTTGCACCTGGAGTGGCGTGGGGGAAGGGGCGGTGGAGGGACGTTCTGGGACCCCTGCCACTCAGGGCCTAAGTGCAGGCCTACAGGCTAGGAGCAGCCTGGGTAACAAGGATGTTCCCGGAACCCAGGCCGCTCAGTGCCTTCATATGCAAATTAACCGCCATCTTTGTTGTGTTAATTTGCATACTCACTGCTGATTGGCGGTGAGGGTAGTGGAGGCATGGTCAATTTACACGTTTCTCTTTTATTACATAGGATTATATAGAATATAAGCATACAAGTCCTTTGGTTGCTCTCTAATGCCCCTTCTCCCCTGCAATTTGTCTCTGGATCTATTCTTGTTCATCAAATTATGTTAATCATTATATCCCACATATGAGTGAGATCATGTGATATTTATCTTTCTCTGTCTGGCTTATTTCTCATAGCATAATGCTCTCCAGTTCCATCCATGCTGTTGCAAATGGTAAAAGTTCCTTTTTTATAGCAGAATCCACTCATCTGCTGACAGGCTCTTAGGCTGTTTCCAAATCTTAGCTATTGTAAATTGTGCTGCTATGAACATAAGGGTGCATGTATCCTTCCAGATTGGTGTTTCTGGTTTCTGGGGATATTTCTTAGAAGTGGGATTACTGGGTCAAATGGGAGTTCCATTTTTAGTTTTTTGAGGAAACTCCATACTGTTCTCCACAGTGGCTGCACCAGTCTGCATTCCCACCAGCAGTGCAGGAGGGTTCCTTTTTCTCCACATCCTCGCCAACACTTGTTGTTTGTTGGTTTGTTGATGATAGCCATTCTGACAGGTGTGAGGAGAGCATATAATCATGAAGACAGGAGTGAACTGATTTACTTAACCCTTTGCACTCGCTTGCTTTTTTCTCAATTCCTTTATTCTACTTGGGATTTAATTTTTTAAATACCCCAGATTTTACAAAGCGCGGCAGTAGAATAAAATACTGGAGTTTCTTTTCATACAAACTTATTTATTTGGATTTTTTTATATTTCAAATTATTGATACATTCAATACAATTCGACGTACGAGCTGCTACCGATGCTGTGTGATCACACTTGACATCCGAGTGCAAAAGGTTAAAACAAGTAGATAATTAAAATATTACCACCAACCAGCAATGCAAGAAATACTAAAAGGTCTAACTTTACACTTTTGTTGACTAAGTTCAATTCCCTGTGTTTGGACAAATAACACTTCTGTTCTCTTGCTTGCTAGTTATATACTGGGAACAATCTTAGCATGGCTCGTTTCATAGCCTTTCATACTTCCAATTTTCTGACTTCCAACCCCCCTCCACTTTTATATAATGTAACATAGTCATGGAAGTGACTACCCCATCACCATTTACCATGTGACACAACCTATCATAATCTATTTAAGGATATGATTAGCCCATTATATTAAAAGGTTGCATTTCCAGTTACTTGTAGGAGATTATACTAGGCATGTACACCTTGTGATGGAACCTTAGAAGTCATCTGAGAATTCTACCATAACATAACAATAGATTTCAGAATTGAAAACCCTCAAATTCAAGGACTTTAAAGAATTAAAGTTCTTTAAAAATTATTAAATAATGTGATGGTTGAAGAGTTCTCGTTTTCTTTTTTGATTAAAATATGTCTCCTTGAAAAAGCTCTCTTAGGGTAAAATACTTAAGCTTTTTTCCTTATCAATTTTTACCTTTTAAAAAAATACTTAGTTTGACCTGAATTGAGCAGTAAAAATGAAGTTATCAGCTATGTTAATTTCAGTTATTAACATTTTAAGAAAAATAGTATCTCGTATTCTTTTTTTTTCCACCTCAGAGTATGCTCAGGTAATCAAAATGTTGGGAAATGGACGATTAGAAGCAATGTGTTTTGATGGTGTAAAGAGGTTATGTCATATCAGAGGAAAACTGAGAAAAAAGGTAGGTGTGGAGGTTTGTTTTACTTTATAAAATTTTTTTTTAATATATTTTATTGATTTTTTACAGAGAGGAAGGGAGAGGGATAGATAGCTAGAAACATCGATGAGAGAGAAACATCAATCAGCTGCCTCCTGCACACTCCCTACTGGGTATGTGCCCGCAACCCAGGTACATGCCCTTGACCGGAATCGAACCTGGGACCCTTGAGACCGCAGGCCAACGCTCTATCCACTGAGCCAAACCGGTTAGGGCTATACAGTTTTTTTTAAAGAGTGGTTCTGTTTTATATGGGCCAATCAACTCGTTTTTCTGAGTTTCCAAAGATGATCCTAATAATAGTGATTCATAAGACAATCCTATGAAATTAACTAAGAGCTAATTATCTGCTCTCTGCCATTAACTAAGAGCTAATATGCTAATTAGACCAAACAGCAGAACAATCATCCGGACAACCTTCTGGACGAAGCCAGGGCTGCGATGGCAGGCGAGGCTGTGAGGGCCAAGCCCCATGCACGAATTTTGTGCATTAGGCCACGGGTAATGCAGTGGTCAGCAAACCACGGCTCCCGAGCCACATGCGGCTCTTTGGCCCCTTGAGTGTGGCTCTTCCACAAAATACCACATGCGGGCATGCACATACAGTGCGGTTGAAACTTCGTGGCCCACGAGCAGAAGTCAGTTTTCGGCCTGGACGAGTCTATTTTGAAGAAGTGGCATTAGAACATGCAAGGGGCCAAAGAGCCGCATGTGGCTCGTGAGCCGCAGTTTGCCGACCACTGCTCTAGTGTAAAACAAGATCTTTGATGGGAACTTTCATAATCTATATATACAAAAGCCAAGCCATCGGAACAACTGGTCACTATGACACACACTGTGGCTGACCAACCAGCCCAATGGGGGGCAGGACCGGCCAGCCAGCCTCCCATGGCCACTTCCCCAGCAGGCTGGCCCCAGACCTGCCCCAATCAGGGCTGGCCAGCTAAACATTCCTGGATTGTAGGTTCACTCCTTGCCCCCACTTGGCATGTGTGGGAGGCAACCAGTGGATGTGTCTCTGACGCATTCATATTTTTTTCTGTCTCTTCCTTTCTCCCTCCTTCCCTCCTTCCCTCCCTCCCTCCTTCCCTCCTTCCCTCTCTCCCTCTCTCCCTCGCTCCCTCTTCCCTTTTTATTCTATTTGCAAAGCAATGGGAAAAATATCCTCAGGTGAAGATTAACACAAAAACAAGTAACTTTTTTAAAAAGTGGACTTTTAAATAAATTATGCCATGAAATCTGTATATATAAAAGCCAAGCCACTGGTTCAGCCATTTGTTATAACATGCACTGTAGCCGGCCAACCGGCCTGATCAGGGGCGCCATCCCTCCCCCCACCCCCCGGTCCCCTGGCCCCCGATTGGCTCTCCCCACCCTAATTGGGAGCGGGACTGGCCGGCCAATCATCTGCGGCCCCTCCCTCCGACTGGCCCAGTCTGATGGGCCCTCATGGGAGGGACGGACCCCACCTATGCACGAATTGGTGCACTGGGCCTCTAGTAAAGGAATAAAAGCTAGAGAATTGTTTTTGGATTAAAGGAGACTAAAGAGACTAGTAATTGAATATAGTGTATTTTCTTTGCTTAGATTTTAGTTTAAGGGAAACAGCTGTGCATATTAGGGAAGTTTTAAATTGGAATATGGTAGATAATATGTTTAGGTCTTTTTATCCCATATTTATTACACACACACAGAAAACTAATATAATATAATTTTTCCCTAATCTTGTGTCTTTCTCCCACACTGTGTGAATAATACATATTTTTTGTGACAAGAATGGTTTAACATTGTTCTTTATTATTTGTTTTTATTTTAGATATAATGTACAATAAATTTTCTTTTATAGGTTTGGATAAATACCTCAGACATTATATTGGTTGGTCTGCGAGACTATCAGGTAATAATTACATTTACATTTGTTTTGTATAATTGTACTTAATAAATCATTAATATTTAAAATATATAATCCTATACTAGAATAATAAAATGGTAATATGCAAATTGACCCTAACAGTGGAATGACCAGGAACGACTGGTCATTGTGATGTGCACTGACCACCAGGGGCAGACACTCAATGCAGGAGCTGCCCCCTGGTGGTCAGTGCGCTTCCACAGTGAGAATGCCACTCAGCCAGAAGCCGGCGCATGGCTGGCCAGCTCAGTGGCAGTGGCAGGAACCTCTCCTGCCTCCATGGCAGCACTAAGGTTGTCAGACTAAGGGCCATTAGTTGGACATTCCCTGAGGGCTACTGTGTTGCTAGAGGGATGTCTGACTGCCAGCTTAAGCTGATCCCCCAGGGAGCGGGCCTAAGCCGTCAGTAGGACAACCCCCGAGAAGGCACAGGCCTGGATGAGGGACCCCCCCAAGTGCACAAATTTTCGTACACTGGGCCTCTAGGATAAACATTTGACCAATTCTAGTCAATTATGCCTTCTTACCATCCTGTCATCAAAATTTACTAAGGACAAGTTGTGTTTAACCTTTTGCACTCGGATGTCGAGTGTGACTCGACACTGTTAGCATTAGAATAAAGGAATCGAGAAAAAAAGCAAGCGAGTGCAAAGGGTTAAGACTATGATGTTTTCCTAATTCAGAATAATTTCCACAAGGATTAATAGTTATGTGTTTTGTGGGACATCTGGTTGTTCATTATTCAATACTAGATGCTCCGTGCATGAAATTCATGCACTGGTGGTGGGTGTCCTTCAGCCCAGCTGTGCCCTCTTGCAGTCTGGGACCCTTCATCGGACATCCCTCTCACAGTACGCAACTCCTTGCTTGTTACCACTTGACTGCTCGCTGCTCCTTACCACTAGCCTTGTTGCTCCTTAGTGCTGCCGTGGAGGCGAGTGAGGCTCCCGCCAGCACCGTTGCGCTTGCCAGCCGTGAGCCCGCCTTTTGGCTGAGCATTGCTCCTCCTGTGGGAGTGCACTGACAACCAGGGGCTAGCTCCGGCATTGGGCGTCTGCCGCCTGGTGGTCAGTGCGCATCATAGTGACTGGTCGTTCTACCATCACAATCACTTAGGCTCTTGTTATATAGACTAGAGGCCTGGCAGTCGGACATCCCTCTCACAATCTGGGACTATAGGCTCCCAATCGCTTGCCTGCCTGCCAGCCTGATTGCCCCTAACCGCTTCTGCCTGCCAGCCTGATCACCCCCTAACCACTCCCCTACCAGCCTGATTGACGCCTAACTGCTCCCCTGCCAGCCTGATCACCTCCAACTGCCATCCCCTGCTGGCCTGGTAATCCCCAATTGCCCTCCCCTGCTGGCCTTTTCTCCCCTAACTGCCCCCCCATGCCGGCCTGGTCACCCCTAATTGCCCTCCCCTGTAGGCCTGGTCCCCCCCAACTGCCCTCTCTCCCTTCAGGCCCGGTCACCCCCAACCGCTCTCCCCTACATGCCTGGTTGCCCCCAACTGCCCTCCCCTGCAGCCCTGGTCCCCCCAAAAGGCCCTCCCCTGCAGGCCTGGTCACCCCCAACAGCTCTCTCCTGCAGGCCTGGTTGCCCCCAACTACCCTCCCCTTCAGGCCTGGTCTTTCCAGCTGCCCTCCCCTGTCAGCCTGGTTGCCCCAACTGCCCTTCCCTGCAGGCCTGGTTGCCCCCCACAGCCCTCCCCTGCAGGCCTGGTTGCCCCCAACTACCCTCCCCTGCCGCCCATCTTGTGGCATCCATCTTTGACCACATTGGGGCAGCCATCTTGTGCGACAGCCTGAGGGTCAATTTGCATATTACCTCTTTATTATATAGGATTGCTTTTATTTTAAATATAATATGCAGTAGTCTCTTTGAAGTTTGGGGTAAATACCAAAGTTTATTCTGTTTTCATTTACTTAAAGGCCAGTTGTATTCTAGTTACTATATTAGGTATTCCAGGGAGTGATGCCAGTCTGTGAAATATTATTGATGTAGCCTGAAATTTTTACTGTTCTATGGTGAAATTAGAAGATAAATAGATATTTTGTGGTGCTTTCATGAAGCAAAATATTTTTCCATAATTCCCTTTTCTGAGATGAGAGTGATACAGTGGTGCCTTTTATTAGAGATTTTACTTGTGAAAACAAAAGTTATCTTATGTTGGGTTCTCATCACCATTTTTTTTTTAATTTAATAGATCTAAGTCCAAGAAATTGCTACTCTAGGGGATACTGCCAAATTAAAGTCAAACCTTTCATGATCCAAAAGGTTTGCTGTATGATAGAAGGATAAGGCATGTGCTTTAGTAGTTACAAAAGTGTTATATAAGTATATGGTATAAGTTTGAGAAGAGCGCTTAGAAAAGAATATGATAGCTGCCATTTATGATCTCAGCCATCAGACTATGCATTGAGTAAAATGCATTTGATTTCTACCTATTGGAACATGTCACCATATGTTTAATTATGTTTGTTATGAGGTTGAAAGTATCACTGTCTGTTTTATTTGGTTATTAGATGCAGTTTTCTATAGATATTTTTTATGTCTAGTTGCTTATACTATTTCAGTGTTTTGTTTTGTTATTGATCTTCTTTATGATTATTTTACACTAGAGGCCCGGTGCAAAAATTAATGCACGGGTGGGGTCCAGCCTTCCCCAGTCGGGGCTTATTGGGCTGGCCATCTCGGGGGAGGGACCATGGGAGGTTGAACTCTAGGTTGAGGGGTCAATTTGCATATTAGCTTTTTACTATTTAGGATTGTTGGAATGAGGCATATGGAAGGTACTTATTCCACATATCATCTCCAGACTTTTCATTTTTCAAAATTATCTTGATTTCCTCCATTTAGTGAAATATTATTCCCATAATTTAAAAAATATTTTCAGACATGGTTTTCTTTAGTTGTTTAATTGTTTATAATACCTAATGTGAAGTCTTAAGTACAACTTTTTTTTTGGCTTTCTCAGAAACAGTTTGTATTGTCTAACATTTTCTAACCGATGAACACACTTTCCTGTTTCTTTTTGTATATTATAATTTTTTGTTGTTGAAAGTTAGGAATTGCTAGTATGTGGCAAGACTGGAAATTAGATTTCCTCTCCCAGGATTTGTCTTACTATTTTCTGTTAGTGAAATTCTGAACCAATTTTTGTATGGTCTGTATTTTTTATTGTGTGTGGCCCATTGAATATGTGGTTAGCTTAGTGGACCATTCATGTTTGGACTGAGATTTTAAAACCAGTAAACCTCCCAACCTTTGCATATGGATTGTGTGCATGTTGGTGCATGCTTTCAGTCAAGCAGCTGATAGCTCTGCTTTAGTCTATAATTGAAGTTTATGTAGATTCTCAAGGTCAGTGATAGTTAGATTTGGACTTTCCCAAATACTTGTTAAGCCATGTTTGCATGTTTTTTATCTAGATTTTTCTAGAGCATAGTCATGAAGACAAGAGTGAACTGATTTATTCAAAATCAGTAGATAATGAAAATATTCTTAATAATAGAAAGCTAGTTAAGGAAATGGCATCTGACACAATATACTTCTTGTCAAGAATATGACAAGAATATGTTAGACTTTTCAAATCCCTTATGGATATCTCACTCCAAAAGTTTTCCTTAAAACTCTCTTAAATACTTGGTTCAACTGTCACCAAATAAAACCATTGTGTGAAAAAATTGCCACAATGAAAAACCAAGATTGCGGCATAGGTAAGCACCTAAACTGCTGCCTCGCACAACAATTTCAAAACTACAACTAAAAGACAGAACGGACATCATCCAGAACCACAGGAAAGCTGGCTGAGTGGAAATTCTACAACTAGAAGGAAAGAGAAAAGCTCATGGAGAATCAGAGGATCTGCAAAGGGCTGAGGTACGGAGACAAGTGCACAGAGAGGAAGGGTGGCTGAGTGCCTGGCTGGCGTTCTCTGGCGGGAGGGGGAAGGAAGCTCCTGATTGCACTGAACCCCAGTTCCGACAGCACTGAACCCCAGTTGCGGGTGAGACCCTGTGTACCCAGGCTCATACGAGGGGAGTCTGGACTGTCAGGTAGGGAGAAAGGCACACGGAGACTCGGGGGAGCCATGGAGGGCAGGGGTCTGGAGGCGCACACACGAGTGCGCACAAAGGACTGACTGCTGAGGTTGCCACTGGCTTTCCCTAGTGGGAGGGAGTCGGAAGCTCCCGACAGCACTAAACCCCAGTTCAGGGAGAGCCCCTGGGACCCACGTTCTTACCAGGGGAATCTGGACTGTCAGGCAGAAAATCAGGGGAGCCGCGGAAGGCAGAGGTCTGGAGGCGCGTGCGCAAGGGCAGGGCTGACAGGAAGCCCAAACTGGCTGCTCAACCCTGAGACTCCGCCCCATCCAAGCTGAGCACAGAGGCTTTTGCAAATTTGCAAGTCTGGTCCCATAAGACTGTCTCCAGCACAGTTCTCCCGGCATAGACACAGCTGATACTCACAGACAATTGGCCTGGAGGTCAATTCCTCCCAGTAATATCAACAACAATCAAGACTTAACTACAACAAGGCTGTACACACAGTCCACAAAGGGGTGCACCAACAGTGTCCACCTCAGGTAACTGGGGAGGCCGACCCACTGGGCCATATAGGACACCTAGCACACAAAGCTACCCTACCAACTCAGGGAAGCAGTGAAAATGCAGAGACAAAGAAACAGATCACAAATGAAAGAAATGGAGGAAAACGAATGACTAGATATAGAGTTCAAAACCACGGTTGTAATATTTTTCAAGAATTTCCTAGAAAAGGCCAATAAATTTAGCGAGACCCTCGAGGATATGAAGAAGGACCAACTAGAAATTAAACATAGACTGACTGAAATAAAAAATATTATACAGAAACTCAACAGCAGAATAGAGGAATGCAAGAATCAAGTCAAAGATTTGAAATACAAAGAAGCAAAAAACACTCAACCTGAAAAGAAAAAGAAAAAAAATCCAAAAATTTGAAGATAGTGTAAGAAGCCTCTGGGACAACTTCAAGCGTACCAACATCAAAATTATGGGGGTCCCAGAAGAAGAGAGAGAGCAAGATACTGAAAACCTATTTGAAGAAATAATGACTGAAAACTTCCCCTACCTGGTGAAAGAAATAGACTTACAAGTCCAGGAAGCACAGAGAACCACAAACAAAAGGAATCCAAAGAGTACCACACCAAGACACATCATAATTAAAATGCCAATGGCAAAAGACAAAGAGAATATTAAAAGCAGCAAGAGAAAAACAGTTAATTACCTACCAGGGAGCACCCATATGATTGTCAGCTGATTTCTCAACAGAAACTCTGCAGGCCAGACGGGAGTGGTAAGACATTTTCAAAGTGATGAATAGTAAGAACCTACATCCAAGATTACCCAGCAAAGCTATCATTCAGAATTGAAGGGTAGATAAAGAGCTTCACCAATAAGAAAAAGCTAAAGGAGTTCATCACCACCAAACCAGTATTATATGAAATGCGGAAAGGTATTCTTTAAGAAGAGAAAGAATTAAAAAGTAAAGATAAAAATTATGAGCAACAAATACATATCTATCAACAAGTGAACCTAAAAAGTGCATTAAAAATTTGAGGAACAGAATTCCTTCTTTTTTACTGCAGCGTAGTGTTCCATTGTGTAGATGTACCACAGTTTTCTAATTCATTCACCTGCTGATGGTAATTTAGGCTGTTTCCAAATCTTACCTATTGTCAATTGTGCTGCAATGAACATAGGGGTGCATATATCCTTTCTGATTGGTGTTTCTAGTTTCTTGGAATATATTCCTAGAAGTGGGATCACTATCAAATGGAAGTTCCATTTTTAATTTTTTGTGGAAACTCCATACTGTCTTCCACAGTGGCTGCACCAGTCTGCATTCCCACCAGCAGTGCACGAGGGTTCCTTTTTCTCCACATCCTCCCCAGCACTTGTCATTTGTTGACTTGTTGATGATAGTCATTCTTTCAGGTGTGAGATGGAACCTCATTGATGTTTTTTGTTTTGTTTTTTTTTTAATATATTTTATTGATTTTTCACAGAGAGAAAGGGAGAGGGACAGAGAGCCAGAAACATCGATGAGAGAGATACATCGACCAGCTGCCTCCTGCACACCCCCCACCGGGGATGTGCCCGCAACCAAAGTACATGCCCTTGACCGGAATCGAACCTGGGACCTTTCAGTCCGCAGACTGACGCTCTATCCACTGAGCCAAACCGGTTTCGGCTCATTGATGTTTTGAGTTGCATCTCTCGGATGATTAGTTACTTTGATCATCCTATCTAATAAAAGAGTAATAGGCAAATTGACCATCACCCCAAGACACAAGATGGCTGCCCCCATGTGGACACAAGATGGCCACCACAAGATGGCCATCAGGGGAGGGCAGTAGGGGGTGACCAGGCCTGAAAGGGGAGGGCAGGTGTGGGCGAGCAGGCGAGCGAAGAAGAGCAGTTGGCGGGGACCAGACCTGCAGTTCATGGCAGTTGAAAGGGACCCGGCCTGCAGGGGAGGGCATTTGGGGGCGACCAGGCCAACAGGGGAAGGCAGTTAGGGGTGACCAGGCCAGCAGGGGAGGGCAGTTAGGGGTGACCAGGCCAGCAGGGGAGGGCAGTTGGGGGTGACCAGACCTGCAGGAGAGGGCAGTTCGGGGTACCAGGCCTGAAGGGGATGGCAGCTGGTGATGACCAGGCCGGCAGAGGAGGGCAGATAGGGGCGACTAGGCAAGCAAGGGAAGGTAGTTAGGGGCGACCATGCCAGCACAGGAGGCCAGTTGGGGTGACCCGGGCCAGCAGGGGAGGGCAGTTAGGGGTGACCAGGCTGGCAGGGGAGGGCAGTTAGGGGCAATCGGGCTGGAGTAGTCCGATGTCGATCAGGCTGGCAGGGGCGTGGTTAGGGGGTGATCAGGCTGGCAGGCACAAGCAGTTGGGGCAATCAGGCAGGCAGGCAGGTGAGTGGTTGGGAACAAGCAGTCCTGGATTGTGAGATTAATGTTCAGTTGCCCATTTAGGCCCAATCACATCAGTCAGACATCCCTCGAGGGGTCCCAGATTGGAAAGGGTGCAGGCTGGGCTGAGGAACACTTCCCCCACCTTGTGTACTGGGCCTTTAGTGTTTTCATATGTCTCTTGGCCTTCCTTATGTCTTCTTTCAAAAAGTATTTAGGTCTGTTGCCCATTTTTTCATTGGGTTGTTTATCTTTCTTCCTTTAGGTTGTATGAGTTCCCTGTAAATGTTGGAGATTAAACCCTTATCTGTGATAAGATTGACAAATATGTTCTCCCATGCAGTGGGCTTTCTTGTTTTGTTGATGATTTCCTTTGCTGTACAGGAGCTTTTTATTTTGATTTAGTCCCATTTGTTTATTTTCTCTTTAGTTTCCATTGCCCCTGGAGCTTTATTGGTGAATATATTGCTTCGGCATTTGTCTGAGATTTTGCTATCTGTGGACCCTCTAAAATTTTTATGGTTTCCTATCTTATGTTTAAGTCCTTTATTCATTTTCAATTTACTTCTGTGGATGGTGTAAATTGGTGGTCTGGCTTCATATTTTTGCCTGTATTTGTCCAGTTTTCCCAACACCATTTATTGAAGAGACTGTCATGACTTCATTGTATGCTCTTGTCTCCTTTGTCAAATATTAATTGAGCATAGTGGTTTGGGTCTAATTTTATGATCTTTGCAAAGAGAAATCTATAACCTCTTATAAAATATCCAAGGGTCTACTGTACAATGGAGTCAAGATAGATTTATTGGGACAGTGCTCTAACCAACTTAGCTACCTGGCCAGAGCCAAAGAGACGGAATATGTTTATCTTATGCTCCCCTGAATCTTCAGCACCTACCATAGAATTTAGTCCATAGTAGATGTGTAATAAACATTTGTCAGATAAATGTAAAATAAATAGAACCAAACGAGGAAAAAACTATAGGCAACATACCGTACATTAGATCTCCAGAATTAATAACTGGGATAATGTCTTCTTTCAAAAATTATTTAGGTCTAGTATTTATAACATCTTATAATTGGAAGTTTACTATATTCTCTGATCAACATTTCATTTCCCCCTTCATGAAACCCCTGGCAGTCACCACTCTACTCTCTCTTTCTATGGGTTTGGCTTTTTTAGATTTCAAACATAAGATCATATAGTATTTCTGTTTTCTGTCTTTCACTTAGCATAATGCCCTCTAGGTTCTTTCATGTTGTCACAAATGTCAGGAAATCTTTCTCATGGCTGAATAATATACCTGTGCCTGGGTGTTTGTGTCTGCATGCGGAAGAGACATCTTTACCCATTCATTTATTGATGGAAACTTAGGTTGCTTCCATATCTTGATATGGTGAACATGGGGTGAAGGTATCTTTGTGATATACTATTTTTTCTTTGGGCATATACCTAGAAGGGGTATTACTGGATCTTATGATGGTTGCATTTTAAATCTTTTAAGGAAACTTCCTACAGTTTTCAATAGTGGCTTTGCCAGTTTATATCTCACCACATTTGCTCCCTCTTTTCTATTATGATTCCCATCCTAACAACTGCCCTCCCTTGCAGACCTGGTCCCTCCCAGTTGCCCTCCCCTGCTGGCCATCTTGTGGTCGCCATCTTGTGTCCACATGGGGGCAGCTATCTTGTGTGTTGGAGTGATGGTCAATTTGCATATTACTCTTTTATTAGATAGGATGGTTTGCAAATATTTTCTACTATTTGTTGGTTCCCCTTACATTTTGTTGATTATTTTGCCGTACAGAAAAATTTTAGTTTGCTGTTGTTATATATGATTTTTACTTTTGTTGCTTATGATACAAAAAATAATAGCCAACCCCAGTGTCAAGGAGCTTTCTCCCTGTGTTTTCTTCCAGTAGTTTTATGGTTTTAATTCTTGTGTTTAAGTCTTCGATCTACTTTAAGTTAATTTTTTGTGAGTGGTAAAAGATAGGGGCTCAATTTCATTTTCTTCTTGTGTTTATCCAGTTTTCATAATGCCATTTGTGAAGAGACTATTCCCCAATTGATTATTCTTTCCTTTTTTTAATATTTTTTAAAAATATATTTTTATTGACTTCAGAGAGGAAGGGAGAGGGAGAGAGATAGAAACATCAATGATGTGAGAGAATCATTGGTTGGCTGCCTCCTTCATGCCCCTTACTGGAGATTGAGCTCACAACCCAGGCATGTGCCCTTTATTGGAATTGAACATGGGACCCTTCAGTCCACAGACCGACGCTCCATCCACTAAGCCAAACCGGCTAAGGCTTTAATATTTTTTATTGATTTCAGGGAGGAAGGGAGAGGGTGAGAGAGATAGAAATATCAATGATGAGAGAGAATCATTGACTGGCTGCCTCTTGCCTGCCCCCTACTGGGGATTGAGTCCACAACCCATGAATGTGCCCTTGACTGGAATTGAGCCTGGGACCCTCAGTGGATGCCTTATCCACTGATCCAAACCAGGTACGGCTAATTTTTCTTTTCTTAAAAAATACGTTTTTATTGATTTTAGAGCGATAGGAAGGGAGAAGGATAAGAAGCTAGAAATATCAGTGAGAGAGAAATATCATCAGTTGGCTCCTTCCTGCATAGCCCTGACCTGTTAGTTCATGGGTCAATGCTCAATCACTGAGCAACACTGGCTGAGCACAATTGACTTTTCTTGGTTAGTTGGTCATATATGCAAAAATTTACTTGTGGGCTTTTGATTTTGTTTCATTAGTCAATGAATATATTTTCCATTTTTAATTATTGGTCGAAGTCTAGATCATTTTTATTTTATTTTGTTTATTATTATTATTATTTACTATTACTTTTTAATTTTTATTGTTGAGAGTAGTACAGATGTTCCCCCTGTTCCCACCCTGTCCCTTCCCAGGCCTTCACCACCCTCTTAATCTGTGCCTATAGGTAAGATCTTCAGTTAATCTCTTCCCTTCAGTTAATCTCTTCCTGCCTCCCCTCCCCTCTTCCCTCTGAGTTTTGTCAGTCTGTTCATGTTTCCATGTCCCTGATTCTATTTTATTCACCTGTTTATTTTGGTCATTAGATTTCTTGTTCTTTTATTCTGATTTTTAGATTTAATTGTTGATAATGTATTTCCACTTTATTGTTCATATTTTTATACACTTTTTTCTTTTTCTTTCTTCTTTTTCTTCCTCTTCTTACATAAGACCCTTCAACATTTCATGTAATATTGGTTTGGTGGTGGTGAACTCCTTTAGCTTTTTCTTGTGTCTGAAGCTCATTATCTGAACTTTAATTCTAAATGATATCTTTGCTGGATGGAGTAATCTTGGTTGTAGGTCCTTGCTATTCATCACTTCAAATATTTTTTTGCCACTTCCTTCTGGCCTGCATAGTTTCTGTTGAGAAATCAGCTGACAGTCTATGGGAGCTCCCTTGTAGGTAACTAACTGCCTTTCTCTTTAAAAATTCTCTCCTTGTCTTTAAACCTTAGAATTTTAATTATGATGTGTCTTAGTGGGTCTTACTAGGTTTTTCTTGTTTGGGACTCTGCACTCCCTGGACTTGTAAGTCTGTTTCTTTCACCAGGTAGGGGAAGTTATCTGTCATTATTTCTTCACATTATAGCTTTTCATTATCTTGTTCTCTCTCTTCTTCTGGCACCTCCAAAATGTGAATGTTGGTACACTTGAAGTTGTTCCAGAGGCACCTAACACTATCTTAGTATTTTGGGATTCTTTATTATTTTTGTTCTTCTGATTGGGTGTTTTTGTTTCCTCATATTTTAAGTTGTTGGTTTGATTTTTGGAATTTTCTACTTTCCTGTTGAAGCCCTGTAAATTATTCTTTATTTCAGCTAGTGTATGCTTAATTTCTGACTGGTCCTTTATCTTGGACATTCTCATTAAAGATCCTTGAAAGTCTCACTAAGTCCCTTGAAGCTCTTATGAAAATCCTTGAATAACCTTATAACTGGTTTTGAATGCTGTATGTAGAAGTTTGCTTGCTTCCATTTCTTTCATTTGTGACATGTTTCTTTATCTCCACATTTTGGTTGTTTCCCGGTGTTTGTTTCTATGCATTAAGTACAACTGCTATGTCTCCTGGAATTAGTAGAATGGCCTTGTGTAGTAGGAGGTCCTATAGAGCACAGTGGCTCAGTCTCCCCAGTACCTGAGCTGAGCACTTCTAGGTGAGCCCCTCTTTGGGCTGTGTGCACAATCTTGTGGTTGAGCCTTGAATGCTTTTGGTGTCACTGGAAAGAATTGATCTCCAGGCTCTAGAGCCAGTGCACCCAGTGGACAGCATCAGACCATACCAGATTATAACTCTTCACATCCATAAGTGACACACTGAAGAGGCAGACTCATTGAGCATCAAAGCCCCACTGAAGCAAGTCCTGCCCCATAGCGGTGTCTCCTGCACAGCAGCGCTCCCACTGTAGTTGCAGCTGCTTGGGTGGGGTTGCAAATTGATGGGACAGGGTCTCAGAAATCACCAGGGTGAAGCAAACTGTGAACCAGTCTGACGGACACTTAGATGTGGCCCCTGCCAATCAGCTTTGCAATAGGAGAGGTCCCAGCACAGGAACAATTTCTCTTGGTGAGCACCCTCATCTGGGAGAAAGCCCCCGAGTTCCTTCCCCGATGCCAGACAATCCAGTTTCACCCCATATGTCTCTGGGTTCCCCAACACCGCCTGGCGCCAGAACTCAGAGGGATCAAGTCCAAGTAAGTCTGTATGCCCATCCTTTAAAAGGAACACCTGGGTCTCTAGCAGCTTATATGTCACTCAGCCACAGTCCCTGTTGGTTTTTACAGCCTGAAGTTACAGGGACTTTCTTCCCAGCTCTGGAACCCTGGGCTAAGGTCTGGTGTTGGTCTGGGACCCCTTGCTCCTCATGCGTGGCCTCCGCAGAGACAATTAAAAAACAACACATGGGTGTTGGACTAGCACTTTCTGTTCCTCTGCTCTCCTCACAGTCTCTATGTACTTCTTTACTTCTCTAGTTGTAGGGCTTCCATCTAGCCATCTTTCAGACTGTTCTGAATGATAATGGTTCTGTATTTTACTTGTAATTTTTATGTAGTTGTGGGAAGCAGCATGTATCAACATTTATCAATGCTGCCATCTTGGTTCTCTATATGTATTTTTGTATTTTTTTAATCCTTACCCGAGGGTATTTTTTCATTGATTTTTTTTTTTTTTTTTTTAGAGTAGAAGAGAGAGGGAAAGACAGAGAAATATTGATGTGAGAGAAACACATTGATTGGTTGCCTCCTGCATATGCCCCGAACAGACCTTGTCCATGGAGGAGCCTACAACTGAAGTATGTTCTCTTGACCGAAATTGCTCTATTCACTGAGCCAAACTGTCTAGGGCTTTATGTGTATGTTCTAATGCTAGAATAGTATTGTGTTGATTACTATAGTTTGCAGTGTAGTTTGACATCAGTAAATGTGATGCCTACAGCTTTGTTCTTTCTCAAAATTGCTTTGGCAGAAAATTGGGGGACATCTATAATACTGTCAACAACCCTACATAATAAAAGGCTAATATGCAAATTGACTGAACAGCAGAACGACTGGTTGCTGTGACACACACTGACCACCACGGGGCAGATGCTCAATGTAGGAGCTGCTCCTTGATGGTCAGTGTGCTCCCACAGTGGCAGTGCTAAGGAGCAGCAAGCCAAGCCATAAGGACTAGCAAGCAGGAGGGTGGTAAGGAGCGAGCGGTCCTGGACTGCGAGAGGCATGTCCGCCTACTGGTAAATGCAAGAGGGCCGCAGGCCAGGCTAATGTAACCCCATCTAGTGCATGAATTTTCATGCACCAAGCCTCTAGTAAAGAATAATAGACAATGCCTCAAAAGAAAAAGACTGCTTTTGGCTATTTTTTAAACATAATTTTTATACTTCCAACTACAGTTGACATTACAATATTATATTAGTTTCAGGTGTACACCCCTAGTGATTAGACATTGTATAACAAGTGATCGTCCTAATAAATCTTGCATTCATCTTACATACATAGTTGTTAGAATATTGTTGACTACTAGTGACCCGGTGCACAGATTCGGCACATTGAAAGGAAATTAATTAGGAGGTGGCTGGCGGGGCGGGACTGGGCGAGATGGGCAGGATATGCCCTGGAGCCAACTTCCTGCGGTCCCTCCCCAGCATCTGCAGAGTGAGGGGGGGCCCTCTGGCAGGTGAGGTCCCTCAGCCTGGCCTGTAGGAATCGGGCCGAAACCGGCCCTCCAACATCTCCCAAGGGGTCCTGGAGTGCGAAAGGGCACTCTGCAAAGTTGCGGTCATACAGGGTGTGGAACACAAATGTAAGTGTGCAGTAAACCAGATTCGGGACCGATGGTGCCCCAGCAACAACATAACCCACGGCCAAAGGTGGAATTGCGTGGCTCTGCAAGGAATCAGGCTCCTTCCTCTCAGGTTTCGGGGTGCGTCACCCAAGAACTGCTGCTGCCAAGTCACTGCAGCTCAGCAGCTCCTGCATTGAGTGTCTGCCCCTTGATGGTCAGTGTGTATCATAGTGACTGGTTGGACCAGGAAGTGCAGCATATTAGCCTTTTATATATATACTAGAGGCCCGGTGCACGAAATTCGTGAATGGGGGGAGGGGCAGTGTCCCTCAGCCCCGCCTGCACCCTCTCCAATATGGGACATCCCTCTCACAATCCAGCACTACTGGCTCCCAACCGCTCGCCTGCCTGCCTTCCTGATTGCCCCTAACCGCTTCTGCCTGCCAGCCTGATCACCCCCTAACCACTCCCCTGCCAGCCTGGTTGATGTCTAATTGTTCCCCTGCCAGCCTGTTTGCCCCCAACTTACCTCCTCTGCAGTCCTAGTCACCCCTAACTGCCCTCTCCTGCAGGCCTGATCGCCCCCAACTGCCCTCCCTTGCAGGCCTGGTCCCTCCCAACTGCCCTTCCTTGCAGGCCGGGTGCCTCACAACTGCCCTCCCTTGCAGGCCGGGTGCCTCCCAACTGCCCTCTCCTGCTGGCCATCTTGTGGTGGCCATCCTGTGTCCACATGGGGGCAGCCATCTTGTGTGTTGGAGTGATGGTCATTCTGCATATTACTCTTTTATTAGATAGGATAGACTAGAGGCCTGGTCTGCGGAGATCAGGCCCCAGCTGGTGCCCCCAGCCCCACAGCCCTGCCTGGCACCCCTACTTGGATTGGCACTGCCCCCTTACCTGCTCCACTATCCTGCCTATGGGGCGATTGGTCAGGGCTGGGCCTCCTTCCCAGCTCCCTCAGCCCCTGGGAGCCAGGAGGTGATCCCACCCTCTGCCGCCACTGCTAGTCACCTTCTGTGGGGCGATAGGCGGGGCATTCGGGCCCCTAATCACACCCGCCTTGGCCTGGTGCTGCCTGCTCACCTGCTCCACCATCCCATGGTGGTCCTGCTCTCGTTGGGGTTCATTGGGGCCAGCAGTGTCTCCACTGCTGCCCACTGTCAGCACTGTCGCCGATGCCTGCCATGTTCCATGCCGCCCCCAATGGTTAGCTCATGTCATAGCGAGCGGTCCAACACCCAGTCAGATGACTGCCCAAGGGGATAATTTGCATATTGGGCTTTTATTATATAGGAGGATATTACTTTGCTATACTTTACATTCCCATGACTGTTCTGTAACTACAAATCTGTACTTCTCAATCCTTTCACCTTTTTCACCCAGACTCCTAACCTCCTTGCCAGCTGGCAGCCATCAAAATGTTCTGTATCTGTGAGTTTGTTTCTGCTTGCTTGTTTAGTATTTTTGATCCAATTGTTCATATATATTTGTATGTACACACACACGTATATATTGCCATTTTATTATTTACATTTTTGGTTTCTTTTTTTCCTCCTGAAGATTCTTCAACATTTCTTATAATACCGGTTTAGTGGTGAACTCCTGTAGCTTTTCCTTGTCTGGGGAGCTCTTTATTTCTCCTTCAGTTTTAAATTATTGCTTTGCCCTGTGTATAGTAATCTTTCATTGCTTTGAGTATTTCTTGCTACTACCTTCTGGTCTGAAAAATTTCTTTTGAGAAATCAGCTGACAGTAGAATATTGGGAGCTTCCTTTAGGTAACTAACTGCCTTTTTCTTGCTGCTTTTAAGATTCTTTATTTGTCTGTAACATTTTGCATTTTAATTATGATATGTCTTGGTGTGGGTCTCTTTAGGTTTCATCTTGTTTAGTTTCGTCTTGTGTTTCCTGAATTTGTATGTCCATTTCCTTCATCAAGTTAGGGAAATTTTCTACCATTTTTTTTTTTACATTTTCTTGCTCCAGCACCTCCATGGTACACTTGAAGTTGTCCCAGTTATACTATTCTTATTGTTTTGGATTTTTCTTCCTTTCTTTGCTGTGACTGAGTGTTTTGGATTTGTTTGTGTTTTTGTTTTTGTTTTTCCTTTGTTTTATTTATCCTCACCCATGGATATTTTTTCCTTTGATATTTAGAGAGAGGGGAAGAGAGAGGGAGAGTGGCAGACAGAGAGTCGAGAGGGAGAGAGAAACGTTAAAGAGTCTCATCAATTAGTTGCCTCCTGCATGCATCCCAGCTGAGCTCGAGATTGAACCAGGTATGTGCTCTTGACCAGGAATCAAACCTGCAATCCTTTAGTGCATGGGATGATGCTAATCATTGAACCACACCAGCCAGGGTGTGATTGGGGTTTTTTTTGCTTCCTCATCTTCCATATCACTGGTATGTATTAGGTAGTGCTGCTATATCTCCCAGACTTGGTAGAGTGGCCTAATGTAATAGGTGTTCAGTAGGTTTGGCACAGCCTTCCTGATCACCCAAGGTGAGCCTTTCCATGTGAGCTT
Organism: Ia io; assembly: GCA_025583905.1. Classification (NCBI taxonomy): domain Eukaryota; kingdom Metazoa; phylum Chordata; class Mammalia; order Chiroptera; family Vespertilionidae; genus Ia; species Ia io. The sequence goes on from JAJQQW010000001.1 coordinate 618,506, forward strand.
TGTACACTTCCTGTTGTAGTTGATTTGTAATTGCTATTAGCAAGTCAATGGGTGGGATTTATGTGCAGGCCAAACAATTTCAAGAACTGGCTGCGATTACTGACAATTGATCTCTGGCCACCATGGAGGATCAGCTATGCAGTGAACCCCCTACAGAACAGGACTTAGTTCAGTAGGTCTGTGGTGCCTGGTTCCACCCTTTGAGTGTGTCACTTTGTGGAGGTTTTTGGATGGTGCAACTTCCACGTGGTCTGAAGCTGTCTACTGGGTGTGCTTTCTCTGGGACCTCTAGTGAGGTGCAGGACAAGGTTGGCACTGCCTGTGTTCTGTTTGGGCATAATTTACAAAGTGATGCAGATGCCTGCTATTTGTGCTAGCTTGGAGGTGCCCAGGAGTGGCCCAGCTGTGAACCAAGGCTGGCTTCCACTTACACCAGACCTGGGGCCACTTACCAAGAGGTCCACAGCATGCTGAGGCCAGATGCTACATGTTTGAGAGATTTTTAAAAAATCTGAAGCATGAGGCATTGTTATGGAAAAACCACTGGAAACAGCTTGTGTGGACTTAAAGTTTTGGTAGGGCAGGGTCTTGGAATCACCAGATCTGGGCTATTAGTTTTAGCCAGGTCGATGGAGACAGATATTGCTGGCTCTGTGGAGGGAGAGCTTATCAAAGAAAGAATGGCCTCTGTCAGCACCTGTGTCTCTCCTTTCCATCCCCCCAACTCATGCTGTGATGTAAAACAATTTAGTTCCTCCCCATATGTCTTTTTCAAACTGCTGTCCCAGCAGTGAAGCTCTGAGCGAGCAAGTCCCAGTAAGTCTTTATGTGGGCTTTGAAGAGGAACTGCCTGGGACCCCAGAACCCTCCATGTCACTCACCCACAATCCCCACTGATTTTTACAGCCAGAAGGTATGGGGGTTTTCCTCCGGCACCTGGGACCCACGCCTTCGCTACAGCCAAAGTCTCCGCAGGCTTCGCTGACTCCGGCCGGTGTCTGCCAGAGCACCAACCTGTAGCTCCCTCCGCCCCCACCCTCTCTTCATAGCAGGCGTCCTACCCTGCCAGGAGGATCCGTGCCTGGAGTGGCTGGGGGCTGGGCCGCCATCTTTATACTGCTAATTTGCATATTCCCTCCTAATTGCTGATGGGTGTCTCGGAAGTACAGTCAATTTACTTGTTTCTCTTTTATTAGTGTAGATCAGTGATGGCGAACCTATGACACACGTGTCAGCACTGACACACGTAGCCATTTCTGTTGACACGCGGCTGCTGAGGCGGCCGCATGCCAAGGATGAAACATTTGCTGCTCCTGAGGATGAAACATTTGCGACTAGAGTTAGACTCAAACTCCAAGACTCTAGTCACAAATGTTTCATCCTCCCCTATTAGACACTCTGTGCCGGATGTCTGTAGGCAAAAACAAGTCCGGCACAGAGCGTCTAGTTTTGGGACTTCCAGTTAAGCCGGGATCTTTGCCCTCACTTCTGCCAGGAGAGCAGGGAGCAGCGGAACGCAGCGGGGGACACGTCTCTGGGGGCCCTGCCATTACCAGTAACCAAATAACAGTTAACCACAGCAACCATTATCTACTGTTCTGGGGTGTCATGGATTTCTAATCCATCATTACTGAGATAAGTGAGGGGGAAGCTGGGAGAGGCGAGGGTTTGTGGCGTGCTATGGGTGCTGTTTCCCGCCAGTAGAAATAGCGGCAGCCATTTTAATTAACGTAAGGAACACCATCTTGCTCTATAGTGCAGACTCCATTTCACCACTATTACTGTTGTGCGTCCTTATTAACACCTATTTCTGCTTATTAACCCTGCCCTTTCCTAAAAGACAGTTATATGCACCATTTTGTGGTTAGTTAGGCTAGTTAACCCCTAATTGCCTGCAGGCCTAACAAGCTATCTATAATTCTGTCTTCTGTCATTGCCCCCCTGATGGAGAACCCAAAAAATAAAAAAACTAAGGTTAAGTAAAGGAAGAGGTAGTAGCAGTGGCCGACCCTTTCAAGAGACATGGACCGAGTTGTATGGCTTTATAGAAAAAAATGGCAGATCATTTTGTGTTCTATGTACTGAAACGGTAGTAAGCAGAACGTGGAATATAAATAGACATTTTGAAACTAATCATTCCCAGCTCTTGGAAAAAAGTGAGGATGAAAGGAAGGAATACATTTCCAGGCAGCTATACCTTTATAAGAGCCAATCTAAATCCATCCTTAAATTTATGAAAGGCTCTACAAATTTAACATCTGCAAGTTTGAGCATTGCTCACTCTATACCTCAGCATGGAAAAGTGCTCAGTGAGGGAGAATTTATTAAAGAAACTCTCCTATGATGTGCACCCATTCTGTTTCACGATATGAAGAATAAAGATGCAATTATTAAGAGAATATCTGAGTTACCACTCAGTAGAAATATCATAAAAGACCAAATAATGAGACTGAACACAAACGTACAACATCAATTAAAGAGAGACATAAGGAAGTGTAAATATTTTTCGATCTCTCCTGATGAAACTACTGATGTCACATCACATGCTCAGTTGGCCATTATTGGTCGATATTCTGATGGTCTCACAATGAGAGAAGAGTTGATAAAGTTAGTATCCGTGTCAACAAGTAAGTCAGGAAGCGAAATATGTAAGGTTGTTATACAAACATTTCGTGACCTAAGCATTGATATCTCTAAAGTTGTATCAGTGACTACAGATGGGGCACCAAATATGGTGGGGGAAAAAGTTGGATTTGTCAAATTGTTTACAGAAGTTATTGGACATCCGATTGTGCCTTTTCATTGTATTATCCATCAGGAGGCTTTATGTGCCAAGGCAGGATTCACCGACTTAAACTACTTAATGTCAGTTGTTACAAAAATAGTTAATTTAATAGCTGCTCGCCCCCTTCACAAGCGAGAATTTTCGGCACTTTTACTGGAGGTTGATTCCACCTACAGTGGACTGCTGATGTACAATAATGTAAGATGGCTGAGCCGAGGCAAAGTTCTTGAGCACTTTGTGGAGTGCTTTGAAGAAATTAAGGTATTTCTTGACGATAAGGATCTGGGAAACTTTCCTCCACTTAATGATGGTAAGTGGGTCAACACCCTGATGTTTTTTACAGATCTCTCTGTTCATATTAATGAACTGAACTTGAAGTTACAAGGTTTTGGCAAAAGTATTGACGTTATGTTTGGATACATAAAAGCTTTTGAAAGTAAAGTTAAAATTTTCAAACGAGATGTAGAAACTAAAACTTATAAGTATTTTCTTCGAGTAACAAAGTATTTTGAGAAGGCCAATGCAGCTGTACAAAATGAAATGGAACTCTTGCATATGAAGTACCAGCATGTTTTAGACTCGTTACTTGACCAGTTTAGTGATAGATTTAGTCAATTTAGAAGTCTAGAACAGACCATGAAAATATTTAAGTATCCTGATGTAGTAGTCTACAGTAGTTTGGAATTAAATGGTTTCCAATGGATGCAAATTGATGATTTGGAGATGCAATTTGCAGAATTTCAAGACAGTATCTGGGCTCAGGTGTTTGTCGACTTGAGGTCAAAGCTTGAGAATCTGGAAAGGTGCCGCTTGGAGAATCAAGAGGAGTGCCACTACGAACAGGAAATTTGGAGTGCCTGGAACCGACTACCAGACACTTCTAGCACCCTGAAAAATATAGCAATGGCTTTACTCACAATTTTTCCCTCTACATACTTTTGTGAGGCCTTTTTCTCAGCGTTAAATAATATCAAAACCAACAAAAGAAACAGATTGACAGATGAAGTTAGTAGCACTTGCTTGGGCCTGAAGTGTATAAAATACCAACCTTCAAATGAAGATTTAGCCAATGAAATTCAGCAACAAAAAAGTCACTAATAGGCAGGTTAGTTAAAGAATTCCCCCTCCCCCTCACTTATCTTAGTTCACAGCACCCCACACAAGCTAAATAATATCAAGACCAACAAAAGAAACCGACTGACGGATGAACAAAGAAGTCACTAAGCAGGTAAGTTAAATATTTAGTTTTTGGTTTATTAAATACAATTATATATAACAATTATACATTTATGTTATTTAAACTATAAATATCGCGAAATAATGTTTTTTCCTCAAAGTGACACACTACCCGAGTTATGCTCAGTTTTTTGGCAAAGTTTGACACACCAAGCTCAAAAGGTTGCCCATCACTGGTGTAGATAGTATTCCCCTTGATATTTCCTATACCCACCTGGCACCATATATAGTTAACCTTTTGCACTCGGGTGTCGAGTGTGACTCGACACGGTTAGCATTAGAATAAAGGAATTGAGAAAAATGCAAGCGAGTGCAAAGGGTTAATGCATATTGACTGTGTTTCCTGTGCTTTACTTCCGTTTACATTTATATCCTCATTACTATTTTGTGTTTTTTGTTTTTTAATTTTTAATAAATATTTATTGTTCAGATTATTACAGTTGTTACTCTTTTTTCCCCTCCGCCCGGATCCCACCCCACCCTCTGCCCTTACCCCTCCCCCACTGTCCTCATCCATAGGTGTATGATTTTTGTGCAGGCTCTTCCCGCACCCCCCACACCCTCTTTCCACCAGAGAATTGTCAGTCCATGCTCTTTCTCTGCCCCTGATTCTATTATATTCACCAGTTTATTCTGTTCATCAGATTTTTTATTCACTTGATTTTTAGATTCACTTGTTGATAGATATGTATTATTATTCATAATTGTTATCTTTACCTTTTTCTTCTTCCTCTTCTTAAAGAATACCCTTCAGCATTTCATATAATATGGTTTAGCGGTGATGAACTCCTTTAGCTTTTTCTTATTTGTGAAGCTCTTTATCTGCCCTTCAATTCTGAATGATAGCTTTGCTGGGTAGAGTAATCTTGGTTGTAGGTTCTTGCTATTCATCACTTCGAATATTTCTTGCCACTCCCATCTGGCCTGCATAGTTTCTGTTGAGAAATCAGCTGACACTCGTATGGGTACTCCCTTGTAGGTAACTAATGGTTTTTCTCTTGCTGCTTTTAATATTCTCTCTTTGTCTTTTGCTCTTGGCATTTTAATTATGATGTGTTTTGGTGTGGTCCTCTTTGGATTCCTTTTGTTTAGGGTTCTCTGTACTTCCTGGACTTGTACGTCAATTTCTTTCACCAGGTAGGGGATGTTTTCAGTCATTATTTCTTCAAATAGGTTTTCAATATCTCGTCTCTCTCTTCTTCTGGCAGCCCCGTAATTCTGATGTTGGTACGCTTGAAGTTGTCCCAGAGGCTTCTTACACTATCTTCATATTTTTGGATACTTTTTTCTTTTTTCTTTTCCAGTTGGGTGATTTTTGCTTCTTCGTATTTCAGATCTTTGACTTTATTCTTGCGATCCTCTAGTCTGCTATTGGATCTCTGTATATTATTCTTTATTTCAGTCAGTATATGCTTAATTTCTAGTTGGTCCTTTTTCATATCCTCGAGGGACTCACTAAATTTATTGGCGGTTTCTAGAAAATTCTTGAAAAACCTTACAACCATGGTTTTGCACGCTATATCCAGTTGTTTGCTTTCCTCCATTTCTTTCGTTTGTGACCTGTTTGTCTCCGCATTTTCGCTGCTTCCCTGATTTGATAGAGTGGCTTTGTGTGCTAGGTGTCCCAGGGCCCAGTATCTCACCCTCCCCAGTTACCTGAGGTGGACACTCTTGGTGTACCCCTTTGTGGTCTGTGTGCACAGTCTTGTAGTTAAGCCTTGGTTGTTGTTGGTATCATTGGGAGGAGTTTATCTCCAGGCCAATTGGCTGTGACGATCAGCTATGTCTACTATGGGAGAACTTCTGTGCTGGAGACACCCTTATGGGGCAGGACTTGCTTCAGTGGGGCTTTGGTGCTCACTGAGTCTGCCCCTGGGTGTGTCCCTTGTGGATCTGAGGAGTTGTTATCTGGATGGTCCTACTTTGACCACTGGCTCTTGGATCTCCAAGGAGATGCAAATTTAGCTCTGCCTGAAACCACCCAGCAGGAGCTATGGAGAGATCTGCAGATTCCTCTTCTTATTTTGGGTTTTGGAGGTGCCCAGATGAGGCCCAGCTGCAAAGCAGTGCAAGCTGCTGGGGGGCCTTGGGCCTTCTTTTGGATGTTGTGGATCTCACTGACTCAGCTGCAATTTGTTAGGTAAGTTTAGATTGCAAAGGGCCCAGCCATTTATATGCAAAGCCTCTGCGCAGAGCTGGGATGGGGTTGTAAGTTGGGTTGGGCGGGGTCTCAGGGAATAAACAGGGCGAAGCAAACAGCAATGGGTGACCATTATCCCTGCCCTAAGAAGCCCTTGGGTCTCAGTGTCCCGCGGTAATCGCTGCAAGCACCTCTGAGAAAAAGTCGCCCTCATGTTCCGGCCCGATGCCAGACAGTCCAGTTTCTCCCCGTATGAGTCTCGCCCAGAACTGAAGTTCAGAGCAGTTGGGAGCTTGTGTCTCCCTCCCGATCGAAAAAGCCAGCCGCGTACTCAGTTGCCAGCCCTCTCTGCGCGCACGCACCACTGTACCTCTACACTTCCGAACCTCCTCTGAATTTCAATGTCCCTTTCTCTTCCCTTCTAGTTGTAGAATTCCACTCAGCCAGCCTTCCTGTGGTTTTGGATGATGTCCGTTTTGTCTTTTAGTTATAGTTTTGAAGTGGTTGTGCGAGGCAGCAAGTTCAAGTGTGTACCTATGCCGCCATCTTGGTTTCTCCTCATTACTATTTTCTACCTACCAGTTTGTACTTTCTAATTTCTTCAACCCACCCCCGAACCCCTGCCTTTAGGCAACTACCTATTTGCTCTCTGTGTCTATGAGTCTATATCAATTTTGCTTCTTTGTTTATTCTCTTCTCTAGATCTCACATATAAGTAAAATGGTATGGTATTTGTCTTTGACTTACTTGTGTTGGTTTTTTGTAACACCAGCTCATCACTTAATCTTTCATGAATAAGTCTGTATATATCCTGGTGCAAACATTCTATTCCCTTGTTCCAAAGAGCGATCCAAAGATTAGATTAGCAGCACCATCATCTGGTAGCATGTTGGAAATGCAAGTTTTTAGCTCAGTCTTTTATCTATTGAGCTAGAATCTGAATTTTAATACAATTCTTCTATTTTGTATGCACATTACAGCTTGAGAAGTGTTGCTTTATAGCACACTGCAGTTGTGTTTGATTATTTTAGTTTCCTTTCTTTGAGTTTTTTTTGGGGCCGCGAGGTGGGGTTAATTGTAAGTATTCTTTAGACACTGCTTTTCCTCTCCAAATGACTCATTTTAAAAAATGGCCAAATGTGAACGTTTTAGGACATATTTTAGGGGCATTTGCAATGGAAATGCCAAAAAGGAGCTTTTTAAATACAGATTTTTTTGGACTTCATCTCAGGTCTATCAGTCTTTAGGAGATGTAACTACCTTTTTAAAAACCAAGTAAGTAATCGGTGTGGTAGGGAAGCTATTACACTGCAACTTTATTTTTTTTCCTCCCCCCCTTTTCCTCTCTTATTAAAATGAATTATATAAGCAGTTTTTCTAGGCTATTGGTTAATCATTATTTAGTCATTTAAGAAAAACTAGAGGCCTGGTACACAAAATTTATGCAATTGGGGGGTGTTCCTCAGTCCGGCCTGCGCCCTCTCGCAGTCTGGGAGCCCTTGGGGGATGTCCAACTGCCACAGAAGCGGGAGAGGCTCCCACCACCATCGCTGCGCTCGCCAGCCATGAGCCTGGCTCAGGGCTTCTAGCTGAACAGAGCTCCCCCTGTGAGAGTGCACTGACTATCAGGGGGCAGCTCCTGCATTGAGCATCTGCCCCCTGGTAGTCAGTGCACATCATAGAGACCAGTCGTTCCGCTGTTTTGTCGATTTGCATATTAGCCTTTTATTATATAGACCTAGAAGCCCGTTGCACGAAATTCGTGCACGGAGGAGGGTTGTCCCTCAGCCCAGCCTGTACCCTCTCCAATCTGGGACTTCTGGAGGGATGTCCGACTGCCCGTTTAGGCCCGATCCCGGTGGGCAGTCGGACATCCCTCTCACAATCCAGGACTGCTGGCTCCCAACTGCTCACCTGCCTGCCTTCCTGATTGCCCCTAACCGCTTCTGCCTGCCAGCCTGATCATCCCCTAACCACTCCGCTGCCAGCCTGGTTGATGCTTAACTGCTCCCCTGCCAGCCTGTTTGCCCCCAACTTCCCTCCTCTGCCGGCCTGGTCACCCCTAACTGCCCTCTCCTGCAGGGTTGATCATCTCCAACTGCCCTCCCTTGCAGGCCTGGTCCCTCCCAACTGCCCTCCCTTGCAGGCCGGGTGCCTCACAACTGCCCTCTCCTGCTGGCCATCTTGTGGTGGCCATCCTGTGTCCACATGGGGGAGGATCTTTGACCACATGGGAGCAGCTATATTGTGTGTGGCAGTGATGATCAATCTGTATATTACTTTTTTATTAGATAGGATAGAGGCCTGGTACAGGGGTGGGGGCCAGCTGGTTTGCCCTGAAGGGTGTCCCGGATCAGGTGGGGGTTCCCTTGGAGCTTGGGGCGGCCTGAGTGAGGGGCCTGTGGTGGTTTGCAGGCCGGCCATGCCCCCTAGCAACCCAAGCAGAGGCCCTGGTATCTGGAATTTATTTTCCTTCTACAATTGAAACTTTGTAGCCTGGAGCGGAGCCAAGCCTGCTGCTCCCTCCGGGGCAGCAGCCATTTCTGTGGCAGTTAATTCACCTTCTATAATTGAAACTTTGTAGCCTTAAGCGGGTGAGCCCGGCCAGGGTGTGTGGAAAGCTTTGCTTCCCCTGTTGCTGGCGGCAACCCTGGCCTGCTCTCTCAAGCTCTATTCTGCCCGCATTTCTGTTTGAATTTGTTTACCTTCTATAATTGAAACTTTGTAGCTTGAGTGGAGGCTTAGGCCTGCAACGGCTATGGAAAGCTTGGCTTGCTCTGTTACCTGGGAAACCTTGCTCTCTGTGGCTGTAGCCATCTTGGCTGGGGTTAATTTGCATACTCGCCCTGATTGGCTGGTGGGCGTGGCTTGGCTGGTGGGCATGGCTTATGTAGTGGAGTGATGGTTAATTTGCATATTACCATTTTATTAGAGAGGATGATTCCTATTTAGTTAAGTCCAAGAATATTTAGGAATTTAGAGTTTGTAATAGTTAAGTGAGCTTTTCCTTAAGTGTTTAATTTGAAAGTAATTTGCGAAACAATTGATGGTATTTTGGCAAAGCCAATTTTAAAAGCTATTTGTTTACCTCTAAGGATAACAAAGCTGATGTAATTTTAAAGTACAATGCAGATGAAGCTAGAAGTCTGAAGGCATATGGCGAGCTTCCAGAACATGGTAATGTCAAAGTTACATTTTCCTGTGTTATGGTATTGCTAGTTTGTTGGTGTTTTGGTGAAGCAGTTTTGATAGAATTCTGTCTTTTCTACATATTTTTCATGTATGTACTTAACAAAAATTAGTTTCAAGTATACCAATCTATACTTTATAGTACTTATACATTAGTAATAACATTCTGTTTCTAGTAAATGTTCTTTTGATAGGGAGTTTAAAAGTTTTAAGCTCTGAGCTTGTGTATAATTTATTTTTTTTTTAGAAATATATTTTTGGTGATTTTAGAGAGGAAGGGAGAGGGGGAGAGAGATAGAAACATTAATGATGAGAGAGAATCATTAATCGGCTGCCTCCTGCATGCCCTGGGCATGTGCCCTGATGGGGAACTGTGACTGCCTGGTTCATAGGTCAACACTCTCTGGTTGGACTATGTATAACTTCTGTTAAGGAAGTACATTTTGTTTAGTGTTTTTAATAGTTCTCAAAAGAGATTTATCAGTTTTCAGGTATATCAGGGCAACAGTTATGATACTGGTATTGGATTTATAGGATACAGTGGTCAGTATATCTTAGCATATTTTTTATAGAGTTTCTGTTTTTTAATAAAAAAAAAATCCTCCCCCAAGGATATATTCATTGTTTTAAAAAGAGAGGGAAGTTGTGAGGGAGGGAGAGCGAGAGAGAGAAATATTGATGAGAGAGAAACACATTTATCAGCTCCCTCCAGTATGTGCCATGACCAGGGATTAAACCCACAACCTGGGTATGTGCTCCAATCGGAATCAAACCTGCAACTCTTCAGTTTATGGGTTGCAACCAATTGAGCCATACTGGCCAGGGCTGTGTGTACTTTTTAACAGATACTTCTTTTCTTTTTTTTTTTTTTTATCCTCACCCAAGCATATGCTTATTGATTTTCGAGAGATGGAAAGGGAGAGGTAGGGCAGAGGATGGGAGAAAGGAGGAGAGAGAGAGAGAGAGAGATAACAGTGTGAGACAACATCGATTTGTTGCTTTCCATATGTACCCTGACCGGGGATCAAACCTACAACCTTTGGTATATGGGATGAGCAATGCTGGCCAGAGCTATTTCTTTTTATCCTAACGGCCACTTAAAAATATAAAGTAAGTTCCTTAAGAGTAAGTGTACTATTTCTACAGCCACATTTTTCACTTTACAGCTATTTTACTTGTTTTACTTCATTGCATTTTGTAATGAAAATACAAGATTTTTACATAAGCATGAAAATGTTGATAAAATTATTTGTATTTAAAATATCAGACCAGTATTTCCTCTTTCAGTTTTGTTGCTTAGAGCAGCAATTTTCAACCATTGCCTCAATAATTTTTAAAACATACAGTATTTACCTGAGTATTTAGTCAGGGTATTGACCTGTTTTCCACCAGATTGTCAAATTTAAGAATAACAACAGCTAACACAATAACTGTCCAGTATGAATGAATAAAAATTACACCTTTTTTTTTTTTGTCAGATTGGGAAAAAATACATAACATATTTTTTGGTATACTGCAGCATTTTAGTAATTAGAGATGAAAAAGGTTGAAAATCGCTGGCTAAGGGGATAAGCATGATTTGACCAAGTCTTTTTAATTGATTTGGTAAGTCTTTCTAATAGTTGGTGAATGAGTTATTCTTAGTTAGGAAAACTTCACATGCACCTGGGAAGTTGTTACCATGTTTTCAATTCCATTTTGAGGCAAACTTGAGAAGTGCAAGAGCTATGTGAGTGTGATTAGAATTTGCCTGCCTTTCTTATAATACCTTTCTGAACAAAGTAAATCTATAGTATATATACCCTTCATTATAATTAGTGAACCCTCTGGGAGTTTTGTTGTGAATTTGCTCTGTGATGAATTCTTCGAAGTTAGAAAGATAATTTGTTTTTTTAATGAAACATTTGTATTGAAATAGCACTTGTAAAAGTGGCCTTCTATTGTTTGATATTTTGTATCAGGCCCATTTGTTTTAATAGGTAATTGATCTGATAACACCTTTTTAACAATATATATATATAAAACTATATTTATTATTGTATCTTTAGCTAAAATCAATGAAACAGATACATTTGGTCCTGGAGATGATGATGAAATTCAGTTTGATGACATTGGAGATGATGATGAAGACATTGATGATGTAAGTAGTAGATAAACCCTGTGGGGTTTTGTTTGTTTTATTAATGTACAAGGATACCAGATGTTTCCCCTAACTTCCTTTAATCTAAGAATGTTGAACACTTAAATTCAGTGTATTTGGAAGCTTGTTCATGAATCTGAATATTCATTAATAGTCAGAAACCAGCTAGTTTAACTTTTTATTCTTTAAGAAACCTTATAATCCTTTGAAACATTTCTTTCTAAAATGATCAATATTAGTTTTGACAGTCGGTAGTCCATAATGATAACTCGGTTAAGAGTGTCTACAGAGATAGTTATTAAGAAATATAGCACATGATTTTGAGAATGTCTTTTCTTAAATGAAATGTTAAAAGAAGAATCTTGTTTGAATCCATTTGCTGAAGCATTAAAATTGTAATATACTTTAAAAATCTTGTTAAAATGGAGGCATCTTTGATCAAAGTATGTGCTGAGATTACACTATTCTTCTTATTGGCCAAATTTTTGGTTTGTAGTATGTATGTGTTTATATGTGAAAATTTTCCCATCCTTTCCATTTTCTGAATATGCTTTAAAATGTACATAATATTAGGAACTAATGTAATAAATATTAAAACTAATGTAATAAATATGAAAAGAGGGATAGATGTGAATGATCATGTGTAGAAGTATTTAAACTTTATACCCTCGTGGTGGATATATTGGTATTCTCTTGAATTTTAAGTTCTTTAAACTCCTCTGAAAATGCTATTAATAAAGATGTCAGTTATTGAAAAATCTGGAGATCCCTGTTCTAGATCAGTGACTCCCAATCACTTGTGGTGCCCTACTTAGACTTTCCCAAGGCCTTGAATTTTTGAAAAGCTCTGTTAATTTTGCTGCACAACCTTTGTGCTACATTTTCTAAAATTCCATCTAAGTATTTAAACACTCATTATATTTACTTATTTACTTTGAAGAAAATTGCAAATTTAATTTTAAATAATGGTTGCTATGTTCTTTTTTCTTGTCTTTTTAAAAATTGTTGACACTGCCCTGGCTGGCTTGACTCAGTGGTTAGGGCATCAGCCTAAGCACCAGAAAATTGTGGGTTTAATCCCAGCCTGGGTGAGGGTGTGTGCAGGAGGCAACCAATCAATGTGTTTTTCTTTCTCTCTCCTCTGCCATTTACTCTAAAAGAGAGGGGCAAAAAGGTCAGTGGAAATAATATGCTTGGGTGAGGATTAACAAAAAGGAAAACAAAATTGACACTATTACAGATGTCCCCCCCCTTTGCCTCCTCCTTAAAGCCCCCATTCTGCAGGCCCTCACCGCATTTGTTATCTGTATCCATGGGCTATGAATATATGCATATGCGTTCTTAGGCTAATTTCTTCTAGCCCTCCACACCCCCTTGCCCCCTGACATTATTATTATATTTAGACTTCCGGTTTTTAAACTATAACTTCATACAGATGTGTTAAAAAAGAGCCTACGCCTGCTTAAAGTGTAAGCCATACTACCACCCCATTTTTAAGTATACTATATTCCTCCTATTTGTTCCAACTCTCAACATACAATGTCTGTCTCTAGCCACTGCACAAAAGGGGCGGGGGAGCTAGCTGGTGTGGGTGTCATCTGGGCATCAAAAGATTGCTGGTTCCATTCCAGGTCAGGCACATGCCTGAGCTGTGGGTTTGATCCCCAGTAGGGGGATGTACAGGAGGCAGCTAATCTATGTTTCTTTCTCACGTCAATGTTTCTCTCTTTTCCTACCTCTCCATTCCTCTAAAAATCAGTGAAAAAAAATTTTTAAGATGGGAAGGGGAAAATGGGGACATCTGTAATAATATAAACAATAAAAAGTAAAGAAAAAAGAGGAAGGGGATGCTAAACAATTCTTTAAGATTTGCCAAAGGATGATAATTGAGAAAAATTTGGTATATAGATTTCCTGTTTAAAAGGATTTATTTTTTAGATCAGTAGTTCCCAATGTGGGGCACATGCCCCACAGGGGGCAGCTTGATTTTTTTAAAAATACTTTATTGATTTGAGAGTGAGAAACAGAGATTTGTTGCTTCTTATGTATGTCCTGGCCGGGGATCGAACCCACAACCTTGGCATCTTGGGATGATGCTCTAACCAACTGAGCTCCCTGGCCAAGGCCAGTGTGATTTTTAAGGGGGGCAATTCGAGAATGAGTTATTAACAGTGAATTTTTTGCATTTCTTATGGTTCTAGTGGCCTCATATACAGTATATAAATATATATTGTGACATATTTATGCATTTCAGTTCTCTATTATGTTTTGAAACTTTATTTGCTATTTTTCATATTCATTTTATTATTTTTTTAACAATTTCTTAGTGATTTTTGCCTCAGTACTTCAACTGTCCTTCGTTCTTTTATTTTTCTCTTTCATGGATGCTATGTTGTTTGGAAACTTGTTTAGGCCAAGTTTATGGCCTTTTAGGCTTCCTCCACATGAATAGGAGTTCACTTTTTGAATAATAAGAATTATGTGTCATGTTGGGAGGGGGAGCATCAGGATTTTAGAGATGCTTAGGTGGGGTATGGCCAAAAAAGGTTGGGAACTACTGTTCTAGATTATCTAAGGTTCTTGTTCAGTAGACTGTTTTATTATAAGAATTATTTTAACATGAATCTGATGTTCTTTTCACTTACAGATCTAAATTGAATTTAAAGTTTCAGAGTATTTGTTCCATAGTTTGGATTTTGGCCATCACGTGTCAAGAAGACTGAAACTTCAGGATAATTGCAGTTTGCTAAGACACACTGATTTGTTTTCATTGTTTTAAAGTATTCAATTATTATCTTTAAATGAGCTGTTAACACTTTATTCTTTTGATGTAGTAGAACTTAGGGATAAAAGATCACAAGATCTACTGTTAAAACATAGAAAAGAGAGGGGGAGAGAGAATGAATAAAGTAAATGTTTTCCAGTTAATAGATGTTTTGACTAAATTGTTTTATCTTTATGGTCAGTGATAAGTCCTAGTTCAAGTAATTTTTTTCAGTTGTATGTTACCTAGATATTCTCTTTAATTTTTGATAAAAATTTGAGGAAGTTAGAAATTTACATTTGAAGTTAAGAAAAGGGGCTATTTTTTAATATTTCTGTAGCTGGGTACTGTATTTTTCAAACTATGATAACATTCTTTTCATCATTTCATGCTGTCATAAATAACTAGCATTTATAAACTGCTTATTTTAGAACTTGGACTTGAGTAGCAATTTTTAATTTATAAGATGAATAGTTGCAAAAATTCAATGCTAGATAGTAACTCAAAATTGGAAGTACTGATATAGTAGTCAAAAATTTTTTTTACTTAATGTGTACAAAATTTCCTAAACAAGACAACTTTTAATGGCAAATAAGGAGAATAGTTTGTACTATACTAAAAAGTTGTTAAAACATGTCATTTTATTTTCAAAACTCATGTGTTTGTAACCCATAGTTTAGGGCTTTATGAACAATTAAATTACAATGTATAAATGAAAAACTAATTTTATAATAAACTGGTATAAGGAAAAGGATGGGACCACAGCTAAGAAATATAATAAAATGCCCATTGGGTATATTTTGGCCTTAGTTTGTGTTACTGGTGTATTTTATTGTGTGAACCAATTTTTTGTGTATATTTTATTAGAAATTTATATTATAACCTTCCTTTTCAATATTTCGTTCATTTTGAAAGTTATAATAAAATGAAATTAAGGAGGGGCTAAATAGCAACCACAATTAAATCTTATACAACTGGAATAGAAAAGATTTGTTAAGTGGTTTAAAAACATCACTTTTTTCAGAGAGTTTTTTTAGCAGAGAAAATTAAAGGGAATGGCTTTACCTGGTTTTAATTATATCCTATATAATAAATGCTGATATGCAAATCGCAAACCAACCAAATGGCAGAATGACCAGTCACTGTGACACACACTGACCACCAGGGGGAAGACACTCAACACAGGGGCTGTCCCCTGTTGGTCAGTGCACTCCCACAGAAGGAGCGCCACCCAGCAAAAGCTGGGGTCACGTTTAGTGAGCACAGCGGCGGCGGTGGGAGCCTCTCCTGCCTCCGCAGCTGTTGGACATCCCCCCAGGGCTCTGGGACTGCGAGAGGGTGTGGGCTGGGCTGAGTGTCCCCCTGCCCCACCTTCCCCACCCCCTCCATGTCGTGCACTGGGCCTCTAGAATATAAAGAAGACTATATCTTTATATAATTACACTAGAGGCCCAGTGCACAAAATTCATGCACTGGCTGGGGTAGGGGGTCCCTCAGCCCAGCCTGCTCCCTCTCACAGTCGGGAGCCTTCAGGGGATGTCCTACTGATGTCTTAGGCCCGCTCCCCACGGTACATGCCCTTGATTATAATCGAACCCGGACCCTGCAGTTGGCAGGCCAAGGCTCTCTCCACTGAGCCAAACCAGCTAGGGCAGGATGTGACATTTGTTAGACCCTCCAGCAGTGGAACTTCGTTTTTTCCTCCAGGAGTGAGGTGGAAAAACCCTAGATCACCTTCTTGGATTCTTATTACCCAAGTTACCAAGAACACTGCAAGTGGCGTACAGGGACCTTAGCCAATGAGCGGTCAGAAAAGGTGTTTCCTCTGCAGCCCCCTGTGTATATCCAGTGGGGTGGGGGCATGCTCCAAGTCACGCCATGGCAACTGGGAGCAGGCCCCCACCCCTGTGTGTGTCCACTGGGGTGGGAGCATGCTCAGAGCTGTGCTGGTCATGACTGTTAAGGCTTGGAGCCAGTCGTGACTGTTAAGGAGTCCTGGACAAATTTGCGTATTACCACTTATACTGTGTAGGTATATAAAGAACAAATATAAAGATTACGTATTCATATGGTTTCATGCCATGTTTGTGGAGTTTCTTTCATACAAACTTATTTATTTGGATTTTTTTATATACTCATATATACAATACATATATACACACACTGAGTGGCCAGATTATTATTGTGCATTCAGAGATCATCTGAGAGGATTAAGATCTGCAGTAATTTGATGCACTCTTGCCCTTGTTGTCTTATACCAGTCTTGCCACTCTCCGTTCTGCCCTAACATTGACCAATTGCTGATGGCCACAATTCGCACGTTCAGACCCAGATTTTCAACTTCCAGTCCAGACTTTAAACACTTTAACAACAGCTACTCTTAAGAACATTCAACAAATTCAGCTGTTTTGCTGATACTCACTCCATGGCTCCGAGTGCCAACAATCACCCCATGTTCAAAGGCTGTTAAATCGCGTTGTTTACCCTTATCTTCAGAAAAAACCACTTCTACTGTCGTGGTAAACAACCTGCTTCCCTATTTATAACGGTCTGGCCCTCCAGCAACTTCAGTGCAAAATTACAGCTAATTTGCCTACAAACGTCAGGTGGTCATAATAATCTGGCCAGTCAGTGTGTGTGTGTGTGTGTGTGTGTGTGTGTGTGTGTGTGTGTGTGTGTGTGTATACACACATATATATTTAAAAAAAGTAGTTGATATAAAGTTTAGTACAATCCACTGGGTTCTCAGAATTTACTTCCCGCTAATAAGGGAAAACTACAGTATGTAACAAAAGCCCAAGAACTATGAGCAGGATTACAATCTAATAAAAAGAAAGGGACAAATATAAATTTTACCAAGGATAATAATAAAAATATATATTTACATTAGACTCAGCCTGCTTATTTAAGTAAGTACAGAAAGTATAGTGATTGACTACATATACTTTTGCTGGAAGCTTGTAATCAAGATACTAAGTCAATCTTCCCAAGTTTACCTGAGTCAATGCATAAATAAATACCAACAATAAATAAGACTTAACTACAACAAGGCTGTACACACAGTCCACAAAGCGGTGCACCAAGAGTGTCCACTTCAGGTAACTGGGGAGGCTGACCGACTGGGCCACATAGGACACCTAGCACACAAAGCTACCTTACCAACTCAGGAAACAGCGAAAATGTGGAGACAAAGAAACAGATCACAAAAGAAATGGAGGAATACAAACAACTGAATATAGAGTTCAAAACCACAGTTATAAGGTTTTTCAAGAATTTCCTAGAAAAGGCCGATAAATTTAACAAGACCCTCGAGGATATGAAAAAGGACCAACTAGAAATTAAACATACACTGACTGAAATAAAAAATATTATACAGAGACCCAACAGCAACTAGAGCAACACAAGAATCAAGTCAAAGATTTGAAATACAAAGAAGCAAAAAACAAGCAGAAAAGAAAAAAGAATCCAAAAATTTGAAGATAGTGTAAGAAGCCTCTGGGACAACTTCAAGTGTACCAACATCAGAATTATGGGGGTGCCAGAAGAGAGAGAGCAAGATATTGAAAACCTATATAAAGAAATAATGACTGAAAACTCCCTCACCTGGTGAAAGAAATAGACTTACAAGTCCAGGAAGTGCACAGAACCCCAAACGAATCTAAAGAGGACCACACCAAGACATCATAATTAAAATGCCAAGAGCAAAAGACAAAGAGAATATTAAAAGCAGCAAGAGAAAAACAGGTAGTTACCTAAAAAGGAGTACCCATACGATTGTCAGCTGATTTCTCAACAGAAACTATGCAGGCCAGACGGGAGTGGCAAGAAATATTCAAAGTGATGAATAGCAAGAACGTACAACCAAGATTACCCAGGAAAGCTATCATTCAGAATTGAAGGCCAGATAAAGAGCTTCACAGATAAGAAAAAGCTAAAGGAGTTCATCACCACCAAACCAGGATTATATGAAATGCTGAAGGAATTTTTTAAGAAGAGGAAGAAGAAGAAAAAAGTAAAGATAAAAATTATGAACGCCAAAACCAGTTTGGCTCAGTGCATAGAGCGTCGGCCTGTGGACTGAAAGGTCCCAGGTTCATTTCCGGTCAAGGGCATGTACCTTGGTTGCGGGCACATCCCCAGTAGGGGGTGTGCAGGAGCAGCTGATCGATGTTTCTCATCAATGTTTCTAACTCTATCCCTCTCCCTTCCTCTCTGTAAAAAAATCAATAAAATATATTTTAAAAAATTATGAACAACAAATGTCTATCAACAAGTGAATTAAAAATCTGAGGAACAGAATAAACTGGTGAATATATTAGAATCAGGATCATAGAAAGGGTGTGGACTGATAATTCTCAGGGGGAAAGGGATGTGCGGGTGCAGGTAGAGACTGGACAAAAATTGTACACCTATGGATGAGGACAGTGCGGGGGGGGTAAGGGCAGAGGGTGAGGTGGGAACCTGTTGGAGGGGAGCTATGGGGGGGAAATGGAGAAACAATTGTAATAATCTGAACAATAAAGATTATTAAATTTTAAAAAATAAATTTAAAAAAATAAAGGAAATTAGAAGGTGGCTGGCAGGGTGGCACTGGGCAAGATGGGCTGAACACATCTTGGAGCCAACCTCTTGTGGTCCCTCCCTGGCCAGCTGCACCCGGGTGGTGCCATGGCTTGAAGAGCCTCTGTGAAGTGAACAGGATCCCTCCGGCAGGTGGGGTCCTTTGGCTTGGCCTGCGGGGATCAGGCTGAAACTGGCTCTCTGACATTCCCTGAGGGGTCCCAGATTGCGAGAGGGCGGTTCTCTGGTGATGTACCCTGGAATCGGCTTCCTCCTCTCTGGTTCCAGGGTGCATTACCTGAGGACTGCCACTGCCAAGTCACCACAGCTCGCCAGCTCCTGCATTGAGCATCTGCATCCTGGTGGTCATTGCTCATCGTAGCGTACAGTTGGATGGTTGCTTAGACTTTTATTATAGAGACTAGAGGCCCAGTGCATAAAATTTGTGCATGGCGGGGGGTGAGCCTGGCCTGCACCCTCTCCAATCTTGGATCCCTCTCGTAATCCGGAACCACTGGCTCCTAACTGCTCACCTGCCTGCCTACCTGATGCCCCTAACTGCTCTCCTGCTGGTCTGATGGCCCTAACTGCTCTCCCCTCCTGGCTTGATCCTCCTGTCTATCTGCTCTCCCCTCCTTGCCTGATCCCCCTAACTGCCACCTTCTCCCTTCTGCCTTCTTCCGCAGCACCAGCCTTCTCTCTTCCCTTCTGCCTTCTCCCGCAGCTCCACCTTCTCCCTTCTGCCTTCTTCTCTGGTGCCAGCTTTCTTGCCTTCTCCCGTGGTGCCAGCCTTCTCACCTTTCTCCTTCTCACCAGGTGCTGGCCTTCTCCCTTCTCCCGAGGCACCACCTTCTCCCTTCTGCCTTCTCCCATGGCCTGCTGATCAGTTGGTCATTTCTGTGATGACATCCTGACTAATTTGCATATCAACCTATTATAAGTATCCAATCTAATAAAAGAGTAATATGCAAATTGACCATCACTCCAACACCCAAGATAGCTGCCCCCATGTGGACACAAGATTGTAGCCACAAGATGGCCAGCAGGGGAGGGCAGTTGTGGGCAATCAGGCCAGCAGGGGAGGGGAGTTGGGAGGGACCAGCACTGCAGGGGTGGGCAGTTGGGGGGGGGACCAAGCCTGCAGGGGAGGGCAGTTGGGGGAAACCAGGCCTGTAGGGGAGGAAAGTTGGGGGTGACCAGGCCTGCAGGGGAGGGCCTTTGGCAGGGGGGGCGGGGACCAGGGCTGCAGGGGAGGGCAGTTGCGGGCTACTAGGCTGGCAGGGGAGGGCAGTTGGGGGGACCAGGCCTGCATGGGAGAACAATTTGGGGTGACCAGGCTGGCAGGGGAGGGCAGTTAGGGGTAATCAGGCCAGCAAAGGAGCAGTTAGGCGTCGATCAGGCTGGCCAGGGAGTGGTTAGGGGGTGATCAGGCTGGCAGGCAGAAGCAGTTAGGGGCAATCAGGCAGGCACACAGGTGAGCAGTTGGGAGCCAGCAGTCCTGGATTGTGAGAGGGATATCTGACTGTGTTGAGGCATGATTATCAACGGGCAGTCGGACATCCCTCGAGGGGTCCCAGATTGGAGAGGCTGCAGGCTGGGCTGAGGGAAACCCCCCCACCCATGTATGAATTTCGTGCACCAGGCCTCTAGAAGATAATATTTAACCTTTTGCACTCGGATGTCGAGTGTGACTCGACACAGTTAGCATTGGTAGCGGCTCTTATGTTGAATTATATTGAATGTATCAATAATTTGAAATATAAAAAAATCCAAATAAATAAGTTTGTATGAAAAGTAACTCCAGTTTTTTATTCTACTGCGTGCTTTGTAAAATCTGGGGTATTTAAAAAATTAAATCCCGAGTAGAATAAAGGAATTGAGAAAAAAGCAAGAGAGTGCAAAGGGTTAATATGTTTACATAATGTAAGTTAGGCACAACAATATATTAACATAACTAATCAAGTAAAACTATATTATAAATAAAATTATGTGAATGGTTTCTCAAAATACTACTGTACCATACTACTTTTCTTGTGATGATGTGAGATGATACAGTGCCTGTGGGATTAGATGAAGTAAGGTGAACGATGGAGGAATGAGATGTAGCATTAGGCTATGGTCAGGTTTCATTAAACACAAGCTCTCTGATATTAAAGCCATCTGATCATCTAGATGGCTGCAAGTGACTAAGGAGTAGGTAGCATATACAGTGTGCATACACTGAACAGGGTAATGGATGAACCATGTTTAAGGCAGGACATTACAAGACTTCCTTTGGCTATTCAAAATTATATTCAATTTAAAATATATAAGTGTTATTTTTATTTAATCATTTTGGATCTTGGTTGACTGCTGGTAACTGAAACCATGAGAAGTGAATCCACAGATAAGGAAAACTGTACCTGCAAACTGAACTGAACCCAGCTTATAGTTTCCTCAAATATCTGGCTATTCTATATAATAAAAGCCTAATATGCTAAGTGACCAGTTGGCCACTCGACCAATCAAAGCGTAATATGCTAATGATATGCTAAAGCCACTCAACCGCTCGCTATGATGTGCACAGACCACCAGGAGGCAGACAGTCGACCGGTTGACCAGTCACTATCAGACCAGGGGTCAGATGTTCCAATCCATAGGTTAGCTTGCTGCTGGGGTCCGCCCTATCAGGACTGAGTGTGACAGGCTAGACACGCTCTGGAACACTCCCGCAGTCCTCCCTAACTGACCAACCTCCCGCATCTCTCCTCAGCCCTGATGGTGCACCAGTGGGGTCCCTCGGCCTGGTCTGCACATCTGGGACCCCTCAGGAGATGTTGGAGAGCTGGTTTTGGCTCAATCCCGCAGACCAGGCTAAGGGACCCCACTGGTGCATGAATTCGTGTATTGGGCCTCTAGTATTTCATAAAAGGAACACTTCTATTTATTCAACCTCTGATTTGGAAGTAGTAAGAACAGAGACTCCTCTTTCATCTTCCTGGGAAGAACTTCACCATGTCTTCCCAGCATTCAGCTACAAAACATTAGGTAATTTGAAACTTTGATATAAATCTAATAGCTGAAGGTTTCACCTGACATCTAGTCTTATACAAATGATGGAAACCTCCAAACTAAATTAAATAGAGAAGTTAACTGACTGCTTTCTTTTAGGATGCTGAATCAAGACTATATTCTAATTTAAGTAAAGTCCTCTCTTCTATATATTTTGTTCTGCATTGGCTTGGAGAGATAACACTATCATCCATTATCTCCCATGTCATTGTTAACAGAGTTAAACTCTGGAACTTATTTTTTTATTTTTCAGGCAAATCTCTTTTATTGTGCTTCACGGATATTGTGTTTTTGTTGTTTTTTTGTTTTTACAAATTGAGGGTAATACTACCCTCATCTGCTAAGATGACAACTCACGGAAGGTTCAAATGATGGCAAACAATTTTCAGAAACAAAATATTTTAAATTAAGGTCTGTACATTATTTTAGACATGCCATTGCATACGCAATACACTACAGCACAGTGTAAACATAACTCTGTGCACTGGGGACCAAAACATGTGTGTGACTCGCTTTATTGAGATATTCGCTTCACTGCAGTGGCCTGGCACCACCTGAAATATTGGAAGTATTCCTGTTCCGTAAGGAATGTCAGGGACCATGATGGAAATCTAGTCACTACTTCAAGGCAACTAACAAATAATCGGCTCCCTGGATGTTGGAGAGACCACCTTGACAGGTCGTGAAGTCCGCATGACAAATGTTGCACACAAAGGTCGACTAACATGAACTTTGCAAAGCAAGGCAGGTGCCAGCCAGCATGAGAGCGGTGCCTGCGGATGGTATCAGTTCTGGAGCGCGGGCAGCCGCGAGGTGCTCATCCATCACGTGGCCATCACACCCCGGCAGAAATGTCTGAGGGAAGCATCGCAGCTAGCCGTGCCGGCATTTGCACATGGAGCACTTACGGGGCAGCCAGGTGTCGTGGGGCACAGACGCACAGTTCTCTTTGTGCTTATTGTGCTCACAGTTCCGTCCATAGGAGGAGCAGGGGCAGGCACAGAAGGACCCCAGCATGCAGGTCCCCCCCGTTCAGGCAGCAGGTCTTGTTGAGCTCCTTACTGTCCTGGATTCTCATGGGTGGCACCAACTGGAAAGGCCGATGACGAATCGCCGGCTCCTCCTAGGACCGAAGGCTGCCCGCTCTGACGGCCAGGTCTCCCAGCAACTAATTCCAGTTCAAATGCTTTGGAAATGGCCAGGATCAGCATCAGCCTGGAGGGGAAGCTCTCCATCTTCACGCACCCACAGCTCTGAACAACTTGGGGGGATGTTAACACAGCTTCAGTTCTGTCCTGTCATTGTTCCCGGAACATTCAGACAGGCTGGGCTGGGGCGTCCCTCCAGCATAGGATGGCAGGGCCTCCTGGAATTTATTTTTTATTTTTTCAATATGTTTTTATTAATTTTAGAAGGGAAGGGAGAGAGAAATATCAATGGTGAGAGAGAATCATTGATCGGATGCCTCTTGCATGCCCCCGTTTAGGATGGAACCCACAACCTGGCATGTACCCTGATAAGAAATCAAACTGTGATCTCCTGGTTCATAGGTTGACATGCAACCACTGAACCATACCAGCTGGGTAACCTCTGGATTTAAAATAACTTTTTTTTTTTAGGCTAGGAGATTTACTTCCTGAGTGTGTTAAAGCATAACTGATCTCTCACTGGAACAGGCAAATGTAACAATCCCCATGAATAAATCCATTAATGGTATCTCTGTGGTGGGATTGGTTTGTGCCCTGACAGAATTTATATTTGTCTGTGGTGGTTATCATTCTTCTTGGGCTTATGAATGCCCAGATAGCTAGCATATAACCATGGAATTCCTTTTAGGACATTTAACTGTGCCCTTATATGTCCAGAAATAGATTAAGGCAATTCATTGTTTAACTCAAAATTTACATTATTGAGTTATAAACCATTCCAGAGAAATAGATTAAGACAATTCATTGTTTAACTCAAAATTTACATTATTGAGTTATAAACCATTCCAGAGGCCATTTATAATTCACGTTTTGTTTCCATTATCAGGTCTCTACTTCGTTGGCTAGAAATAAGTGTAAATTAAGCTGGAAACAGGAGCCTGTCTTTAAGTATTAACATATTGTAGAGTCTGCTCCTAAAGCAATAGCTCCCTAGTAATATTTCTTAAACTCTGACCGAAGTTGCACTTGTTAATAGGATAGCCCTTTAATTATTTTATAACTGAACTAGAGGCACAGTGCACAATATTTGTGCACTCGTAGGGGTCCCTCAGTGCGGCCTACAACCTATTCCAGGAGCCCTTGGGGATGTCTGTGCAATACTGACATCCTGACGGCTTAGGTCCGCTCCCTGGACATCCTTAGCACTGCCACGGAGGTGGGAGAGGCGCCTACCACCAATGCTATGCTCACCAGCTGTGAGCCCGGCTTCTGGTTGAGCAGCGCTCCCCCTGTGGGAGCGCATTGACCACCAGGGGCAGCTCCTGTATTGAGCGTCCGCCCCTGGTGGTCCGTGCCCATCATAGTGACCGGTTGTTCTGCCATTCAGTCAATTTGCATATTAACCTTTTATTATGTAGGATAAGCAGGTGCTTAGGCTGTTATCGACACCACCTGATGCACCTAGATTAATACTTGGGGAAGTTGAAACTCAGTTACATAAGATCACCAGCAATCCACTTGGGTTAAAAAGATAAATCCTCCAATTGGGGTATTTTTTATTTGATTTTGGTTGATTTGGGTCTTAAAAATTATATCTCCAAAGTACATATCATACCTTGAAACTTATTCTGCTTACTGGTGCATTATATATTTTGAAAAGCTTTAAAGTATGTTCACATCCACTAACCAGTAAGCAAACCATCTTCCTAAAAGTCCGACATTACAAAAGAAATGGAATGATTGACCTTAAAGATTGTGATTCTGAAGCCATGATCTATAAATATAACAGGAATTAAACAAAAATTATATGACCTATGGATACCTCATCAAAGACCACCAAAAGCTGCAGTGCTTGAGAGAGGCACTAATGTCTTAAATTTTGATCACATCTCTTAAGCCTAGAATCTGATCAAAGAGATAATTTCTTTATTTTATTTTATTTTTTAGAGAAGACAACAGGTCCAAAGTGGAGTCAATTCTGTTAAATCCCGCATCAACTTTTCCCAGAAATCTTACCTTTAACCAGTCAGTATCAAATATCTTGATCAGCTTTAGAGGATAATTGGCTGACATCATTCTGCATACTTTGAAAAGCAACATGCCAGAACAATGATTTACAAAATGTAGCCCTCTGGATCTTCCAATGCCCTGTGCAACAGGAGCGGGCCACCCAGAACACTGGGACAATGCTTGGCCACCTGCATGACAGCCTGGACTTTGAAATAATTTTAGTTGTTGAACATGTTCAGTGTTTTGAATAGTAATTATCTCCCCATTGTGAGCACCAAAGGCATCCCAACTGCTAACATCACCCTCGCAGGCAGTATTTTTTTAATCCTTCTTTATCAGCCTTCCAAAAGTATTCTTAGAAAGCTTTGTTGCTTCTACGTAACTTTAAATATCTTATAAAGAGGAGCCCTTAAAACTCAGATTGATCTGTGCACAGTAGCATAGCCTAGGTCTCCTG
Source organism: Ia io (assembly GCA_025583905.1). Taxonomy (NCBI): domain Eukaryota; kingdom Metazoa; phylum Chordata; class Mammalia; order Chiroptera; family Vespertilionidae; genus Ia; species Ia io. The sequence goes on from JAJQQW010000001.1 coordinate 643,986, forward strand.
AGAAGGAAGGGCTACCACACAAGTACATATTCTGTCACTGAAGAGACGTGGCCTCTCTGGAACCCATTTCAGACTTCCCAGGAAAGGAGAACTCTAATGAAACCATTTAGAGAAGTATCCAGAAGTAAGTTCTAGTTCAAGGAATTGTTGAGTACAGTTGGTTGGTCACAATAGTATTCTCTAGTATTGCACACTCTAAACTGACAAAGTGATTCTATCTTCTGGACCAAATTTCAATATGCATAGAGTGAAAGTTAGTATTAACCTTTTGCACTAGGATGTCAAGTGTGACTCGACACGGTTAGCATCAGTAGCAGCTCGTATGTTGAATTGTATTGAATGTATCAATAATTTGAAATATAAAAAAATCCAAATAAATAAGTTTGTATGAAAAGAAACTCCAGTATTTTATTCTACTGCCGTGCTTTGTAAAATCTGAGGTATTTAAAAAATTAAATCCCGAGTAGAATAAAGGAATTGAGAAAAAAGCAAGCAAGTGCAAAGGGTTAAGCATTAACACCATCTGGCTTTGGTTGTAATCTATACTAATAAGAGAGAAATATGGTAATTGACCCTCACTCCATGACACCCACAGCCAACCAGGAGGGAATATGCAAATTAGCAGGACAAAGATGGCAGCGGCCATGGACCCAGCTGGAGTGGGCCGGCCGCTGAAGGAGGGGCCTGTGGGTGGCAGCCATGGAGCCAGCCTGAGCACATGGGAGGCTTGGGTCACCGGGGCCAGCCGCCGAAGTTGGGGCCTGCAAAGGGCCCTCAGCCCCTCACCCAGTCTGTACAGGCCCCCCCAGTGGAGAACCTCACCCCATGGGGGAATGGCTGGCCTGCAAACTGCCCCAACCCCTCACCTATGCTACCCCTCCCCCAAGAGAACCCCCACCCTGATCCAGGACACCCTTCAGGGCAAACCAGCCGGCCCCCACCCATGCACCAGACCTCTATACTAATAAAAGGGTAATATGCTAATTAGACTGGGAGACCTGCCAAGAGACATTCTGGACGTTCTTCTGGACAAATCCATGGTGGCGGGGCAGTTAGGTAGAGGCAGATAGGGGCCAAGAGAGGAGGGTAGTTGTGGGTGATCAGGCTGGGGGTGGGGGACTATTGGGAGTGATCAGGCTGGCTGGAGGGGCATTTGGGGATGAGAAGGCTGACGGGGGGGGGCTAGTTGGGGTGAGCAGGTCATCAGAGGGGGTCAGTTAGGGGTGATCAGGCCAGCGGGTGGAGCAGTTGGGGGCAAGCAGGCCAGTGGGGAGGGCAAGTGGGGGCAAGCAGGCCAGTGGCGGGGGCAGTTGGGGGCAAGCAGTTGGCTGGGGGGGAGGGGACAGTTGGGGGTGATCAGGCAGGCAGGCAGGTGAGCAGTTAGGAGTCCCAGATTGGAGAGGGTGCAGGCCAGGCTGAGGGACAATCCCTCCCCCACCCAGTGCATGAATTTTGTGCACCGGGCCACTAGAAATTTATTATAAACACATTTTATCTATGATAGCTAAGGTATGAAACTTTTCAAAAGGAATTGTATAGAAAATTTCCTTCTAAAACAAAATCCAGAGATTTCACAATAAGCTTTGGAAGGGACTCTCCAAGTAAGGAGGGAGCTCTGTACTGAGAATTTCACTTCCCCCTTGGGCTTTCCTTGGGAGGAGAAGAGAAATCCCCCACCAGGAAAAAAAAAAAAAATTGCTCTCTCCCTTTTTCCCAGGAGCGAGCCCTTCTCTTTCCCTTCCCTGTCCCTCTCTTCCTCCTTCCCTATATCCCTTTTCCCTATCCCAGGCACATTGCCATTAGCTTCTTCAATCCCAAGCACTGCAGGTCTTTCCTTTACCTCTATAACTTGTTTACTAAGCCAATTTCTTCTAAAAATTACTCTCCCTAGCTCTGTAATTTACCCAATAAATTTTCTCTTACAGTTTTGGTCTTGCTCTGAATTCTTTTCTAACCAGAACCCAAGTACCAAGGTTGCTGAACCCAGGTTTAGTCTGACTCTACCGGTCATACACCTGGTGCCATTCTCACAGCCTATAACACTATGAGCAGCTAACTAAAAACTGATAATTTGCTGTGTGTTAAAAAACAAAGTTATTTTTCTGCCCGATTTTTGTTTTTAAATGCGTTCTATTCCAGGAGCTTGATGGACTCCTTTCTATTGCTAGATTAAATTCTGCCTCAATCATTGAATTAAGCCAATTTATTTTTTAAACTTATTTTTAAAGTTGAAATTATGTTATTAAACAATAATTGACAAAATTGGTTTTCAAATATTAAAATTCAAATTATCACAGGAAAACATAAGATAAGGGAGTATGTTTTCACTAATTTTGCCCTGTAGGGTATGATAAAAGTCAGCTTTAAATGAAATCACGATAGATAGTAACTCAAAGCTATACAAAAAACAAAGTTATCCTATGAGAGTAAATATGTAGAAATCATACAAATTTTATTCGTAATATTGTAATTTTTTCTGGGTTCTCATGTTTTGTTTTCTTTTATTGTTTAAAGTGTTACAAATAGTACATATGTCTCCTTTTCCCCCCATTGACCTCCCCTGGGCCTCCCCTACCCCAACCCGCCACATGTCCTTACCTTCTCTCCCTCTCCCCCACCCCTATGTCTGTGTCCATTGGTTATGCTTATATGCATGCATACAAGTCCTTCAGCTGATATTTTACCCCTCCCCCTAAACCCTCCCCTGTCTTCCCACTGTAGTTTAACAGCCTGTTCAATGGTTTGTCTCCCTATCTGTTTTTTTCATCTGTTTATCATGTTTTTATATTTCACAAATGAGCAAGATCATATGGTATTTATTTTTCACTGACTGGCTTATTTCATGTAGCATAATGCTCTTCGGTTCCATCCATGCTGTTGCAAATGGTAAGGGCTCCTTCTTTTTTATAGCGGCATAGTATTCCATTCTGTAGATGTACCACAGTGTTTCTAATCCACTCCTTTGTCAAATATTAATTGCTCATAATGGCTTGTGTAAATTTCTGGGTTCTCTGTTCTGTTCCATTGGTCTATATGTCTCTTCTTGTGCCAGTATCAGGCAGTTTTGAGAACAGTGTCTTTGTACTATAGCCTGATATCTCGTATTATGATACCTCCAACTTTGTTCTTCTTTCTCAAGATTGTTGCAGTTATTCGGGGTCTTTTTTTATTCCAGATGAATTTTTGGAGAGTTTTTTCTAGGTCTTTGAAGTATGCCATTCTATTTTATTGAGGATGGCATTGGATTTATAAATTGCTTTGGGTAGTATGGACATTTTAATGGTGTTGATTCTTCCAATCCATGAACATGGTATATTCTTTCATCTATTTATGTCTTCCTCTGTCTCTTTTTTCAGCATCCTGTAATTTTCTGAGTACAAGTCCTTTACATCCTTGGTTAAATTTATTCCTAGGTATTTTAATTTTTTTATTGCTATGGTAAATGATTTTTTTTGTTTGTTTGTTTTTAGTTTCTCTTTCTGTGAGTTCATTATTGGTGTATAAAAAAGCCATAGACTTCTGGGTGTTAATTTTGTATATTGCTATATTACCAAATTTATTTATTAAGTCTAATAGTTTGTTGATGGAGTCTCTAGGGTTTCTATGTACAATATCATGTCTTCTGTGAATAATCACAGTTTTACTTCTTTTCCAATTTGGATGCTTTTATTTCTTCTTCTTGTCTGATTGCTATGGCTAGCACTTCCAGTAGTTTGCCAAACAGGAGTGGTGAAAGTGGGCATCCCTCTCTTGTTCCTGTTCTTAGGGGAATGGTTTTAGTTCTTCCCCATTGAGTATAATATTTGCTGTAGGTTTGTCATAAATGGCTTTTATTATGCTGAGGTATGATCCTTGTATTCCAACCTTGCTGAGAGTTTTTATCAAGAAAGGGTGTTGCACCCTAACTGGTTTGGCTCAGTAGATAGAGCATTGACCTGCGGACTGAAGGGTCCCAGGTTCGATTCCAGTCAAGGCCATGTACCTTGGTTGTGGGCACATACCCAGGAGGGAGTGTGTAGGAGGCAGCTGAAAGATGTTTCTCTCTCTCATCGATGTTTCTAACTCTCTATCCCTCTCCCTTCCTCTCTGTAAAAAATCAATATTTTAAAGAAAAGAAGGGGTGTTGGTTTTTGTCAAATGCTTTTTCTACATCAATCAATATTATTATAAGGTTTTTATCTAGTGTTTGTTTATATGGTGTAACACGTTTATTGATTTGTGGATATTGTACCATCCTTGCATCCCCAATATAAATAGCCCTTGGTCAGTCATGTTGTATGATCTTCCTAATGTAATGCTGGATTCAATTTGCTAGAGTTTTTTTTTTTGAGAATTTTGACATCTATGTTCATGCGGGATATTGGCCTGTAACTTGCTTTCTTTGTAATGTCTTTATCTTGTTTTGGGTTTAGGGTAATGTTGGCTTTGTAGAAGGTGCTTAGAAATATTCCTTCCTCTTGAACTTTTTGGAATAGTCTGAGGTTGATAGGTTTTATTTCTTCTTTGAAAATTTGATAAAACTCCCCTGTGATGTTGTCTGGTCCAGGGCTTTGTTTTTTGGAAGCTTTTTGATGACTGCTTCAATTTCCTCCATAGTTATCAGACTATTCAGGTTTTTTGATTCTTCCTGATTGAGTTTTGGAAGGTTGTATTTTTCTAGGAATACTTTCATTTCTTTTAGGTTAACCATTTTGTTGGAATAGAGTTGTTCATAGTATTTTTTTTTATGATTCTTCATATTTCTGAGGGATCTGTTGCTATTTCGCCTCTTTCGTTTATGATTTTATTTGGGTCCTCTCTCTTTGCTTCTTGGTGAGCCTGGCTAGAGGTTCATGAATCTTGTTTATCCTTTCAAAGAACCAGCTCTTGGTTTCATTGATCTTTTGTATTGTTTTGTGGGGGGTTTTTTTTTTGGTCTCTATGTCATCTATTTCCACTCTTATCTTTATTATTTCCTTACTTCTGCTCACTCTGAGCTCTTCTTGTTGCTCTCTTTCTAATTCTTCAAGTTGCAGATTTATATGGCTTATTACGATTTTTTCTTGTGTTTTGAGGTAGGCCTGTAATGCTATGAATTTTCTTCACAGGACTGCTTTCACTGTGCCCCATAGATTTTGGATTATTGTGTTTTCATTGTCATTTGTTTCCAGGATGTTTTTTATTTCTTTTGTCTCTTTGGTAACCCAATCATTGTTTAATAGCATGCTATTCAGCCTCCAATATGAATTTTTGTGATTGTTTTTATTGTAGTTGATTACTAATATTATGCCATTGTGATCTGAGTAGATGATTTCCAACTTCTTGAATTTGTAGAGATTTTGCCTGTATTTTAAGTGGTCTATCTTTGAAAATGTCCCATGTGCACTTGAGAAAAATGTATATTCTGTAGTTTGGGGTGGATGTTCTGAAGATGTCGATTAAGTCCATCTGATCTAGTGAGTCATTTAGGATTGCTGTTTCTTTGATTTTTTTTGTCTCAAGGATTTATCCAGTGATGTTTAATGGGTATTGAAGTCTCCTACTATGATTGTATTGCTGTCAATCTCTCCCCTGAGAGAAGTGTTTTTTTTTTTTAATGTATTTGGGTGCTCCTGCCTTGTCCAACCCCTTAATCTAAGGGGTTAAGTCTCTCCATTTCTCTGGGAGAGTTCAAAGTCCTTGGAAGCCCTCCAGATCAAAGGGAGTCTCCTTTTTCCACACTCTCGTTAACTCCTTTCTGTACCTGCAGCTTCTGTTGAAATCTTAACACTTGCAGCACAGTTGCAAATGGGAAACTTTACCAGCTTCATCTCCGGCCACTTTCACAGATCCCAGGTCCCGCTGCTTGTCTCCCTTTACCCAGCAAGCCAAATGCTTTAAGTCTTTTATTACATGTTGTAAAACACTTATAACTCACTGGACAGCAGCTCAGATGTTAGGTCACTGTCTGGCATCCCCCACTTCTTGCTGCTGCTTCTGCTGCTCTGCTGATCTGACTGGTTCTGAGTGGCTGTGAGTCCATGTATTCTAAATTCTCCCATTTGACTATGCTAGGGCTGGTTCCTGCTTGACCCCTGCCCACTGTCCTAACTCTTGGGAACTTAGTCCAAGTTCTTCCTTTATCCTCTGCTGAGAGTAACAAGTAGGTAACTGTTGGGTCCAAGTACACCTGCCTGGGGCTGGACCTCCTGGAACTCCGGGTCTTAGATGGAGAAGCCATGAGAGGTTGTGGGTGTGTAAGAAGGAGTCTTTATTGCTGAAGCCAGTGGCCATATAGCCATCAGACAAGAACAGTCCTCACAGCAAAGTCCATACAGGCAGGGAGCCAGACTCTGGCTGGTAAATGCATATCTTTCCCATAAAGCAGCATCATCTTTGTACCCACAGCTTTATCTGAGCAGCCACACACTGCCTCCTAGACTCACTGCCTCACATCAGAGCAGTATCTGAGCTCTCTGGCTCAGCATCTTCTCCTGTCTCTCCTGCCCAGCTGCTCTTTCTAGTAAACTTCTTCACACATTCCATCCTAGCTTCTCTTTCTCTATACTGCAGCCTACTAGCTGGTCAGTAACCTACTTTTATGCCATTTAGACAAAGAAGGCTTCGTGCCAATAGTTACATCAATCATATTGGCTACTGAAGGGTACAGTGTGCTATGTGGCCTTCCACCTCTTCATGATATCTTGGCCTAATTAGGATTCCCAGGCTCAGAGTCCTTGAACATCCATCCCATTTAGGCACATGCGCAGAGCGGCCTTTGACCATTTTGGTGTATTGATAATAAGGCCTCTGTGCTTCCACTGACCTGGACTCTCTAGGGACCTGGCATGGTTACCACACATTGCTAAGAGTCAGAATCAGGAGGCTATTAGGCTAAATTGCTAAACTGTTGCTAAACTTGACTCAAAGCTAAGCCCATTTTGGATATTTATGGGCTTTATCTTATCACTCCTTATTTACATATTGGAACTAACCAATCCTTGTTAATCTAGCCCTTCCTTTGAATGAAAGATTATCATTTGTGCCTTTATAAACTGTGCCTTTCTTTGTTCTCTCCAGGGAGCAGTTGAGCTGCTACATGAATCTATGTCTCTTGGATTGCAAATTCTTTTGTTCAAAGAAATACTTTTTTATTTTTATTAGAGCCTGAACTTCTTTCATTAATAATTGTTGTAAAAATTTATTTGGCTACTTTGAAAGCAAATATTCTGTATTCATATAATACGCTTTTGAAATACTCTACTCTCAATCTCTTATTTTTTCTTTGTGTTTCATTGAGAAAATGAAAGCACTAGAGGTATTTGCCTTATATTGACTTCCTCAAAAGCAAGCAGAAATACATCTTTGTTACTCTCTGTGCCCAGAATTTTATAGGCCCATCTTCTAATCCTATATAATAAAGAGGTAATATGCAAATTGACCCTCACACCTTGACATCACAAGATGGTCGCCCCATGTCGTTACAAGATGGCTTCCCCCACATCATCACAAGATGGCCGCAGCCACATTGTCACAAGATGGCTGGCAGGGGAGGGCAGTTGGAGGCATCAAGCCTGCAGAGGCGGGCAACTTGGGGGGACCAGGCCTACAGGGGAGTGCAGTTGGGGGTGATCAGGCAGCAGGGGAGGGCAGTTGGGAGCGACCAAGTCTTCAGGGGAGGGTAGTTGGGGGTGATCGGGCCAGCAGGGGAGCAGTTAGGTGTCAATCATGCCAGCAGGGGAGCTGTTAGAGGGTGATCAGGCTGGCAGGTAGAGTGGTTAGGGACAATCAGGCAGCCAGTTAGGAGAGTGGTTAGGAGCCGGCAGTCCTGAATTGTGAGAGGGACCGGGCCTAAACTGGCAGTGGGACATGCCCTGAGGGGTCCCAGATTGGAGAGGGTGCAGGCTGGGCTGAGGGATACCCCTCCCCCCAAGTGCATGAATTTTGTGCACTGGGCCTCTAGTGATAAAATAATGATGAATAATTTTGACACAAGATGATGTAGGGTTAAGCTGGTGATGCAGGCTGTGAAAGAATTCACAACTGAGAGAAGAGATAGATGCAGAGAGATAGAGTTTATTTTATTTTCCCTGAGGGAAGGGCTGGGTGCAATGTCAATCAATACAAGGTCAAGAAACAAGATGGCTTCCTCTTTTAAAAGGTAATGTCTGCTGTAAGAATCTTCATTTATCATTAATTTTTTTAAATATGCTGGTTATTCTGAAATATGTATATCATTTGGACAAACTTTACCTTTGCTACAACATCGAGTAAATTTTCCATCAGATGGTTTTTAATTAGAGAAATATAGTGATAGGCAAAATTGACATGTAACAGTCATTCCACACAACTATGTTCGATAATTGCATCCTCAGTTACTCCGTTTTGCTGTGAAGGCTGTTCCTTTCAGTATTGGTAGAACTTGTTCATGACTGTTCTTTAGACATATTCTGTTGTTGCTGCTGCCTTCTTTCAACTTCAGAGGCACGTTGGTCTTCAGACATTTTCTGTCGATGATGCTGGCTTCTTTCGGCTGCAGAGCTACATTGTACCGATTGTTGGTCTTCAGATACATTCTGTCGAAGGTGCTGCCTTCTTTTGGCTTCAGAAATACGTTACGCTAATAGTTGTTATTCAGACATTTTCTGTCGATAATATTGGCTTCTTTTGGCTGCAGAAGTACGTTCTGCCAAACGCTGGTCTTCAGACATATTCTGTTGATGCTGCCACTTTCTTTCAGCTGCAGAGGTACGTTTTGCCAATTGTTGGTCTTTAAACATATTCTGTTGACGATAATGCTTTCTTTCGGCTACAGTGGTATGTTGTGCCAATCATTGGTCTTCAGACATATTCTGTTGCCAACACTGGTTTCTTTCAGCTTCAGAGGTACGTTGTGCCAATAGTTGTTCCTCAGACATATTCTGTTGATGCCATTGCTTTCTTTCAGTTGCAGAGGTATGTTGTGCCAATACTTGCTCTTCAGACACATTTTGTTGATGACGATGCTTACTTTTGGCTGCAGAGATACCTTGTGACAATAGTTGGCCTTCAGATACATTCTGTCGCCAACAATGGCTTATTTCGGCTTCAGAGGTACTTTGTTCCAATATTTGGTCTTTAGACATATTGCCTCCTCCTTGCTGTCAGGGTCCAGAGTATAGGTGAATGGGATTCCTGGCTGGCTGACTTCTGACAGCAAGGTGTACAATGGCCAATTCCACAGGGAATGGGCTCCCTCCTCCCTCTTGTCAGGTGAATGGATTCCTGGAGTTCAGTCGTCCCTCTGGTCATTTTGGATGTGATGGACCCTGGCTCTTTATATATATAGATTAGGCCATCTGGAGCCCTGAAATGGAGTCAGCAACCAGGGACGGGGCCTCAGAGGTTTTAAAGAATCTTAGGCAAGATTTTTCTGGGCAGAGCATTCTTTGAGCAGGTTTGGATCCTAGGAAGGTCCAGAAGGGAAGGATAATGTCTTAGCAAGTGGAATGTGGTCTTAGTGAAATGGAATGTGGTCTAAGCAAAAGGGGATGTACATTGTGAAGTGGCCTAAAAGTCAGTTCCCAGGGGAGGTATATTGATTCACTTATTTGATCAGACCTAAAAATCTATCCTTTTTGTTTTATGGAATAGGGAGAAGGGCATATCTTCTGTAGTTACTTTCTGCTGAGGGGGGATGTCAAGATGATAAGGGGATGGGCTTCCACTGTGGTAGACTGTAACACCATATAGATTTCTCCTGGTTGGAGCAAGGGATTGCAGCAGCATGATTTTCCTGAGAGACTGGTTGGTGAAGGAATCCTGATGAGTGACTTGTGAGGTAAAAGCTGGTCCTGAGGCTGCCACAGGGTCACTTGTCTTGTTTTGCTGCTTTTCTGGAACTGGAGATGTATGCTGGTGCCATTTTGGGGCTCAGCCCATCTGGGTTTCCAGATGACCTAATAAATTCATAATTCTTTACACCTTTTGGTCTCATGAGTTCCTTCTTCAGCAACCCTGACGTTTGGTTCCAAAACCCGGGCCTGGGAGTCAGAGATTTTAAAAGACTCTAGGCAGGCTTTTCCTAAGTGAATTTCCGGGCGGGTCTTGAGGGGATAGAGAATGGTCTTAGTAAGTGGAACGTGGTCTTAGCAAAAGGAAATATTGTTTGTGAATTGGTCTAAAGATCAGTTCCAAGAGAAGTGGGTGTTGATTCAATTATTTGATCAGACCTAACAGTACCTAACCAGTTAACTGCTATGCATCCTAAATGGAGATCATCCCCACACGTCATGATATTTTAAATTTAACTTAAAAAATCAATTTGCAATGAATATTACAAAAATAAATATATTACTCACAATTTGGATGTTTTTGAATCTTTTCAGCTGAAAATTCTCACAAAAAATTATTTTAAAGTTGGTCAGGGTTGCCATTCAGAGAAAACAATTCTTTTTCTAGTCAACGAAAGAGAAACTTCATTGAGGCCCCAGTGTCACAGGGTTCATATAGAAGGCTGCCCTGTGGACCCAAGGAGTTCTTGGAGGGGCCTTATTTAACCTTCTTCTTGGGGTGCAGGTTGTTGGTGTGGCCGTACTTCTTGAGGCAGAAAAACAGCACGTGGTGCAGGTGGATGTAACACTTGCAGCAGATCATCTTGCTGCAGTTGTACTTTTGTGACAGGGGGCGGAGGAAGGGTTCAGTGATGCCACCCCTCAGACAAAGCACCAAGTGCAAGTTGGACTCTTTCTGAATATTGTAGCCTGAGAGAGTGCAACCATCCTCTATCTATTTGCCTGAAATAATCAGATGCTGCTGATCCGGCGGGATGCCCTCCTTGTCTTGGATTTTAGCTTTGACATTCTCAATGGGGTCACTGGGCTCAACCTCAAGGGTGATGGTCTTGCCAGTCAGTGTCTTCACAAAGATATGCATCTCTGCATCTGCTGTGGAGGCTGCTCCACCACCTCATTGACTGGAAAACATTTTTTTATAGGTACGCGTGGTGTGTGGAGACGGTCTGCCGCTTGCATCTATAGATGCTTGTGGCATACAATGGGTTAAATTTTTCATGTCTAATAAGGAAGGGGTATTGGGAGACAGATATTGTTTCCACTAGGAAACCATAAGAAGAATAATCCTAACAAAAGGGTAATATGCAAATTAACCATCACTCTGTCACAAAGATGGCGGCACCTATAGCCACAAGATGGCAGTGCCCAGTCCCCTTAGCCCCACTGGAATCCCCCAGTCTGGGGGGAGGCTGCTGAGAGTGGGCAGCGTGAGCAGCCTGGTGGAATGCTTGCTTCGTTGCTGTGGAAGCGAGCCAAGCGTCCGCCCTGGCTGGGGAGGGCCTCTGGGGGACAAGGGGGCCAGCCTGTAGCCTCCAAGGCTGAGTGTAGGCCCGGAGAGAAGACAGAGGGCCCGCCTTCCACAGAAGCAGCGCAGCTCCCTCCTGCCTCCCGTGGAATCAGCTCGGTTCCCTCCCGGCTCCCGCGAAAACAGCATGGCTCCCTCCCAGTTCCCATGGGTGCCAGCGGCTCGCTTCCACCTCCCACAGAAGCTGCACAGCTCCCATGGAAGCAGCGTGGCTCCGGCGGGAGTAGTGGGCAGCCTACTGCATGTGATATTGTGTAATAGGCTACTAGTAATAATATAAAGATTATTTCATATACATTCAATGAATAGCAATTAAGTGATATAAGAGCAAGGTTTGAGCAGCATCAATTTGTGAGCATGCAGGCCTTTTTGCAGTCTTGAGATAGCTGTCTGCCATCATTGTTGTCAGCGGCTTCTCACCCTTGAGATAAAGGCAATTGTCAGGGACAGGGGCAAATGTTCATTCATGATTAGGTAGCTGATAAGATAAGGTCCCTTTAACACTGTTGGAGAGAGTCTTCAATTAATGTCTTTCCCAATGGGCAAAAATTCCCAGTTGTAAGTAGTAGTCTCTGCATCTTTATCTCCTGGGAATACTGTGAAATGAATGTTGCTAATTTGTTAGTTCCTGTAATGGAGAATGTCTGCTTTTAGTTTTTCATATATTTGGGAGACAAATGATTTAAAAATCAACAATATGACTTTAAACAAAGTCATAAGAATATTGTTCTCAATTCATTTAGTCCCATAACTATTTTTGTTTATCCTGATTATTTGCCAGTATTTTTTTATGAATTCACATATTCCTTAATGAAACAGGAATTTTAGGGGAATATAGGCAGGCTTAGGGAATTTTTAGAATTGGGATCCATGGAAAAAACACAGGGCTACAGATTAAGAGAAGGTACGTTTCCATAACACAAGGAAACCAGGTGCAGTTACATTCCCAAATGACAAAGGAGCAGCAACAGCTACATTTCCATAAGACGAGGGAGCAGCAACAGTTATATTTATGTAAGGGAACCGGAAGTAGCCAAAAAGGACTATATTTACAAAATAAAGCCCAGAAGGAATGGGAGGGTAAGGAGGAAGGAGGGCCTTAGGAGTTATTATAGTAACCAATTTGAAAGGCAAAAATGACTAATCAGAGGGGATGTCAGGAACTGCAGCCTTTATAAACCATGGAGGCAGGAAGTCTGTGAGACTCCTCCTCCCTACGTGGGAGTCTGTACTTGTTCTTCAATAAATCTCCACCTTTGCTATATCACCTTCTGTCTGTAGATTCATTCTTCGGCTCTGGTGGACAAAGAATCCAGGATATCCTGCCCAGGGAATACCACATATTCCAGCCCAAAAATTTCGTGTCAGAGTTCTATATAAATATTCATCCAGTTCAAAGATATGACCTGCTTAGAAGCCTGTGATTTGGAGTAACTTAGAGTCCTTTTCATGGATTTTTCTAAAGATGTAATATATCTGCAAATGCATTAGAGTAAAACAATGACTCTCTCTGTAAAAGTGGCATGATTTAGATATGATTATAATCTATACTAGGAGCCCGTTGCACGAAGTTTCGTACAATAGACTTTTCCTTCACATGGCTGCCGGCACCAGTTATCCGCCAGCAGCAGTTTTCCTCTGGCCACCCGCCGATCAGAGCGCCTCCTGCCAGCACGATTGGCCACCCCGAGAGGAACTCCAATCGGGAGGCGCTCCGATCGGGCGGGTGGCCAGAGGAAAACTGCTGCTGGCGGAAAACTGGTGCCAGCAGCCACGCTATCGGCCACCCCGAGTTCCGCCACCAGCGTCTTCCGCAGCGCTGGCCATTTAAGCCGGCGGGAGGAGTGGGGGTCGGGGACTCGCGAGTCCCCGCCTCCCGCTCCTACTGCCGGCCAATCAGCCACCCTGAGTCCCGCCCCCCACGCCTCCAGCTGGCCCAATCGTGGGCATAGCGGAGTGATGGTAATTTGCATATTACCATTTTATTAGGTATGATATATAAAAGGCTAAGTGACCATCGCATCCGAAACAACCAAATGGATGACCAAACAGGCTGTGTAGGGTGACCAGGTCAACAGGGGGATTAGTGAGGGACGACCAACAACCAAGCAGCAGGCTGCATGGGGCGACCAGGCTGGCAGGGGGGTTAGTGAGGGGCAACCAAACGACCAAGCAGTAGGCTGCGTGGGGCTACCAGGCCAGCAGGGGGTTAGTGAGGGGCGACCAGGTTGGTAGGGGGGCAGTTGGGGGCGACTATGCCTGTGGGGGGGCAGTTGGGGTGACCAGGCCAGCAGGCGGGGACAGTTAGGTGCGATCACGTAGGCAGGCAGGTGAGCAATTAGGAGCCAGTGTTCCTGGATTGTGAGAGGGATCGGGCCTAAACCAGCAGTTGGACATCCCCCAAGGGGTCCTGGATTGGAGAAGGTGCAGCTGGACTGAGGGGACCCCCACTCCTGTGCACCAATTTCATGCACTGGGCCTCTAATGCAATTAATAAAAAAAGCTTTCCTTTTCTGTAAGATATAATATTCCAAGACAATATTTTTTTGGTAATTATTACTGTAAAATGACATAGAGAAAAATATAAGATTACTAGAGGCCCGATGCATGAAATTCATGGAAGGGGCTGGCCCTCACAGCCACGGCTTCATCTGGAAGGGCGTCCAGAAGGATGTCCAGAAGGTTATTTGGCTGTCCAATCTAATTAGCATATTACACTTTTATTATTATAGATATGTGTTTAGATTCAATATATAATTTCAGCATATACAGAACAAATAATATTTAAGATTTTAAAACATTACACATGGCTTATTGGAAGTATGCACTGAGCATTGGAAAGAATTAATAAATTCTCAGTATGTAGAACACATAATTTGAATTACTAAATTTTGCAGAGAAAATGCAAGAATTTTTTAAAATAAACTTAAAACTTACACAAACTTTATAAACCTTACATCATTTCATAGACCTTTTTACAGTTTTTCACAAACCTTCTTATCCATACTATCTAATAAAAGAGTAATATGCAAATTGACCGTCACACCAAGACACAAGATGGCTGCCCCCATTGGTCAAAGATGGCTGCGCCCATGTGAACACAAGATGGCTGCCACAAGATGGCCAGCAGGGGAGGGAAGTTGTGGGAATTTAGGGGTGACCAAGCCAGCAGAGGAGGGCAGTTGTGGGAGACCAGGCCAGCAAAGGGGGCAGTTGGGGGGGACCGAAGCCTGCAGAGGAGGGCAGTTGTGGGGGACACAGACCAGCAGGGGAGGGCAGTTGGGGGGGACCAGACCTGCAGGGTAGGGCAGTTGGGGGGAACCAGGCCTGCAGGGGAGGGCAGTTGCAGGGGAACAGGCCTGCAGGGAGGGCAGTTGTGGGTGATCAGGCAAGCAGAGAGGGCAGTTAGGGGTGACCGGACTGGCAGGGGAGGGCAGTTGGGGGAGACCAGGTCAGCAGGGAAGGGCAGTTAGGGGGGACCAGGCCTGCAGGAGAGGACAGTTGGGAGGGACCAGGACTGCAGGGGAGGGCAGTTGGGGGGGACCAGGCCTGCAGGGGAGGGCAGTAGAGGGGAACAAGGCCTGCAGGAGAGGACAGTTACAGGGGACCAGTCCAGCAGGGGAGGGCAGTTGGGAGCCAGCAGTCCTGGATTGTGAGAGGGATGTCCGACCGCCCATTTAGGCCCGATCCCACTGTGATCGGGCCTAATTGGGCATTTGGTCATCCCTCAAGGTGTCCCCAACTGGAGAGGGTGCAGAATGGGCTGAGGGACACCCTCCCCCCCATGCACGAATTTTGTGCACCGGGCCTCTAGTTCAGAGATAATCCTACCTAATAAAATGGTAATATGCAAATTACCATCACTCCACTACGCCCATGATTGGGCCGTTGGGAGGCTGGGGGTGGGACTTGGGGTGGCCGATTGGGCTGGCGGGGGGCAGGGACTCACAAGTCCCCACCCCCCGTTCCTCCTGCCGGCCCCAACAGCCGGCGCTGCGGGAGGACCCATGGGGCCAGCGGAAGGCACCAGTGGTGGAACTCGGGGTGGCTGATTGCATGGCTTCCAGCACCAGTTTTCCGCCAGTACCAGTTTTCCTCTGGCCACCCGCCGATTGGAGTGCCTCCCACCAGTGTGATCGGCCACCCCGATTTCCTCCACCGGCGGCGCTGGAGGAACTCAGGGTGGCTGATTGCACTGGGGGGAGGCGCTCTGATCGGCGGGTGGTCAGAGGAAGTGGTGCTGGAGGAACTCGGGGTGGCCAATCGCGCTGGAGGCCAGAGGAAACGGCACTCTTATCAGCGGGTGGCCAGAGGAAAACTTGTGCTGGCGGAAAACTGGTGCCAGCAGACAGGTCAAGGAAGGTCTTTTGCACGAAACTTCGTGCAACGTGCTTCTAGTTGTCCTATAATGCTTTACTTAACGAAGAATTTAAATTTAAAAAAATTATCCTTAGAAAAAGTTATTTTCTTCCCTTTTCCTCAAAAATGAATCTCTGTACCTTATACCTTTTTTTATCACAACCACATAATTTTTTCCAACTTAAGTTGAACTTCTAAGTCTTAGAAGCCTCAGTTTCCAATAAAAACCAAAAAATAAAATAAAAGACCAGCATTCCTTAGATTGATGTTTATGAACACATTTTAAACACACTCTCACTTTCAAGAAATATAACCAGACAAACTATTTGTCCATGCTGCCTGTCAATACTTGAGCTAATTAAGCAGGGACAGGATTGAATCATTATGAGAGTTTATTCCAATACTGCCAGCAGCATGGGAGAGCAGTAGGTCATTCACAAGAATCTCTTTTACCGCTACCATAAGCCAGCTGCTTATATTGGCTAGATTACATGGGAAAGTAGGAGAAAGAGCAAATGTGCAGTTTACAAATATGCAAAAGGGCTGGGGTCTTCAAAGGGCTTAGTGATATTCAAGGGCTGGATTTATATGGCAAATAGCCAAAGGATGGGCGAAATTGGCAGTTAATAAGTAAGCAGAGGGCTGTGGATCTTCAAAGGGCTTAATGATATTCAAGGGCTGGGGATCTGATTTCTGCAGCAAAGATGTTAATCTTTCCATGCCAATAGGCAGCTCCAAATGGGGAGGACATGCCTTTGAGTCCTCCTGCGGTCCCTCCCCAGCTGCCAACCTCCTGTGTCTCTCTCTGGCCCCGATTGTGCACTGGTGGGGTCCCCTGGCCTGGCCTGCGCAATCTAAGACTCCTTGGGGGATGTCAGAGAGCCGGTTTCGGCCTGATCCTGCAGGGACCCCACTGATGCACCAATTCGTGCACCAGGCCTCTAGTGTTCTCATAAGAAAACATTCAGGGTGCCCAGCAGGGTGGCTCCTGGCAGGCGCGTGGACAGAGGCAGCGGAAATGACTGGCAGCCTAGGTCCCTGCCACCACCATGCTCCCATTGTCACTGCTGAAGACAGCTCAGAATCACCTATGTTAGTGGAGCTTAAAAGCGGGGAGTCATACAATGGGCACCTGGTAAGCTGTGACAACTGGATGAACATCAACCTGCACGAGGTGACACGCACATTGAGGGATGAGGACAAGTTCTGGCAGATGCCTGAGTGCTACATCTGCAGCAGCACCTTCAAGTACCTGCACATCCCTGATGAGATCATTGATATGGTCAAAGAAGAGGTGGTGGCAAAGGGTCGTGGCCATGGTAGCCTGCAGCACCAGAAGCAGCAGAAAGGCCATGGCATGGGGAATGCTGTGCAAGGTGTGTTGGGCGCCCGTGGCAGAGGCAGGATCCCAGGCACTGGCAGAGGCCAACTAGAAAAGAAGCCCAGCAGGCAGGCGGGTAAACAGTGAGCTGTCCCTGAGTCCCCCAGAGACTTAAGCCCTTCCCCATCAGGCTGCATGTCTGCTCCAGTCCATGAGTCTGTTCAAAACAGAAAAAAGAGGTAGGTATTGGGGGGACCCCACCTGTGCATTTTGTGGTCCTCCTCTTTATGTTGTCTTTTTTTTTTAATGTTTAAATTGATTTTTGATAGAGGAAAGGAGAGAGATAGAAACATCGATGTGAGAAAAACATCGATCTACTGCCTCCAGCATGTACTCTGACTGGGGATGGAACCTACAACCTGGATATGTGCCCCGACCGGGAATTGAAGCTGCAACCTTTTGGTGCACTGGACAATGCTCTAACTATCCAAGCACACAGGCCAGGGCACTAAGTCCTTTAAAAAAAAAAAAAAGCCAGCAGTTATACAGTTGGAAATATTATTTGGTGGTTTTGATTTTATGAAGTCACAGCCAATTTGATTCCTGGAAGGTTCTGTGTATTAATGCATCTATAGAGCCTTCCCCCTTGTGTTAACTGGGGCATTTCCCAAACATGTTTGTTTTGTATCTCTTGTTGGATCCCTCTGTTGCAAACAAAGGGGAAGTTTTCATTTTAAGGTCTTTGCACTGAGATTGACAGTCCAGGGAGTTTTCCTGAAACAGACTTGAAACTGTCTTTTCAAAACAAATCTGCACAGACATGTGCCTCAGATGCTGTTGTGGGGCCTTTGTTGGTACCCGTTCCTTTGCTTTTGTGTTACAAAAATAAAAACAAAGCAACTAAAAACCACAAGAAATAAAACAAAACAAAAAGAACATTCAAACCTGTAACAAATTTTTCTGAGTTTATTTGAGTCAAACTGTTGACAAATGCCAGGGAGCAGAATATTAATAGATTGGGATACTGTTTTGGAGAAGGGTGGTTTTGATAGTAGGGAAGGGGACATAATAAGAATAGAGCCACAGTTGTTTAATAATTATTCACTTTGCAAACTATAAATAAGTTTTCTTTTTTAAAAAAATAAATCTTTATTGTTCAGATTATTACAATTGTTACTCTTTCGCCCCGCCCAAAGCTCCCCTCCATCCGGTTCCCACCCCACCCTCTGCCCTTACCCCTCCCCCAACCCATTGTCCTCATCCATAGGTGTATGATTTTTGTCCAGTCTCTTCCCACACTCCCATACCCCTTTCCCCCCTGAGGATTGTCAGTCCACTCTCTTTCTATGTCCCTGATACTATTATATTCACCAGTTTATTCTGTTCATCAGATTTTTTATTCACTAGATTTTTATTTTTTATTTTTTTTTAATATATTTTATTGATATTTTTACAGAGAGGAAGGGAGAGGGAGAGAGAGTTAGAAACATCGATGAGAGAGAAACTTCAATCAGCTGCCTTCTAGGATAGGCCCCTGCAACCAAGGTACATGCCCTTGACCAGAATCGAACCTGGGACCCTTGAGTCCGCAGGTTGATGCTCTATCCACTGAGCCAAACTGGTTAGGGCTATTCACTAGATTTTTAGATTCACTTGTTGATAGATATGTATTTGTTATTCATAATTGTTGTCTTTACCTTTTTCTTCTTCTTCCTCTTCTTAAAGAATACCTTTCAGCATTTCATATAATCCTGGTTTGGTGGTGATGAACTCCTTTAGCTTTTTCTTATCTGTGAAGCTCTTTATCGGCCCTTGAATTCTGAATGATAGCTTTGCTGGGTAAAGTAATCTTGGTTGTAGGTTCTTGCTATTCATCACTTTGGATATGTCTTGCCATTCCCATCTGGCCTACACAGTTTCTGTTGAGAAATCAGCTGACAGTGGTATGGGTGCTCCCTTGTAGGTAACTCACTGTTTTTCTCTTGCTGCTTTTAATATTCTCTCTTTGTCTTTTGCTCTTGGCATTTTAATTATGATGTGTCTTGGTGTGGTCCTCTTTGGATTCCTTTTGTTTGGGGTTCTGTGTGCTTCCTGGACTTGTAAGTCTATTTCTTTCACCAGATGGGGGAAGTTTTCAGTCATTCTTTCTTCAAATAGGATTTCAGTATCTTGCTCTCTCTCTTCTTTTGGCACCCCCATAATTTGGATGTTTGTACATTTGAAGTTGTCCCAGAGGCTCCTTAAACTATTTTCATATTTTTTGGATTCTTTTTTCTTTTTGCTTTTCTGGTTGGGTGTTTTTTGCTTCTTTGTATTTCAAATCTTTGACTTGATTCTTGCATTGCTCTAGTCTGCTGTTGGGTCTCTGTTTATTATTTTTTATTTCAGTCAGTGTATGTTTAATTTCTAGTTGGTCCTTCTTCATATCCTCGAGGGTCTCACTAAATTTATTGGCCTTTTCTAGAAAATTCTTGAAAAACCTTATAACTGTGCTTTTGAACTCTATATCCAGTCAGTTGCTTTCCTCCATTTCTTTCATTTGTGACCTGTTTTTTTGTCTACACATTTTGGCTGGTTCCCTGAGTTGATAGAGTTGCTTTGTGTGCTAGGTGTCCTATAGGGCCCAGTGGGTCGGCCTCCCCATGTACCTGAGGTGGACACTCTTGGTGCACCCCTTACTGGACTGTGTGTACAGCTTTGTTGTAGTTAAGTCTTGATTGTTGTTGGTATCACTGGGAGGAATTTACCTCCAGGCCAATTGGCTGTGAGGATCAGCTGTGTCTACTATGGGAGAACTTCTGTACTTGAGATACCCTTATGACACAAGACTTGCTTCAGTGGGGTTTTAGTGCTCACTGAGTCTGCCCCCTGAGTATGTCCCTTATGGATCTGAGGAGTTGTAATCTGGATGGTCCCACTCTGATCTCTGGATACACTGGCTCTTGGATCTCTAAGGAGGTGCTAATTTAGCCTCTGCCTGAGACCACCCAGCAGGAGCTACAGAGAGATCTGCAGATTCCTCTTTGTTTGGGTTTTGGAGGTGCCCAGATGAGGCCCAGCTGTGAAGCAATGCAAGCTGCTGAGAGCCCTGGGCCTTCTTTTGGATGTTGTGGGTCTCACTGACTCCACTATAGGTAAGTTTAAAATTCAAAGGACCTGGCCAGTCATATGCAAAAGCCTCTGCGCACAGCTTGGATGGGGCAGAGTCTCATGGAGGAGCAAACAGCTATGGCTTCGTGGGGTGAGATCACAGGATGGGGCAAACAGCGATGGCTTCCCATCAGCCCTGCGCTAAGAGGCCCCTGGCTCTCAGTGTTCTGCAGTAATCCCTGCAAGCACCTCTGAAAGAAAGTCGCCCTCGAGTTTTGCACGCTTCCAGACAGTCCAGTTTCTCCCCGTATGAGTCTGGGTTCCCAGAGACTCACCCGGAAGTGGAGTTCAGTGCAGTCAGGAGCTTTTGTCTCCCTCTCAATTGAGAAAGCCAGCCGCATACTCAGTTGCCAGCCCTCTCCGTACCTCTGCCTTCCACAGTTCCTGTAAGTCCTAGTGTGCTTTTCTCTTTCCTTCTAGTTGTAGAATTTCCACTAAGCCAGCCTTCCTGTGGGTTCTGGATGATGTTCATTTTGTCTTTTAGTTGTAGTTTTGAAATTGTTGTGCGAGGCAGCAGTTTAGGTGTTTACCTATGCCGCCATCTTGGTTTCTCCTAAATAAGTTTTCTTACAGACCCTGAGAAACTAGAGGATGAAACAGACTATAAGAAGATAAGATGCCTTAATGGGCCTATTACTCAGAAAAGAATTGCATTTTGGGAACAGAACAAGGACATGACATGCTTTGATCTGGTGGCTGTGCCCAGACCCTGACCTCCTCTGGGAATCTTCATTCTTTGGTCTTAGGAAGGGGCTGAGCTGTTCCTAATGTCATAGAAGATTAGCCACCTTGTTATAGGACTTTGAGTTCCTGAAGGCTGGACTGCAGGCGCTCCCCTCCCCTTTCCATGTTACACTTGAAGCTCTCAGCTATACGTTTCTATATTCTCCCTCATGTGTGTATATAATCAGTCAACTGTCAAGGGGGTGTGAAAAGAATTTTCAGGGTGACCATCTGCCCTCCCCATACTGCTGGCATTATTGGAATAAAGGTTCATGTGTTATTTAAACCTGTCTCTGCTTAATTTGGCTCTAGTAGTGACAGGTGGCCTCAGACCCATTGTGTCTGATTTCGGTTTTTCATCTATTTTAATAAATTACCACCAAAGGAGGAGGCACAAGTGGGTTACCTGAAATCCATTAGTGATATATTAGGGAGGTGGGAGAAAGCAAAGCAGGGAAACCACTCGGATTGGATAATAAGTAAACTGATAGACACATGCTTTGTTTTACTTAAATGGGCATGTGATAGTTAACAGTAAACAATGAACAAGATAAAAATTTTTATTTGTTTTCAGGTGCCATTTTCCTATCCCGGGAGTCTGGAAAAGGGGAAGTTAGAAGTTATCCTGACACTCCACAAGTATATTATGTTAGATGCAAAACGATAATAAACTCAGTAAAGATCAAAGTTGATCTTTGTCATAATGAAGCATGGTAGCAATCATCTTGGTTAAAAACTGCTGTTTAATTTTTAACCCTGATGTTCTAGCTTCTGTAATTTTTTGCTTTCTAAAATAATAGAGAAGTTATTTTGATTTCCTAAAATCACCCCATTCAATTATATACCCCATTGATTGTGGTTTTACTTGTCTTTCAAAATCCATTCTTCGGCACCTGGAGACCAGGACAGCACAGTTGCTTTAATTGGTTTACTGGCTCCAGGAAATGTGTTTTCATTGACTCAGTGACTCCAAGACCTAAAACTATAATTAATCTTTGTAGATAACTAACTTGCTCAATTTAGCTTCTGCAACTGCTTTTTGCAAACCACGTTCTTCATTCCAAGCCTAAAGATGTAATTGATACTTTAGTGATATTTGCCTATATAAGCCTGATATTACTGCCATTCGTGGCTGAGAGATTTGGAGTGCTATGATGCCCCCTCATAGTCACCAGCTTATGAAATAAATGTGGCTCCTTAATTCAACTTCTTGAGGCATCCTTGTGTTATTCGCGGGGTACACTACAACTGGCTTAGAATATGACTACCCATTGTAAACTGCTCTTTTACAAAAAGGTTTAATTTCAAACCATCCTTTGTATTTACTAAGGGCTCTTGAGTATGTAAGGCTGCCACATTGGCCTTTCCTGAGTTAGTCAGTTTAGCCTGTGGCCCCTTTTAGTCCACACAATTGTACCTTTCCCCGTTTTCTAAGAAATTTCATGATGTAGATTTATGAGGAAAGAACAAATTGCACTTTGGGAGTTTTGAGAATACATTACAGAACTCAAAGGGTTCCCTGCTTGGGGAATTCAATGTGATGTGGTTGTCAGCTAGATATTTTATATCCTCCAGCAAATAAAGAAGATGGGGGATTGACATACAAAGCTTAGCCATTGCTTACACACACTATTTGGTCAATTGCATGTTGATTTCTTATTTGCAGTTGGCTGTACTTTGGGATTGGATTCCTGTTAAGCACATTCTATTTATAGACATCTGTATCTGCAAAATACTGATACCGAATTTTTGGACTGGAACCCAGATTCTTTGTCCACCGGAATCGAAGAATGAATCCACGGACAGAAAGTGGTATAGCAAAGGTGGAGATTTATTGAAGAACAAGTACAGACTCCCACGTGGGGAGAGGGAAGAGTCCCACAGAATAGACTCGCAAGTAGGGAGGGGAAAAGGGTTCCTCTGAGTTCCTTTTCCTATGGCTTATAAAGGCTGCCGTTCCTGTGTCCTGATATCCCTTCTGATTGGTCAATGTTCCCCTTCAGATTGGCTGCTATAGTGATTCCTGAGGCCCTCCTCCCTCATAGTCCTTCCATTCCTCTCATCTTCCTTCTTTTCTATCTGAATGAAGGGCTTCCTTCTCTTTATTTTGTGAATATACACCTATCTTGGCTACTTCCAGTTCCCTTGTCTTATGGAAATAAACCTGTTGCTGCTTCCTTGTCTTATGTAAATGCAACTGTTGCTGCTCCCTTGTCTTATGGAGATGTACCTTCTCCTGGTCCGTAGCCCTGTGTTTTTCTGTAGACCCCAATTCTAAAAAATCCCTAAGCCTGCCTATATTCCCCTAAAATTCCTGCTTCAATACTATGCTACATTTTAACATTTAGCAAAAATAGCATTTAGTAATGATACTTAGAATGAATGGCTCAGACCCTGAGACCCTGTCCTACCTAATACATATAAAAAACAAAAATCTGGCCTCTACATTTTGTTTTCTCACCTCTATGTTATTATGAAAAGACACATAAAATGTAAATTAATGAAAATGTAAAATATGTTTTTTGAAATTGATAAATGTCTGCTTAATCAATACATTTTCCCTTTTCCACCTAAAGTGTCTTTAAATTGTAAGTACTTATTTAAGCAGTTGTTAGACACACACAAACATTGATACCCATTACTACCTTAAATATGGAAATACAAAAATTCACTACACAACATATTTCATAGGCTCCCAAACCCTAAAACACAAGATACATAGAATATAATTATACATTAAAATTTCTTTTATATTGAAATTGTGAAAGCACCCTGAAAGTGTAACCAGGCAATCAATGGGTCTGTGCTGCCTGTCACTACTTGAGCTAATTAAGCAGAGACAGGGTTGAATCCTATATAAGTGTTTATTCAGGATAATACTAGAGGCGTGTTGCACGATATTCGTACAAGAATAGGTCTTCCTTCCCCTGGCTTCACTCCAAGCCACCCAGGAGCCTGCAAGTCCTCACTCCCGGCCAGAGCACCACTCCTGTAGCTCCCTCCGCTGCCCACCCTCCCCATCATAGCAGGCATCTGCCCCTCCATGTCTGCATATGCAAATTAACCCGCCATCTTCATTGGGTTAATTTGCACACTCACTCCTCATTGGCTGTGGGTGTAGCGGAGGTATGGTCAATTTACATGTTTGTCTATTATTAGTTAAGATCACAGGCAGCATGGGAGAGCAGCAAGTCATCCACAAAAATCTGCTCTCCACCAGACCATAAGCCGGCTATTTATATTGGGTAAAATGACAAAAATTACATGAGGAAGTAAGCAAAAGTGTATGCATTTTATAGGTAATATGAGCTGGAGACTTGTAAAGGCCCACCAGTATGCCAAGGGCTGGGGGTTTTCAAATGACTGGGACTTCCTGTTTCTGCAACGAAGTTAATCTTTCCATCGTAATAGGCACAACCTGGATAGAGAGGATGGGCCACATTTGCAGGTGAGCTCCCAAGTCCCATGTGTAACTCCCAGCCAGGTTATAAAGTGCCTTCTTTGGTCAGAACAAAAACAATCACAGTTAACAGAGCATGATTAATATTTCTTACAATTCTAGCTGATCCCCAATATTCTATTTCTATTATCTCATATCTAAGAGATTAGTTTTAGATGAAACATCTAATCTGGACTGCATTTGCTTCTGCCTTGATTGCAGTTTTGGGGTATGGAATACAGTGAATGCAGGATCTAAAAAGAGGAAGACATTGAATACAGCATCAAGCAACCAAGCTACAAAAAATAAACAGAAGAAAAATTAAAAAGAATCCCACAACTCAGACAGGTTGGGTAGCCAAGAAGTTAGGTTGGATAAGTCAAAAACAAACAAATAAATCCTTATTGTTGTTTTATCTTGGAGATAGTTTCCCTAATTTGTTGAATGTTGTTTTCTACCAATCAAGAATTGTCAGAAAGATTAAAATAGCATATCTCTTTAAATTCCTCACAACCATGGTTATGCTGCAACAGCAAATAACCTATTGCTGTCTGATTCTCTAGAACTGCCTCTCTGGTCTGGCTCAGCTCTTGATTTATCCCATGTATAGCCCTGGCAGTCAGGGCTCTTACAGTGCTACAGGGCAGCTGTGTCACTTGTACATTAAGGGACCCTACCATTACTGGCATAACACAAATGGTTAAAGGAACATAGTTAGCAGGGCTCCACAGGTGAAGATCATCATTGCAGTCTGGTGACACAGTCATGAGAAGGTCTTTTTTGTTTCAGACCCTGTCATCCTAAGGAACAAGGCTCCTGGTGCTGTTGGCAGGGATATATGAATAAATAGTTATCCCACACATCAGAAACCAACCAGCTGGCAGCATAGTATGTCTATTACTAAAAGGGAGGGTGAAAAATATCAGAACAACTCATATAGTAGTTATTAAAGACAATAACTAGAATGCCCAGTAAAGGTCAGAAATTCACAACAGCAAGCCACTGTGGCAACTTTTAGAGAAAAGATCCATGTATCCTTTTCACAGACAGTAGGTCCCTGTTAGGTTTGATCAAGCAATTGGATACCTACCCCCCAGAAACTGGCTTTTCATGTTATTTCACTATGGACATTCCCTTTGCCAAGACCACATTTCACTTTTGGTGACCACATTCCATTATCTCCCATCTGGGTATGCATAATGAAGTCTCCACCCAGACAACAGCCTGGCAAAAGTCCTTTAAAAGCGTCACTGGGTGCTGGAGCCATCCAGGTTCAGCCACCCGGTGTGCAGATGATTGAATAAATTCATAATCCCTCACCATTCTGGCCTTGTGTGTACCTCCTTTAGTGACCTAACAACTCCAAGGTAAAAGACCTCATCTATGACTTTCTTTCCTAAAAGAATAGAATAATTCTGTATATTAGAAATAGGTGTCCCAACTCCAAATAGGCAAAGGTCTGTTCTACACAGGTTTTTCCATTGCCAGCTTCAGAGATCCTCCAGTTGGCCCATCGTCCTTGCTCTGCTCTTGTCTGCCTAACTGCCTACCACATCCACTCAAGGATCTTGGCTCTGAAAAGGGGAATAGGGTCTCATCTGAAACTACTTCATTCTGAGGAGGGACAAAGCGTTCTTTCTGTCAGGGACAATGAAGCATGGACACAGAAGGTGGCAATCGTGTTTGGAGGTGGTATTCTTTAAGTTTGAGTAGGACTTGTAACCTGGTGGAGACACTGTGTTATAACATTTAGTATTATTGGGCAAAAGTTAGAATAGCAAGAATTATTACAAATGGTCTGGAGGGAGGAAAAAACATTTCAGTTCTAATTCCCTATCAAAATACAATTTACCTCCTAAAATCACCCTAATTTTTTATTAAAGATCCAAATTAAGACTAATTTGTTTACTGTATTAAGTCTAGTTATAATTTGGTCTGATTGACTGCATGAACACAATAAGAATAACAATTGATCACATAGCCTTTATTTAAAAAAAAATAAGAAGAAGAGGAAGAAGCTGAGCTACCTAGCTGCCATTAGGGTTGTCTGCAATACCTGTAGTCTTGGATAAATTCCTCAAGTTTTTGAGTCCCCAATGATGTCTTGAGGTTCTTTCTCTTTTCATTTTTTTTTATTTAATAAATCTTTATTGTTCAGATTATTACAATTGTTTCTCCTTTTTCCCCCCATAGCTCCCCTCCACCCGGTTCCCAACCCACCCTCTGCCTTTACCTCCCCCACACTGTCCTCATCCATAGGTGTATGATTTTTGTCCAGTCTCTTCCCGCACCCCCACACCCCTTTCCCCCTGAGAATTATCAGTCCACTCCCTTTCTATGCCCCTGATTCTATTATATTCACCAGTTTATTCTGTTCCTCAGATTTTTAATTCACTTGATTTTTAGATTCACTTGTTGATAGATATGTATTTGTTATTCATAATTTTTATCTTTACTTTTTTCTTCTTCTTCCTCTTCTTAAAGAATACCTTTCAGCATTTAATATAATACTGGTTTGGTTAGCTTTTTCTTATCTGTGAAACTCTTTATCGGCCCTTGAATTCTGAATGATAGCTTTGCTGGGTAAAGTAATCTTGGTTGTAGGTTCTTGCTATTCATCACTTTGGATATGTCTTGCCATTCCCATCTGGCCTACACAGTTTCTGTTGAGAAATCAGCTGACAGTGGTATGGGTGCTCCCTTGTAGGTAATTCACTGTTTTTCTCTTGCTGCTTTTAATATTCTCTCTTTGTCTTTTGCTCTTGGCATTTTAATTATGATGTGTCTTGGTGTGGTCCTCTTTGGATTCCTTTTGTTTGGGGTTCTGTGTGCTTCCTGGACTTGTAAGTCTATTTCTTTCACCAGATGGGGGAAGTTTTCAGTCATTCTTTCTTCAAATAGGATTTCAGTATCTTGCTCTCTCTCTTCTTTTGGCACCCCCATAATTTGGATGTTTGTACATTTGAAGTTGTCCCAGAGGCTCCTTAAACTATTTTCATATTTTTTTGGATTCTTTTTTCTTTTTGCTTTTCTGGTTGGGTGTTTTTTTTTTGCTTCTTTGTATTTCAAATCTTTGACTTGATTCTTGCATTGCTCTAGTCTGCTGTTGGGTCTCTGTTTATTATTTTTTATTTCAGTCAGTGTATGTTTAATTTCTAGTTGGTCCTTCTTCATATCCTCGAGGGTCTCACTAAATTTATTGGCCTTTTCTAGAAAATTCTTGAAAAACCTTATAACTGTGCTTTTGAACTCTATATCCAGTCAGTTGCTTTCCTCCATTTCTTTCATTTGTGACCTGTTTTTTTGTCTACACATTTTGGCTGGTTCCCTGAGTTGATAGAGTTGCTTTGTGTGCTAGGTGTCCTATAGGGCCCAGTGGGTCGGCCTCCCCATGTACCTGAGGTGGACACTCTTGGTGCACCCCTTATTGGACTGTGTGTACAGCTTTGTTGTAGTTAAGTCTTGATTGTTGTTGGTATCACTGGGAGGAATTTACCTCCAGGCCAATTGGCTGTGAGGATCAGCTGTGTCTACTATGGGAGAACTTCTGTGCTGGAGACAGCCTTATGAGACAAGATTTGCAAAATTGCAAAAGCCTGTGTGCTCAGCTTGGATGGGGTGGAGTCTCAGGGCTGAGCAGACAGTCTTGGCCTCCCGTCAGCCCTGCCCTATGAGGCCCCTGGGTCTCAGTGTCCCTCGGTAATCGCTGCAAGCACTTCTGAGAGAAAGCCGCCCTCGAGTTTCACCCGCTGCCAGACAGTCCAGTTTCTCCCCCAATCAATCTGGATTTCCAGATTCTCACTCGGAACTGGAGTTCAGTGCAGTTGGGAGCTTCCGGTTCCCTCCAGCTAGAGAAAGCCAGCAGCACACTCAGCAGTCAGTCCTCTCTGCGTGCAGTTGTGCACATGCCTACAGACCTCTGCCTTTCGCGGCTCCCCTGAATTTCTGCTTGACAGTCCATATTCCCCCCATAAGAGCCTGGGTGCCCACGGGCTCGCCCGGAACTGGAGTTCAGTGCAGTCGGAACTGAGGCGTGAGCAAGTGCAGTTGGGATCTTCCGACTCCCTCCCACTAGGGAAAGCCAGTGGCAACCTCAGCAGTCAGTCCTCTGCGTGCACTCGTGTGTGCGCCTCCAGACCCCTGCCCTCCATGGCTCCCCTGAGTCTCCGTGTGCCTTTCTCTCTACCTGACAGTCCAGACTCCCCTCGTATGAGCCTGGGTACACAGGGTCTCACCCGCAACTGGGGTTCAGTGCTGTCGGAACTGGGGTTCAGTGCAATCAGGAGCTTCCTTCCCCCTCCCGCCAGAGAACGCCAGCCAGGCACTCAGCCACCCTTCCTCTCTGTGCACTTGTCTCCGTACCTCAGCCCTTTGCAGATCCTCTGATTCTCCGTGAGCTTTTCTCTTTCCTTCTAGTTGTAGAACTTCCGCTCAGCCAGCTTTCCTGTGGTTCTGGATGATGTCCGTTCTGTCTTTTAGTTGTAGTTTTGAAATTGTTGTGCGAGGCAGCAGTTTAGGTGCTTACCTATGCCGCAATCTTGGTTTTTCATTGAGGTTCTTTTCTAGCCATCTCGCAGGAAAACAACCTTTGTTCCTTACTTGGAACAACTGCCATGAACCACATGACCAATACTTCTATAAATCCAGATAGTCTATTGAGTTCTAATAATTTTTATTAAGTTAAAATGGGATGATCTGAAAATGTCAGAGTCCTTGCCTAGCTGGCATGGCTCAGGGGTTGAGCATCAACCTATGAACCAGGAGACCCCAGTTTGATTCCCAGCCACGGCATGTGCCTGGGTTACAGGCTTGATCCCCGCTGTGGGGTGTGCAAGAGATAGCCGATCAATGATTCTCTCTCATCATTGCTCTTTCTATCTCTCTCCTCTCTGAATTCAATAAAAATACATTTTAAAAAATAAAATGTCAGAGTCCTTTCCATGAATCCCTCAGAAGATGTAACATTTTCCCAAATGCATTATAACAAAACAGTGTCTCTAAATTACAAGGAATTTTAAATGACACAGTTATGGATTTGACTATAATGGAATCTTGTCTTTTCTGCAAAACACAATATTCCA
Organism: Ia io; assembly: GCA_025583905.1. NCBI lineage: Eukaryota > Metazoa > Chordata > Mammalia > Chiroptera > Vespertilionidae > Ia > Ia io. The sequence goes on from JAJQQW010000001.1 coordinate 673,375, forward strand.
CAATATTATAAACTAGAGGCCTGGTGCATGAAAATTCATGCACTCGAGGGGGTCCCTCAGCCCGGCCTATCTTCTCTCACAGTCCGGGAGCCCTCAGGGTCGGGAGGAAACCCGGTGATCAGGGGAAGGTGATGCTCCAATCACACCTCTGCTGCTGCCACTTCTGGCAGTGCAAGCCTTGGCAGGCCCTGGTTACCTGAGCCTTGGGCAGCCCTGGGCGGCTGGGCAGCTGCCATCTGAGGCTTGCCTGTGCCTTGGGTCAGCCCTGGGTAATTGTTAGGCTGAGGAAACCGGGGGACTCCAAAGGCAGGTGCACAGAACGGCCATGCACCTGCCACCCTGGCAGGGCTGAGGGGACTGGGCGCTGCCATCTTATGGCTGTGTGCACCACCATCTTTGAGGAATTAGCATATTCCCTCCTTATTGGCTGTGGGCTCCACCATCTTTGCAATGGCGTGAGCATCAATTAGCATATTCCCTCTTTATTAGATAGGATAATAACAATTAGTTACAAATGCAAGCAAGTCAGAATCTATTTTAATAATATGCATATATAAATAGAATATAGTTATTATTTCTTTATTTGACAAAACTTCCCATGTACCTTAAGTATAAAATTTTCTTTCATGAAGAGAGAAAAGAAATCCTTGAGGCATTCCAGGGCATATTGGAATGACCTAAAGGCAATTCTACGTCCAAAAAAGTTTCTTAAAATTCAATCCCTGGGAAGATTGTAGAAATTATCTTATCAAATGATTATATATCATCATTACTATTAAACAACTAGAGGCTCAGTACACAAATTTGTGCATGGGTGGGGTCCAACTAGCCTGGCCCCAATTAGGGCGTATAGGGGCTGGGCCTGTTGGGAGGAGGAGATGACTGGAGGTTGGCTGGCTGGCCTGCCCCAATCAGGGCTAATCAGGGCCAGGCCAGTTGGGAGGAGGGGCCGTGGGCCATTGGTCATCGGGCCCCACCCCTGATTGGGTTTGGGGGTTATTGGAGGCATGACCAGCCATGGGGAGGGGCTGTGGACAGTTGCCCAGCCATCCCTTCCAAATGGGGGTGATGCCGATCAGGGGCCAGTGGCCTGGGGGAGGTGCCATGGGTGGTTGGCTGGCCAGCCCTGCCCCTGATTTGGGTGTGGGGGCTGATTTGGGGTGGGGCTGGGTGGGGGGAGGGGCTGAAGGAGGTTTGCCAGATAGCCCTAGCCCCTATTGGGGTTGGGGGTGATCAGGGGCGAGGCCTGCTGGAGGAAGGGGCTGCAGGCTGATCAGGGTGGTGGGGGCCCATAAGGGGTGGGGTCTGTTGGGGGGAGGGGCTGCAGGAGATTTGCCGGATAGCTCCACCCCCTATTGGGGTTGGGGGCAATCAGGGGCAGGGCCAGCTCGGGGGAAGAGCTGTGGTCTATCATGATGGGGCGGGTGCATTGGGGGTGGGGCTGGCTGGAGGGAGGGTCTGCAGGAGGTTGGATGGCCAGCCCCGCTTCCTATTGGGGTGGGAGGATGATCAAGGGAGGGCTGGCAGGGGAGAGGGGCTGCGGGCCTATCATGGTGGGGTGGGCCAATCGGGGGTGGGGCTGGCTGGGGAGAAAAGGGTGGGGCGTTTGGCCAGCTGGCCCCACCCTTGATGGGGTGGGTGAGTCCAGTAGTGGGAAGTACTTATTAAAGGATACTTTAGAGAACAGTAACTGAAAAAATGGGGAAAAAGCAGGTTTGAGCATAGGACTAAGTAAAGCTGCAATGCTGGCTAGGGATCAGCCTCAGCAAACCACATAGAGAGCTCTTGGGTCAATGGGGAAAAAAGGAGAAATATATACTTGATCAAGCGAGTTCGCTGGTCACAGTGGGCTAGCAATTGGTCATTACGGTTGTTACAGTGTTACGGTCCCTGGCTTTTTATATATATAGACTAGAGGCCTGGTGCACAAAATTTGTGCTCTGGGGGCTGGGGTCCCTCAGCCTGGCCTGCACCCACTTGCAATCCGGGAGTCCTCAGGGGATGTCTGACTGATAGCTTAGGACCACTCCCCACAATGGGGAGCAGGCCAAAGCCATCAGTCAGACATCCTTAGCATTGCCACAGAGGCAGGAGAGGCTCCCACTACTGTTGCTATGCTCACCAGCCATGAGCCCAGCTTCTGGTTGAACAGTGCTCCCTCTGTGGGAGCACACTGACCACCAGGGGCAACTCCTCCTTTGAGCGTCTACCCCCTGGTGGTCAGTGTGTGTCATAGCAACCGGTTGTTCTGGTGTTGGGCTGAAACTGGCTCTCCGACATCCCCCAAGGGGTCCCGGATTGCGAGAGGGTGCACGCCAGGCCGAGAGACCTCACTGATGTATGATTGGGCCCGGGGAGGGACATGGGAGATTCACCAGCTGGGGAGGGACCTTGGGAGGGCTCCAGGGCATGTCTGGCCCGCTTCACTCAGCCGAACCCCAGCAGCAAGCTAACCTACCAGTCGGAACATCTGCTCCCTGGTGGTCAGTGCATGTCATAACAAGCAGTTGAGCAGTGTTAGCATATCATTAGCATATTACACTTGTATTGGTTGAAGGCTTACCAGACGACCAGACACTTAGCATATTTGGCTTTTATTATATAGGATGATGTAAATGCATTGTAACAGAGGCTGTGTGGTACGGCCTAAGACGTCCCCTCTATTAAAGAAATTGGGGGCCATACTGTCATGCACTTATTCAGCGGACATTGCCAGCGCTTTCTCTAGCTCTGAGAAGTCTTTCTGTGGGTTCCCAGGTGACTGAATTTCTGCCAATGACCCCGGAGGGCTCCTCCAAGGAGACACTGCTGACAGACACTGCATCTCAGATTTGTTTTGTTCATTTGTACATTTCTTACAGTGGAATCTGTGTCTGATATGCTAGACTTGGATTGTTTCACATTGACAAAAAGATCTGAGTCTTTAGGCCCCCCAGCAAGACAGCCTCTGCAAGGCCTCCTGAGAGATCTGACAACTGCCCATGGGGACCATGGAGAATGGACCTGTTATCTCCTTGGACAAACAGTTGGCAGGAGTCACACATTTCCCAACATTTAGTATCCAGGCAATACTGTGACAGGGTCTAGGGTGACTGGTGTCCATGGTGGGCAGACCCAAATGGCCCCACTTCCTGGTGTCCTGCCTTGTGTGAACACTTCCTCTCGAGTGTGGGAGAGGCCATGGCTGCTCCTAACAGCCCAGAGGCTGTGGCTCCCTCGGGCCTGTCTGGCTTTTTTGTGGCAGCTGCGGTGGGAGGCCCCCTTGGGGACTGGAGAAGCTGTGGCAAGGAGCTGGGGTGGCCTGTAGGAATTCAGGGGGTCTCTGTCCACAGCCAGCATGCAGCTGGGCCTCTAGTCAGACAATCCCCAGGACGGGTCCTGCCAGCGACCCGATGAGCGTGGGCCAGAAGGCTCCCGCTCACCACAGCCTTGCTCAGCGTGTGAGAACTGGAGCTGAGGGTCCACTAAGCTGCCCATTCTGACCACAGGACTTGTGAGACCCAGGCCTTCTGTTAGCTGAGTCCACGGGGATTTTATTGCCTCTGCCACCCTCCGCCACCACCTTCCCTCTCATGCAGCACTGTTGTCTGCCTGCCCAGCTCCTGTGTCCCTGCACCGCTGTGTCCCCCTGTGTATTCCTGAGTGCACCTCGCTTTCTGAAGTGCTGGCCTCACCCTCCCCACCACTTACTCTCCACTTGCTTGCTCATTGGCCGAAGAGCCTCTGACCCCATCCCCCTGAGGGCTAGTTTCCATTCTCCTGTAATGAAGGACCACACACATGGGCTACTGCAGCGCATGCTGATGGACTTGCAGTTCTGTCGGTGGGGACACAGTGGCAGCACTGGGTGTGGAAGGTGAGTTTCTGACCAGGGGCTTGGGAGAACCACTGGCTTTGCATCTAGCCTCTTCCTTCAGCAATAACAGCCGAGCCCCTCCACTTCCTCAAGTCCTCCTTCTGCCTCCCTCGGCCCTGTGCGAGGACTCCCGCGATCACAGAGGCCCAGGGATTCAGGGCATCCTCCCGCCTCAGTCAGCTGAGGCACCATACCAATTCCACTTGTTTAGCTTTGCATGTCACCCTGTAACACCTGGGGACCGGATGCAAATGTTACGGCTGGATTTCCTGTCTTCACACATTGTGAGAGCTGTCAGTTCAAACAATGGTCTGAGGCCTCCCTGAAGCTGGGGTTCACCCTTCAGGGGACGAACACCCTCAGGAGATCCTGAAACACACAGTATGCTTACATCTAAGGGCTCCACTCCCCATGGGCTCCCTGGCACTGTACATGCCCTTAGGATATATTTTAAGGGGGGACATTTAATGGTTCACAAACCACATCATAAAATTGATGGCTGGGTTCACCTTCTTATGAAAACATCTCCCAGTTTATCCTTCACGGTTCACACCCTCTTATTCTCACCATCGGAAGGGGTTAGAAGTGCAGCTGTGATGATGAGCTGAGCAGTGAGAGTGCTGGAGCCCCTCAGAGCAGGTGCCAGGCTTGCAGGGTGGGGGGCGGGGAGGGCAGCCACTGCATCACAGCCCCAGCAGCTCTGCTGGGTGACTCCCCAATGTGCATCAATGGTCTCAATGGGATTCCAAAATTTCCCAATGAATCTCCAAACAAAATTAATTTTAATGGCTTTAATTAGCCTTAATGGGCTATTCCTATTAGTATCTGCTCCTTTTGTGAGGTTGTTGAGGAAATACATAGAGAGAGGAACAAACCAACAGGCCAATGAGGGAAACGACTGGTCCAAAATCTTTTGCAATTAATTGCCTGTGTGCTATCGACTCACATTTCCTCTGTGTGCAGTGTGCACACTTCATCTGGAGCAGCACGGGCAAGGGCCTGGCTCTAGTGACCTGGAGGAAGCACGGGGAGAGCAGTAACCACTGGTCGCCTCTGGCACTGCTGGTGGTATCCTTTCTTTCTTGTGGAGTGTCTAGGGAGGGGAAGCAGCTGCAGTGTCTGAGGCTGAGTTCCAGGAGGCCAGAAGTGCCAGTGGCACTGGTCCATTGGTGCCCTGCCTGTCCTCTGGAGATTACTAAGGGAGCCAGTCCCCAGTTCTGCCCTGCCTCCACCACCGATTGATTGGAGCCTGAGGGCCGGGAGGAGGGACCAAGAGGTCTGCCTTCCACCCGCCTACTCACTAGTCCCTGCTGCCATGGATTCATCTGTGCCTGAGGGACTCCAGTTCCCCGGTTAGCCATCCTCTGATCAATGGAGCTTACTGTTTGGTCATCTGTCCAGTGGTTTTGATCATGATGGCCCCTGGCTTTTTATATATTAGGATATTATAGTATTTATTCAAAGTGACAAAAGGGTATTAAACACAAACATAGGCTAGCAGAACTTCAGTTCCCACAATTAAGATCACTTTTTAAAGTAATCAAATACCTGATTAAAATAACTCAATGTATAATTATTTAAATTATTTATATTACGTTTGCTTCCTTGGCAAATACAAGAAAACCTTTTCCTCTTTTAACAGACTGGAAAAGAACTAAACAAAATCCGTATTAGTTTATTTTATATCAGTGATGGGCAACCTTTTGAGCTTGGTGTGTCAAACTTTGCCAAAAAACTGAGCATAACTCGGGTAGTGTGTCACTTTGAGGAAAAAACATTATTTTGTGATATTTATAATTTAAATAACATAAATGTATAATTCTTATATATAATTGTATTTAATAAACCAAAAACTAAATATTTAACTTACCTGCTTAGTGACTTCTTTGTTCATCCGTCAGTCGGTTTCTTTTGTTGGTCTTGATATTATTTAGCTTGTGTGGGGTGCCGTGAACTAAGATAAGTGAGGGGGAGGGGGAATTCTTTAACTAACCTGCCTATTAGTGACTTTTTTGTTGCTAAATTTCATTGGCTAAATCTTCATTTGAAGGTTGGTATTTTATACACTTCAGGCCCAAGCAAGTGCTACTAACTTCATCTGTCAATCTGTTTCTTTTGTTGGTTTTGATATTATTTAACACTGAGAATAAGGCCTCACAAAAGTATGTAGAGGGAAAAATTGTGAGTAAAGCCATTGCTATATTTTTCAGGGTGCTAGAAGTGTCTGGTAGTCGGTTCCAGGCACTCCAAATTTCCTGTTCGTAGTGGCACTCCTCTTGATTCTCCAAGCGGCACCTTTCCAGATTCTCAAGCTTTGACCTCAAGTCGACAAACACCTGAGCCCAGATACTGTCTTGAAATTCTGCAAATTGCATCTCCAAATCATCAATTTGCATCCATTGGAAACCATTTAATTCCAAACTACTGTAGACTACTACATCAGGATACTTAATTATTTTCATGGTCTGTTCTAGACTTCTAAATTGACTAAATCTATCACTAAACTGGTCAAGTAACGAGTCTAAAACATGCTGGTACTTCATATGCAAGAGTTCCATTTCATTTTGTACAGCTGCACTGGCCTTCTCAAAATACTTTGTTACTCGAAGAAAATACTTATAAGTTTTAGTTTCTACATCTCGTTTGAAAATTTTAACTTTACTTTCAAAAGCTTTTATGTATCCAAACATAACGTCAATACTTTTGCCAAAACCTTGTAACTTCAAGTTCAGTTCATTAATATGAACAGAGAGATCTGTAAAAAACATCAGGGTGTTGACCCACTTATCATCATTAAGCGGAGGAAAGTTTCCCAGATCCTTATCGTCAAGAAATACCTTAATTTCTTCAAAGCACTCCACAAAGTGCTCAAGAACTTTGCCTCGGCTCAGCCATCTTACATTATTGTACATCAGCAGTCCACTGTAGGTGGAATCAACCTCCAGTAAAAGTGCCGAAAATTCTCGCTTGTGAAGGGGGCGAGCAGCTATTAAATTAACTATTTTTGTAACAACTGACATTAAGTAGTTTAAGTCGGTGAATCCTGCCTTGGCACATAAAGCCTCCTGATGGATAATACAATGAAAAGGCACAATCGGATGTCCAATAACTTCTGTAAACAATTTGACAAATCCAACTTTTTTTCCCCCACCATATTTGGTGCCCCATCTGTAGTCACTGATACAACTTTAGAGATATCAATGCTTAGGTCACGAAATGTTTGTATAACAACCTTACATATTTCGCTTCCTGACTTACTTGTTGACACGGATACTAACTTTATCAACTCGTCTCTCATTGTGAGACCATCAGAATATCGACCAATAATGGCCAACTGAGCATGTGATGTGACATCAGTAGTTTCATCAGGAGAGATCGAAAAATATTTACATTCCTTATGTCTCTCTTTAATTGATGTTGTACGTTTGTGTTCAGTCTCATTATTTGGTCTTTTATGATATTTCTACTGAGTGGTAACTCAGATATTCTCTTAATAATTGCATCTTTATTCTTCATATCGTGAAATAGAACGGGTGCACATCATAGGAGAGTTTCTTTAATAAATTCTCCCTCACTGAGCACTTTTCCATGCTGAGCTATAGAGTGAGCAATGCTCAAACTTGCAGATGTTAAATTTGTAGAGCCTTTCATAAATTTAAGGATGGAATTAGATTGGCTCTTATAAAGGTATAGCTGCCTGGAAATGTATTCCTTCCTTTCATCCTCACTTTTTTCCAAGAGCTGGGAATGATTAGTTTCAAAATGTCTATTTATATTCCACGTTCTGCTTACTACCGTTTCAGTACATAGAACACAAAATGATCTGCCATTTTTTTCTATAAAGCCATACAACTCGGTCCATGTCTCTTGAAAGGGTCGGCCACTGCTACTACCTCTTCCTTTACTTAACCTTAGTTTTTTTTATTTTTTGGTTCTCTATCAGGGGGGCAGTGACAGAAGATAGAATTATATATAGCTTGTTAGCCTGCAGACAATTAGGGGTTAACTAGCCTAACTAACCACAAAATGGTGCATATAACTGTCTTTTAGGAAAGGGCAGGGTTAATAAGCAGAAATAGGTGTTAATAAGGACGCACAACAGTAATAGTGGTGAAATGGAGTCTGCACTATGGAGCAAGATGGTGTTCCTTATGTGAATTAAAATGGCTGCCGCTATTTCTACTGGCGGGAAACAGCACCCATAGCACGCCACAAACCCTCGCCTCTCCCAGCTTCCCCCTCACTTATCTCAGTAATGATGGATTAGAAATCCATGACACCCCAGAACAGTAGATAATGGTTGCTGTGGTTAACTGTTATTTGGTTACTGGTAATTGCAGGCCTCCCAAAGATGCGTCCCCCGCTCCATTCTGCTGCTCCCTGCTCTGTCGGTGGAAGTGAGGGCAAAGATCCCGACTTAACCGGAAGTCCCATAACTAGACACTTTGTGCCAGACTTCTGTTGTTTTTGCCTACAGACCTCCGGCACAGAGTGTCTAATAGGGGAAGATGAAACATTTACGACTAGAGTCTTAGAGTTCTAACACAAATGTTTCATCCTCAGGAGCAGCAAATGTTTCATCCTCAGCATGCGGCCGCCTCAGCAGCCCCATGTCATCAGAAATGGCTACGCGTATCAGTGCTGACATGCGTGTCATAGGTTCACCATCACTGTTTTAGATTCATGTATCTAATTAAATTTATTATTCAGGTTACCTACAATTTCCTCTTAAGATTTCTCTTCTCGACCCTTCTGTTACTTTCTTTTTCATTTAGCTTTAAAACAACTTATTTTAGAACAAATCTACTTACTCATTTAGCTTTAGAACAATTTACTTTACTTCCCCTTCAAAATGTATCTCCATACCTCATGCCTTTTCTTACTAAAACCATACAATTTCTTTCCAATTACAGTATGCCCTCGGGTTCCGTTGAAGATGCATTCCTATGGCTCGATGTAACACGATTTTCGCCATAAGTCAGAACTCACCTACATAAGCACCTACGTCACTCACATGGAGCACACACACAGCGGTAATGAAGTGAAACAGTAAAAAAATTTGTTTCCCTCTCACGGATGTTTCTAACTCTCTATCCTTCTCCCTTCATCTCTGTAAAAAATCAATAAAATATATTTTAAAAGAAGAAAAGATAACAATTCCTGAACTTTACTTGTGGTAAATATGTAATAAAAAACATAAAGCACATATGTACATACAAGGGTAAATACTGTATTATCCTTACCTTTACTACTATTGTTGGCTTGCATACTGGACTTTGCAAAGGTGGGGAAGATAGGCATACACTAGGCTACTGGGTGGGGGGGCGGGGAAGGTTTGAGAGGCAGAACCTGCAGAAGGTGCATGAGATACTGGGGCAGGTGAATCTGGAGAGGCATTCGAGGAAGAGGGTACAGGATCTGTGGCAGGCCTCTCTACCTTCTTAAATTAACATCCGAGGCTAGTCTTGTCCTCCCAAATCTCCTTGTAGCACCGCAGGCTATCCATGACCCCTCAGGCAACGTTAGTGTGCCTGTCAATGTTGGGGTCCTGAGCCTCAAACCTTGCTAAGGCATCCTCTATCATAGCAAAGGCCCTTGCTAATTCCTTGCTAATTCTAAAATGATGGAACTTTTTTTTTTAATAAATAAATGGGAGATGGCGATATAACCATGAAAGGATGTACGTCGAGTCTGATGTAACCCAAGGACTGCCTGTAGTTAGAATTTTTAACACTTAGAAGTTTAAATTTTAGGTAACAAGACTTAACATTTCTCAGATTAGCAATACATTCACATTTTTAAGAGATATATTTCAAACAAAATATAAGACATATTCATTAACACATTCAAATCTATCCTCTAGATTCTCTGCAATAAGCTCAAAGTAGGCAAACTCACATTAATTAATATGTCAGCATCCTGTTATTTCAAAAATACCTAGATATTTAATAATTTTTATTACTTAACCCAGCAAACTTCAAAGTTTTAAGTTACCAAAGACTTTGGGAAACTATGTTTAGGCATATATAATTATTACTAAAAAGCTTTATCATAAACCCTTCATTTTAGTTATATCTATATATTATGTCTTAACAACTTAGATTTTAAAGCAAATTATTATTACCTAAGGCATTTTTTTTGGCGAACTTTATAACAGGGATAACGCATCAGCCTCCAGTGGCTTTAGTATTAAAGTACTATTTTATTTTTCTTTACAAAAATGGGAGTGGCCCCACAACTATCTCTGCAGCCTGTGGAGGGCACTTCTTTAGATCTGCTCCTCCTAGAAAAAAGACTTGGGGGGTTTAGAAGGTTTTAGTTCCCATATTTTTCTTTCTGAGTAGACCATAACAATATGAAATCTTGCATGTAAGAAGAGATCTTAAAAACAGAAACAAACAAAAACACTACAGTATATAAATGCGTACTCCTAAAAGGATGGACTGGAACTTTAGCCTTAGAATCTTATCTCACATTAACCCAGCACAGCAAATGACCTCTGGTTCTGAGTGGCACAAAGCCGACAGAGCAAAGACAGAGTATTCCATATGTTCATAAAACAGTAAAGAGCAAACTAATTCCCAGAAGATAGAAAACAAACAAAGGACATCAGTAACCAAAGTTACACTACTGACAGACAGGAACTCTCACTAGCTAAGAGTTTCTGATGTCTGGTGCCTTGAGAGGGAGAGCAGGGAGGGTCCCAAAGATTAAGAACTTTCAGCAGTTGCTGGGAAGTTCCTATAATTTCTGCCACACGTTCAGCCTGCCACAAGCAGCTGGGCCCCCCAAAGTGGGACATGCCCCATCTTTAAACAAATTAAATCAAACAAAGAAACACAAAACATCAACAGAGACATTTTTATGTACAATATTTACAGGCACGCACAACCTACAGACAAGAGCTTCACACCATGCTCCTTGTCAGTCCAGCCACAGAAACCTCAGAATTCCTTGCTGAGTTCTTCCACTAAAGCAGAGCAATGTCTCTCAGCCCAGTGGATCAGATTGAGGGTTCCGAGACCAGGCAAGGACTGTTGGAGGTCTCTTAACTCCTGAAGCTGATTAGGCTCACCCAGAAGAGAGGCAGTAAAATAAATGCTTCCCTTGTCATACACAGTATATGCTTCCATACGAAGAAGCCCAGATGAGAGGCAGCAAATGCTTCTTGTGCCATACAAACACAATTCCTCCTCCTGACATACAAAAATGCTTGATTCAACTGAAGACTCAATTGAGAAGATGGGGGTTGCTGAGAGGGTGGTTAGGACTCAGAACAGTAAAATTCCTAGCAGCGCTGCAAATAAGACTCCAGGCCTCAGCCCTGGGAACCCCCAAGTCCAGGGAGCAAGCAGGATCCCTGGTACTCACCTCAGAGGAGTCCCTGCTTACATTCCTTCATAGTTGCCACAATATGTAACCAGATGATCAATGGGTTTGTGCTGCCTGTCACTGCTTGAGCCAATTAAGCAGAGACATTGTTGAATCATATATAAACATGCATTCCAATACTGCTGGCAGCATGGGAGAATAGCAGGTCATGCAGAAAAATCAACTCTGTGCCTATTCACCCCCCATAAGCTGGCTGCTTATATTGGGTAGAAGGACAAAGATTACATGGGGAAGTATGCAAAAGCATATGCTAAATGGGTAGTTTTCAGGTAATAGGAGCTGAAGGTTTGCAAAGGCCTATAGGTATTCAAAGGCTAGGGTTGGTGGTGGTGGTGGTGGTGGTGGTGGTGGTGGTGTGTGTGTGTGTGTGTGTGTGTGTGTGTGTCTTCAAAGGGCTGACCATATGCAAAGGTCTGGGAGTCTTCAAAGGGCTGGGGCTCTGGTTACTGCAACAAGGTTGTTAATCTTTCCAGGATAATAGATAGCTCCCAGATGGAAGAGGACCTGGGAACCAGGGTAGAATGTTTCTTCTTTAATCAGAACAAAACAATCACTGTTAACAGAGCATGACTATTATTTCTTACAATTATAGCTGGTCCCCAAAATTCTATTTCTGCCCCTATCAAAAGTATAGTTGTTTTCCATGTTCAAATCAGTTTGGTCCTCTGACCCTTTATTTTAAAATTGAACGGTTTGGTAGTTGCTGTAGGATCACTCCTCTTGCATATGTATCCATTTTGACTAGCAAGTCTAGTTTCATATTATGTCAAATAAAAGAAAAAAGGGGATAGTGGAAGTTGCTAGTATTCTGTTCTATTTCAGCCACTGGATGAAGGAAAAACATTTATTGGGGGTGGGGTGGGAATGGGTTTGTAGGGGGTTTGAGGGTCTATAAACAACTCCAGTAGGTGCCTCTGTCAGGAAGGGCGTCTTTGGTCTTCCGTGAGGGCACCGGAAGGTGGCGGCCGGGGCCTACTCGGGGGTGGCCATGTAGGGTCCCACCCGAGAGGGCTTTAAGCTAAGGCCTTGTGGCATTGGCGCCAGTACCTCAGCGGGCGGAAGCGCGGAAGAGGAAAAAACGTCTGACAGAGATTCCAGCTTCCGGAAACCCCATAGCAGCGAGGCCACTGGGTTCGCAGCCGCGAGACCCTAGAGGTGCCCTAGAACCTAGTGGGCGGAAGGGGCCCATCTACCCTTCCGCATTTTCCCAGGTCTGTCTCTAGGGCAGTGACGTGACGTGCCGACGGCAGGACTTTTGCCGGAGAGCTGGACCATTTTTTGTCAGCTCTGAACTCGGCTCCTCCTTTCTTCCTCCGCCCGCTCCACCAGCCGAAAATCAGCCCAGTGCTCGTGAGCTGCCACTGACGCCTACCATCGGTATCCCGGTTGGGTGAGTTCTGGACACCGCCGCGGCCTCAAGGCCTAGCGCGTGTGCTGCGGCCTGGTCGGCGGCCCGCAAGATGCCCATAGGCGATAGGCCGAACAGCGAGGCGCGGGGTACCCAGCGGCCCGAGGAGGCCGCGGTTAGGCCCGGGGAATGTTCTGGCTGCCCCGAACAATGGCGGAAGTGTGCTCCGTAAACGGGCACTGGTTGAGGAGGGTGGCTCCGGGGCTGCGAGAGGCCTTGGGTCGGCCAAGGCTCGAGGTGAAGGCCGCAGGCCTGCCGAGCGGATTTTCACTTTGTGTATAGGCGGCGGAGGGGCGGGGGGGGCCGCGGGGGACGGGGGGGAAACGGCGGGGGGCGGGGTGCGGGGTACAAGATGGTGTCGGTTCTGCGTCTGCTGCGGGGATGATTGAAAGGGTGGGCGGGGGCGCCATCTTGAAGGCGGTGTCGGAAGAGAAAATTGCGCCGCAATAGGTCGCGAGAGGCCAGATAGCGGGCGGCGGCGGCAGTTACTGTACTGCAGCGCGCGGAGGGGGCGTGACTCGCTTCCCACCGCAGCCATTGCCCTCGCTGCAGCGATGGGTCCCTGGCGCTTGGCGGCAGTGCCACCTTCTTCTTGGTCGCTCGCTCCCGTAACGGACTGTTGCTTTGACTGCATTTTAACTGAGCTGCGGCAACACTCCGGACCCTGTGCTTTTCCCTCGTGGAAAGGTCGGAGCGCCTGGTAAACCAGAAAGCTGGGCTCCCTAAGGCAAATGAAACCCTAAGAAATTTCACCTTTACTTAAGGAGAGTGATTCGTGGCTATTAGGGCGTCCTCCGTGCTGTTGCTTTCCCAACAGTTGCCTCACCATGTATTAAAATAAAAACAATTGAACTTGATGGAAAAAGTTAACACCACCTTTGTTTAATAGGGCATCAAGTTGAAGATTGCAAGCTCGAAAGCTGAGTAATATTTGAAGACTACTTTTCTTAATTAGAAAACTTTATGAAAACCTGTGTTTAAGTTAGTGATGATTTTATAAGAGACCTAAAAAGGGATTTTTCTTGGGAAGTGCGACAAAATGCATACTTATCGGTTAGTGAATCTCGGTACTGTTTAGATTTTCTCCTATTTGAAAATATTAAGGTAGAGTTCCCTTCATTAAAGTAGTTTAGATTGCGTGCTATTCAGCTTTTCTGGTAAAGTTAGGAAATCAGAACGGAGGATGTAGTGTGTTAAGAGATTGAAGAGGTTTTTGAAATGTACATCAGGTGGCTGATATTTGGAGCATCGGAAAGGATTAAAGGATTCGTTCCTGAAGTATGTTGTAATTTGGGAAGCTAACTGAAAGATGATTATGACTTTGTTACACAGAGGTAGGAGTGGAGACAGGGCATTTAAACTTCTTCCGAACACAGCAGATGTTTCCTTTGGCTGGAGTGTAAGTAGGAGAATAGTAGAAATTTGGCTGGAAAAGACAAATGATGAATATAGCAAAGTGATGGAACACCTGAGCTATGCTTCAAATTCATTTAGCAGTTCTGGCTCTAATCGTTGGAAAAGTTTCAAAGTTGACAAATAATGACAGTGACTAGTGTGTTCATCAGTTTTATATTACTAGAAAAATACCAAGGATGTTGCTGCTTTTTGTCTCCTTTTCAGCTACTCTTTTGTATGCTAAATACAAACAGCAGTAAACTTGCTCAGAAATATTGTTTCCCCTTGTGAACAAATTTTTACTTACCCTGGTTGAAAATTACAGAGATAATTTAGGACAGTTTGAAAAATAGGTTGCAAAAGTAATTCCTAAAAAGCTTCATATTGCTTATGCAAACCTTCTTTGCCCTGGTGAAAATTTCTTCCACGTGAAAATAATCTTTTTATTTCTCATCACTAAGCCAGGCTTTAAAGATCATGTTTTGATTAACATATGAATGTCCTAGATGCAGAAGTTCCAGAAAACATGTACAATGCTTGTTTCTTAGGATTTTACAATATATAAAACAAGTCTCCTTTTCCTAAAGTGCAACAGATCTAGCAGTGAAGCTCTTCGAGAGATCTCATGTTTATCAGGAAGGGCCATGATTAGGAAAGTCTAAGAATCTAGGTTGTAGAAAACATACTAGAAGTTGCAAAAATGCAGTTTATTTGTTGAGGTATAAAGAGTAAACATAAACTGTAGAAGTAGTTGCTTTATATCTTGACAGCTGGGAAAGACATAGAAGAGCTCTAAAGAAGAATTGTATGCTGCACAGTACAGCAGCAGCAGATGTTCCAGTATAGCAACAATGGAGGTTCAAGGTTAAGAGTAAGTTAGACTCAAGTGTACAATTAAGACCAGTAAGTGTATAATTTAAATTATTTCCATAGGAAATGGTTAAATATAAAATATATTTTGCTTAAGGGATTAACCTTAATGATCTGGAAAACAAATAGGTAGACTATTAGCCATCTATCTTAGATAAAGAGGTATTAATTCATGTATATTTTTTATATAGTTGTAACTTTCCTTTAAAAAAATTGTGTTTTTTGTAATGCTTACTCTCTGACCCTATTTACATTTGTATTTTCCCTAGTCACAATAATCACAACATATTTGTAATTGTTGCACACTAGCAATTACAAAACATTATTATTCTCTTAAACTCAACCCTATTCTTTGAAGGTCTTCAACCTCATAGATTACCATTTTACTTAACTGGGAAAGATAAATGATTATCTGATACAAACTTTTGATCCCTATGCTTTCCCTCTATTTCTTCCTCGGCTTTTCTTAATTTTTTATTTTGCTGCAAGAAGAATGCCCTCCTTCCAAGCCTAGGTACTCTGCCTTATACTCAGTAACTCAGTTTTATTCCCTTCTAACTATTCATTGTTAACCTAATAAGAATCTCATCTGTCTTGTCTTTCTTCTAATGTTTTATTTCTCTTTATCCCACTTATTTCTAAATTCATTATTTTCCAAATTGAAAATATTCCACATTTAATTGGTGTGTCCTATAAAAGTGTTTTGTGTTTCAGAAAATCTGTGCCCTGTCAGCTATGGTTCTTCTTTTTATGACCTAAATAGGGGCACTCCTTAGAAGTCAGTTCTATGGCCCTTTTTCTCCAATTTTCTTCTCTGGCTTCAGTGTCCTATTAAGCCTACACTTTGTCTTAAGTGTCTTAGCTGGCATTTCCAGTCACCTACTGAACAACTACCCTTCTTGACTCCTCACTCAGTATTGCTGAAATAAATTTATTTGGCACATAGTAGGTGTCCATAATATTTATTGAAAATCTATTTCTCCATAAAGTCCATAAAACAACTCTGCTTCTTGATTTCTTTTTGTTCATAAAATTCCCTAGGTGTATTCTTTCTTCAGTCACATAGAAGCAATGTAGACCTATTTTTAGTTTAGCATTAAATCTGTTATAGTCTAACTCTAGGTTTATATTTTGTCTTTTTTAAATTTTGAAGTTTCTAATTGTGGAGACAGTTTCTCATTCTGCTTGTCCCCTTAGAAAAATAATCTGGAACAGAAACATTGTTTTATATTGATTGAGTACATATATTTATGTAGAATTGAATAGCTTTCCAGTTGAAATTAAGTACCTAAACAGATACTGTTTTTGATAGAGAATATAAATATTAAAGCACATTACATACATTAAGAAGGCACCATGTAAAAATGGAAGGTCAGGAATAACTCCTTCCCATAAACCTGATAACAAATGTGGGCAGCCCATTATTTTCACCAAATTATTTTTTAAAACCAACATTTTATGAACTACATGTCTCATTACTATATAGCATAACCTAAGTTATTATTATTAGGTTATTACTAGTAATTACCTTCTTCATTGACAGGAATTTTAATTAAGGAGAAGTATATACTAAAGAATCTGAAGTCTTGAAGGCTTTTTAAAAATAGAGTAACATAGTTAACAATATAGTAACACTTAAATTATGAAATGTTTTAAAATTACTGAAAAAGTAAATACCTTCTAGACATGACAATTATAACACTTTATTTTAAAGAAATGAAATCCTGCAGGTAAAGGGTGTCAAATCTATCCCAGTTCTCTTTTTCCCCAAGAAGTAACAAGTGTCAGGTTTGTGTTATCAAAACAATCTATTTTTGTTTTATCTTATAGAAAAGGTTTCACATTAGATGTGTCATGTTATATATTTTACACTCAACAATGGGATTTCCCAGGGAGTTCATAATGTTAGTTTTCAGAGTCTGTGTCATAATTTTAAGATGATAACTTATTCCAACTGAATTAGAGGTAGGTTTGAGGTAAAAGTATTTTCAGGGAATTTTAAACAGATAACAATAGGGATTCTTCATTGAATCTTCAGACTTTGTTTCCAGGTTAATTCTGCTTATTTGACTTCATATTGCTGTACGGATAGGGACAATTTCAGTTAAATCAGTTAAATAAACCACATACTTTCGCCTTTTTCACAGTTGTCGGGCCTCTTTGGAGTATATATAGTCAATTTAGGAAAATGGTTTTATTCTAATGGTTGGAAGGAATTGTCAGTTCTATCTCAAAAGGTTACTAAAATAAGGGGTCATCTTTGAAGTGCAAAAAAATTTCTTTTGCCGTATTTGATTGTTTAGTGGTGAAATAGAGGATTAAATAATTTGTTGAATGCATTATTGAGCAATGATTGTTTGTTTTGGTAAAAATAATATAGGTAGGCATTTCTTCAAGGCAGAACTTTTGCACTTGAAGATTTTGAATTAGTAGGTGACTACAGAAAAAGTCCTAGAGTGCAACTCAGCAGTTAATGGTAGTTTTTCACTTGAGCTTTTCTTTATTTCTTGCCAGGATTTAGCTCTCCGTGGCATATTTGGCTAGCTTTATGAACTGGTGGCTCTTACAAAACCAAGACTCTGATATCACTAGCATCTTCCTGCATATGTAAATATCTCTGCAGGTATCAACTGTATTTATTGACTTCATTTATGACAGATGAATTAGGCATAACTTTGTTTTAGAAACCTCACCTTCCAGGAAATTCCAGGATGTGAAATGCCAAAATAGAAGTGTTAAGGAAACACAAAAGGCTTGTTTGATAAATGATATGTTGGTCATTTAGGTGGCAAAATTGGATAATTGAAAAGCAAGTATGTTGTGTTAGCTTGTGTTTATATTGTAGCCCTAAGTAATGGGGAAGTGTTGAAGTTATCTCAGCAGGTGTGTCATGATCAAAGTAGTATTTCAAGAGAATTAGTTTTCCTGTAGATTGCAGGAATGCTTTTGTACTTTGGTAGCATTCCTTTCTAGTCTTTTTTTTTTGTGTATGTGTGTGTATCTATGGGAGAGGGAGAAAGAAGCAAGGCCATTTGAGGGATTATTTTCTTCCCCAGGTATCAGGATATGAGCTGAGATGTAATGGTGAGCATGGGATAAAAGAAAGGAACTGATAATTATTAATTTGGGAAAAAGAATGAATAAGATTGATATCTTAAACTGACAGGGATAAAGGAAAAGCCATAGTGACTGTTGTCTAGAGAGGCTGGGTTTTATTCACATGAAAATAATCAGACAGCCTCCTGCTGGTGGTGATAGATTCCATGCTGAATTTGTCAATTTGGGGTATCATCTTTTTGTAAGTGGTAATTGAAGCCATGGGAATAAAGACAGAAGAAAAGATGGCTGAATGCACAATTCTGTGCAAGGCTGCAGTAAGGGATATGGGTTGTAGGAGGACCGTGGGGAAAAAAATTACCATGTTAATAAAAAAAGGAGAGAATTTCAAAATTATATCTCAAACTCTAAAAGAGAAGCAGATGAGGATGAAGAAGAGGTTATTCTACATGTTAAACCCTATCCCTTTATTGAAATACTAGTGACCCAGTGCACAAAATTCATGCACATTAAAAGGGGATTAATTAGAGGAAATAATTTAATATTGCTATTTGCCCTTTCTCTATAATAGAAGTGTCAGAGATGAAAGAAAATTAGTAAAACATATATGAAAACCTGTCAGAGTCTAGGGCAGGTCATGGGACCCAGAGTCAAGTCCCTGCCCACCCACATGCACCTCAAAATAGTGTGAGACCGAGATCCGACCGCCCCTCCTCCCCCATTGGGCTAGATCCAGACCCGGCCAGTCCCACCCTTGTCAAGCCCTGCTGGGCAGGGGGCATAGCCTCAGGTTCCCTGGCCCAGCGCCAGGATTGGGGGGCGTGGCCTGAGGTCCCCCAGACCGGCGCGGGGGACGTGCCTTGAGTCCTCCATCAAGCTCCACCAGGTGGGGGACATGGCCTGAGGTCCCCCGTCAAACCCCACCAGGCAGGGGGAGGAGGGGCGCAGCCTCAGGTCCCCCATCAAGTCCCGCTGGCAGGGGTGCAGCCTGAATTTCCCCGACCCAGCACTGGGGGTGCACCTTGAGGTCCCCTGTCAAGCCCTGCTGGGCGGGGGGCATGGCCTCATGTCCCCTGGCCTGGCACTGGGGCGGGGGGGCACGGCCTGAGGTCCCCTGTCAAGCCCTGCTGGGCGGGGGGTGCGGTCTGAGGTCCCCCGGCCTTGTGCCGGGGCGGGGGGCGTGTCCTGAAGTCCCCTGTCAAACCCCACCTGGTGGGGGGCATGGCCTGAGGTCCCCCAGCCTGGCGCTGGGGCGGGGGAAGCAGCCTGAGGCCCCCTAGCCCAGCACCAGGACGGGAAGCGCACCTTGAGGTCCCCTGTCAAGCCCTGCCAGGCGCGAGGGGCGGGGGCATGGCCTCAGGTCCCCTGGCCTGGCACTGGGGTGGAGGATTCGGCCTGAGGTCCCCTGTCAAGCCCCACAGGGGCGGGCGAGGGCGTAGCCTCAGGTCCTTGCTGGTTGCTCGTTAAGGCTCCTTATGGGAACTTGGCCTCAGCTGTTGGGTGCAGCCATCTTTGTGATGGAGTGATGGTCAATTAGCATATTCCCTCTTTATTAGATAGGATGAATGACATAATATTATTAATTTTAAGGTGTATGACTAAATGACTTGTTACTTGCAGATATTGTGAAATGATCACCACAGTAGTGTTAGCACTTCATGTCACCACTTTATGAGTTTTTTATTTGTGGTAAGAACATTAAGGTTTACTGTCAGCAACTTTCCAATATATAATATGGTATTGATACTATAGTGATCACTCTATCTGTTAGATTCTCAGAACTTACTCATCTTTTAGCTGGAAGTTTATATTCTTTGATCAACAGCTTTCCATTTCCCCAACCCTTATATCCCTGAAAATTACAATTCTTATCCTCTCTTTCTGTGAATTTGGCTCTTTTTAGATTCTGTATATAATTAAGATTGTAAAGTATTTGTCTTCTCAATCTGACTTATTTTTCTTATGTAATGATCTCAAGGTTCATTCATATTTTTCAAGTGGCAGGATTTCCTTTCCCCTTGATGGTTAAATAATATTCCATTATTATAGAGTATATACACGTATGTGTATATATATTTATACACACACACACTCCATATACAGGATCTTCCCCCCAAATGTATAATTATTAAATCCAGTGGGTTAAATGTGAAAGAAACATCAATTGAGCTATCAAAGAATTTATGTGTATACATAATTTTGGGACACCATACATATATTTTATTGATGGACACTTAGGTTATTTCCATATCTGTGCTATTCTGAATGATTTAGTAAACTTGACAGTGCAGATATCTCTTTGATACAGTGATTTCATGTCTTTTTCTGTATACCTAGGACTGGGATTGCTGGATCATATCATAGTTGTATTTTTGATTTTTTGAAGAACCTCCATACTGTTTTCCATAGTGTCTGCACCAATTTACAATTCTACCAACAGTGCATAAGGGTTTAATTTTCTCCATTTTTGCTAACACTTATCACCTCTTGTCTATTTGTTTATAGCCATTTTAATAAATAAAGAATGATATCTGACTTGGGAGTTTTGATTTGCATTTCCCTAACTATATTGAGCAACATTTCAGGTATCTAATAGCCAGTTGTATGTCCTAGTTGACAAAATTCATCTCTTTTGCCCATTTTTCATTTGATTGTTTGGTTGTCTTTTCTATTGAGTTACATGAGTTCATTATATGTTTTGGATATTAACCCAAAATCAGATATATTACTTACAAACATTTTTTTTTAATTCTATGGGTTGTCTTTTTCACTTCGTTGATTTCCTTTCTGGTGGAGAAGCCATTGTTGATGTTCCCTGTTTTTTATTTTTAGTTTTCTTGTTCATGATTTTTATGTCATCTCCAAAAAATCATTGCTCTTCACCTATGTTTTCTTTTAAGAGTTTTAAGCTTTCAGGTTTTATATATACATATAGGTATGTGTATATATATGTATTTTAATATATTTTATTGATTTCAGAGAGGAAGGAAGAGGGAGAAAAAGATAGAAACATCAATGATGGGAGAGATTCATGGATTGGCTGCCTCCTGCATTCCCCAAACAGGATCGAGCCTGCAACCCAGGCATGTGCCCTGACCAGAAATCAAACTGTTACCTCCTATTTTATAGGCCAACACTCAACTATTGAGCCATGCCAGACTCAGGTTTTATATTTAAGTCTTTAACTATTTCAGGTTTATTTTTGTGAATGGTTTTAGATAGAAATCCATTTTCATTCTTTATATGTGATTGTCCATTTCCTCAACACTGTTAAATAGACTATTTTTTTTCCCATTGGGTTTTCCTTGCTCCCTTATAAAATCTTATTTGCTGGTAATCTTATTTTCTGGGCTCTTGATTCTTTTGTGATTCCATATAAATTTTAGAATTGTTTTCATTATGGGATTGAAATACCCCTGGAGTTTTAATTGGGGTTGCATTCTTACCCATGAACATAGGATATCTTTCCATTTATTTGTGTCATCTTCAGTTTCTTTCATCAAACCCTTGTAGTTTTAGTGGACCAATTGATCTTTTACTTCCTTGGTTAAATTTTTTCCTAAGTATTTTATTGTGTTTGAGTCTATTGGGAAATATTTAGGATTTTAATATATAAAATTGTGTCACCTGCAAGTGCTCACAATTTTTTTTCTTTTATAATTCTGATGTCTTTTATTTATTTTTTCTTGCTGAATTGAACAATCTTTTATTTATATCCCTTTTAATATGCTGTTGAATAATGTGCTGTTGAATTTACTTTGCTAGAATTTTCTTGAGAAATTTTGCATCTGTATTAGAGATAAAGGCCTATAATTTTTCTGTCTTGTGCTTTCCTTATTTAGCTTTCATATTAGAGTAACATTAGCCTTGTAAATGAGTTTGGTGTGTTCTCTTTATTTTTGGAAGAATTTGAAAAGACTTGACATTAAATTTTTTTAAAATGTTAGCTATAATTTATCTAACCAAACCATCTGGTTGGGCTTTTTTGTGTGTGTATTAGGAGGTTTTATTTACTGATTCATTTTCCTTATTCATTATTGGTCTGTCAAATCTTCTATTGCATCTTTTGCTAGGATGTATATTACTAGGGCTACTTATATTCCTTAAGTTTAGTTTGTCCATTTTGTTAGCATATTATTGTTCATAACAGTTTATTATTGTTTGTTTTTCTGCGGGATTCAATTTTCATTAATTCAACTTAATGTAATTATTTGAGTCTTTATTTTCTTAGTCTAGCTAAAGGTTTGTCAGTTTTGTTTATTTTTTCTGAAAACCAGCTTTTAGTTTTGTTGATCTTTTCAGTTTTCTAGTCTTTATTTTATTTATTTATGCTCTAATCTTTATTTCTTTTGTGCTAACTTGGGTCTGGTTTGTTCTTTTTTTGTTCCTTGAGGGGTAAAGTTACTTATTTGAGATCTTTCTTTTTTTGTTAATATAAATATTTATCATTATAAGTTTACCTCTTAGAACTGCCTTTTACTGCATCCGATACGTTTTACTGCATCCAACACATAAACATTTTTGTTTCTTTCAAAATAATTTGAATTTCAATTTTACTTCTTTGACCCACTGATTGTTTAGGAGTTTGCCACATATATTTAAAATTTTCCACTTTCTTCCTGTTACTGATTTCTTATTTCATACCATGTTGTCAGAGATGATACAGTATTGGTATGATTTCATCTTCTTAAATTTGCTAAGACTTGTTTTCTGATCTATGAATGTTATAATTGGGGAACATCTTTAGTCTGGGCTTGGTGTTGATGAAATATTTCTGTATGTATTTATTAGGTTCATTTAGTTTAGTATATAGTTCAAGTCCACTGTTTCCTTGTACATAATCTGTCTCTGGATGATCTATCCATTGTTGAAAGTAGGGTATTAAAACCCCTCACTATTGTGTTGTTATTCTTCTTTCATATTTGTTAGTATTTGCTAAATATATTTAGGTGGTCCACTGTTGAATATAAGGTTTAATGTTGGATACATACATATTTATGATTTGTATTTCTTACTTATTGGACCTTTTATCATTATATAGTCTTTTTGTTTCTTGACCATTTTTGGCATACAGATGATGGATAAATATAGCTACACCTGCCCTCCTTTCGGTTTCCACTTTTAAAAACATATTTTTCTCTTCTTTCCCTTTGAGTCTTATGTATGCATCCTTATAGCTGAAGTGAGTCTCCTTAAAATGCATTGCCCTGTCTGATGTTGCTCAGTGGTTAGAGTGTCGGCCTTGTGCTAAAGGGTCACTGGTTCGATTTTGGTCACTGGCAGGAACCTGGGTTGTGAGTTTGCTTCCAGTCTCTTGGACCTGACATGTTTGTGAGGCAAGCAGTCAATGTTTCTCATCAATGTGTCTCTTTTGCTCTCCATCCCTCCCTCCTTCCCTCTCTCCTTCCCTCCCTCCGAAAAACAATAGCAAAAATATCCTCTGGTGAGGATTAAAAAAAAGAAGCAGCAGCATATAATTGGGTGGTTTTTTTTAATCATCCATCCTGCCACTCTTATGTCTTTTGATTTAAAAAATCATTTATCTTTATAGTAATTATTATTATTGATACATATGGACTTACTAATGCCATCTTACTGTTGTCTGGATTTTTTAATAATTCCCTATTTCTCTTTTGTCCCTTTTCTGTGGAAACTGATTATTTTTATTAGTACTGTTATTACATGCTTTAATCCCCTTTTTTTATAATTACTGTAAGTTTTTGCTTTGTGGTTACCATGAGACTTAACAGAAGTCATTTTATACATATAATAGTATGTATTAAGCTGATACTGACTTTGCAAACACTTCATTTTGCTGTCAGCTTTACATTTTATGTTTTAGACACAGCTCACTTTTTTTTATGTTGTGTACCTACTAGTATTGGATTATTCTGACCTAGACTATACATCTATTTTTACCAGTGTACTTTGTATTTTCGTATATTTTCATGTGACTAATTAGCTAGTTTGAATTTCATCATTTATTGTAAGACAGGTCTAGTGGTAGTTAACTCCCTCAGTTTTTATTTGGAAACTCTTTATCTTTTCTTCACTTTTGAAGGACAAATTCACCAACCAGGTATTCTTGCTTGGTACTACTGTTTTTCTTTCAGCATTTTGTGTCTCTCCTACATTGAAGTTATTTATGCTGAGAAATCTGCTAATGGCCTAATGGTTGTTGGTTCCCTTGTAAGTGAAAAATATTTTCTCTTGCTGTTTTTAAAATTCTTGAATTTTGACAGCTTTATTCTAACGCGTCTTGCAAAATATTGTTTTGGGTTTAAATTTTGTGAAGATTTTTAACATAAACTTGGCAGTCCAAATCTTCATAATTTTGGAAAGTTCTCAGACATTTTGTCTTTAAGCTTTCTGCCCCTTCTCTATATTCTTTCCTTTTCTTTTTAATAAAAGTATTTGTATTGATTATATTAATTTCAGAGAAGAAGGGAGAGGGAGAGAGAAATAGAAAGAAACATCAATGATAGAAAATCATTCATTGGCTGCTTACCTCCCACTGGGGATTGAGCCCACAATTCAGGCATGTACTCATACCGGAATGGAACCGTGACTTTTTGGTTCATATAGGTTGGGGCGCAACCACTGAGCCACACTGATTGGGCTATATTCTTTCTTTCTGTGACTCCAGTGATGTTTAGATTGTTTCCCTGTCTTTTTAACATTTTTTAAAATCCTCACTTGATGCTATATTTGCAATGATCTTTTAGAGAGAAAAGAAGGGAGTGGGAGGGAGGGAGAAGAGAGAGAAAGAACCATCAGTGTGGGAAAGAAATTGATTGATTGCCTCCAGTACATGTTCCCCGACTGGGGATGGACCTGCACCTAGATATGTGCCCTGACCAGGAATCAAATCCACAACCTTTTGTTGTACCAACTGAGCCATTGGCCAGGGCTAGACTGTTTCCCTAGGCTACCTTTACTTTTATTCATTTGGTTCATCTCTGACTAAATTATATCAAAAGATGTTTGTACCTCACAGTTGATTTTGCTTGCTCTGGTTTATTATCGAAACTTTCTGTTACATTTTAAAAAAATTATTTTTTGTATTCTTCAGCTCCAGAATTTGCTTCCTTTTTATAATCTTTATCTTTTATTTATTTATTTATTTAGTTAGTTACTTAGTTAATCCTCGCTTCGGGATTATTCCATTGATTTTAGAGTGGAATGGAGCGGGAGAGACACACAGAGAGAAACATCAATGTGAGAGGAACACAATGATTGGTTGCTTCTCACACTCGCCCCAGTTTGGGGCAGTGAATTGAGCTGCAACTGAGGTACATGCCCTTGACTGGAATTGAACCCTTGATCCTTCAGTCCGTGGGCCAGCCTTCTAACTGTTAAGCCAAACCAGCTAGGGATATCTTTCTTTTGAACTTTGTTCATGTATTGTTTTCCTGGTTTCATAGAATTGTCCTTGTATTGTTGTTAGCTCACTAGCTTCATTAAACAACTACTTCAAATTCTTTAATGGCAAATTACATAATTTCTATTTCTTTGGGGTCCTTTACTAGGAAATTATATTCTTTTGATGATGTCATGTGGCCTTGAGTTTTTATGTACTTTAAAGTCTTATGTGGTTGTCTTCTCATTTGAAGAATCAGTCGTCTTTTAGTCTTTACATTTTGTCTTTTGGAGAGAAATACTTTCTGTCAGCTCTGCTAGGGATTTTGAGGCTTTCCTTTTGTATAGATATGCCTTTTCCACACATCTTACTCGCTCTTTGGGGGTTAGGGGGAAGGATTGTATGTTATGCCTTTTTCAATCTTGCAAAGCCAGGCTGGGTACTGAGAGCTTCATGTTCGCTTTCCCAGGGTAATGCTGAATGCTCAGTTTGTGTGGTTTCACCCAATCTAAGTCAGGCCTGCTGTCAGCATTGCACACAAGGAATCAAATACGTCATAGTTGATATGTGTGTGTGAGTAAGCAATATGGAGCCCAGGGCGTGGCCATTGGCCTTTAGGTTAGGCATCCCCAGCAGCTCATGGGTGGGTTTCTGATTGAGTCATAACACTAATTACCGTATTTTCCGGCATATAAGACGACTGGGCGTATAAGACGACCCCCAACTTTTCCAGTTAAAATATAGAGTTTGGGATATACCTGCTCTATAAGATGACACCTGGCGTATAAGACGACCCCCGACTTTTGAGAAGATTTTCCTGCGTTAAAAAGTCGTCTTATATGCCGGAAAATACGGTAATAGAATTCCATCCAATTGATGACCTCCAAGAAACCAGGTTACTCATACATGTCCCCCAGTTGGGCCACACATTCAATATTCTGGGTAGGGTGAGGAAGAAGACAGTTTCCTGCACAAATGGGGAAGCTGGGGGCTCACTCACAATCTCTCACTTTCCCCATGGAGGAAATCACAGGCCAAGAATAGCTCTCTTGGCACAGCTGTGTTCTCTTGGACAGGGAGGGATAATGTGAGTAAAGTAAAATTATTCCTGTTTAACTTCTCCAATGTGTACAATCTCAATTTCTTTTTTCTTCTACTTAACAAATGCTGGAACTTCTCTAGTTGACTCTTGGGCTTCCAGAAACGCTGGAATCTGTGGGTGATCGTCTCAATCAGTGTTCCTAGGGGCAAGAATAGAAAATATTCCTCCCTGAGTTTTTAATAACTTTTATAAAAACCCTAATCCTTAAGTAACAAATTACCTTTATTCTATTAATTGGGTTAATTTTATGAGTTTTATTTGTTCATGATTACAAGATACTTTTTTCATTTGTCCTTTCAAAATCATATTTTAAAGAGTTAAAAGAAGTACAAAGCCAGAGAGTATTTTTGGGGGGTGAAGTGATAGCAACTTATTTATAGCAAGTACATTTTCCATATTCTTATGGTTGAAAAAAATATAAATCATAATAGTGGACATCAAATAAATGCTTTTTATTTGAAGTATTTTGAATAAATGTGTCATGAAAATGTATTGGATATGTTTCAGGTGACCTGTAGTAAATTCATTTCTTTACAATATAAATTATAATTAAATTTCTTATTTGTGTATTTAGATAAGTATTATAAAGTTTACTGTCGGAACAGTAGGGCATACATAACCATGACTTATACTAAAAAATACAGCAAGGAAAGAAATAGTGCTATGAAAATTCATTGTCTAGCATTTCATTTTTGTATTTGCATGGGGGAAGGAGATGTAGGGGATAAATCAGACAGAGAGGATATAGAAGAGGAAATCAATATAGGGTTTTAATCTTATGGAGAGAGACAATGGGTATTTTTGTTTACCGTGAGAGACAGAAACAGAGATTGGCATGGGGTGGGTGATGAAGAGAAGGGGTAGATGTCCAAAGGGAAATTATGAGAATGATGTAAAAGTAGGGCCAGATTTTATAGGATTGTAGGCTAAGAGCTTGAATTTTATTTGGCATCAACAGGAGTCACTAAAACATTTTTGAACAGAATTCTGACAATCATGTTTTAGAAAAGTCACTCATTTTTGCATGTGTTAAAATATTAACAAGGTTTGTTTTAATTAGGCAGGGTAAAACATCATTACAAAAGTGATTATCAATGAATGAAGATAAAGGATAAGAGAGGTGAAAGAGGGAGGCAAGCCATTTTATGAAAGGTCACCTAGGTGAAAGACCAGAGTTTGTAAAAAGGCAAAGGAGGAGAGGGGAGACAGCATGGTCTAGAACCCAGCAGGAAATAATGGGCAAGCTAGGACAGATATGCTAAATTTAGAATTGGAATATAGCTATAGCTATAGGAAATGTACCTAATTATTTGATACCTGGTGCCTGGAATATTTTAGGTTGGGTTGAGGGAATGTTGGCTTGGTACATAAGTTTGTTGGGGATGGGGACTATGTTCGGTGCTTGTTTATTAAAGATGTACTCACAGAGAAGACATGCTATCTATAGAATTTAGGTAGCCCCTCTGGGAGGGGCTGTGTTTTCAGGATCAAGGCCCCAATGCAGAAAGTAAGGAAATATGCTCAGTATATTACATACTTGAAAATCTAACAAGAAAAATAAATTTTGAACATTGTCAAAAAATTGATAAGCACTTAAAATGCTGCATCTAACAGCACTTGGGCAGGGAGGGATAATGTGAGTAAAAGAGGAATAAGTTAAAGAGGAATAATTTTACTTTACTCACATTATCCCTCCCTGCCCAAGAAGATGAATTAAAAGTGATAAAGTGGATATAAAAAGCCAGTTAGGAGGCTTGTGTGGTACTTATAACAAGAATAAATCCTGTTCTGTTATCTTCTTCCTGCTCCTCTGTCTACTCACTTGCTTTTTAATAATATACTTTGGTTTTTGTACTCTTCAGATTTTAACTTTTTTTTTTTTAACTGACTGTTTCAACCTCCAGATGTCAAGTTTATTATTACATTTTCACTGGGAGAGAGGGAGAGTGAAACATGCTTATGGTTTTAGATATCTTACAAATGGGACTTTGATTTTGTTGTATTCATAGGTGAATTTATTCTTTACCTTTTTATAGCTGGTACCAATTCAGCTGAGGCGTGGAGCACATAAGTATACTTTGAGAATTATATCTACAATTTGAAGGTCAGTTAAGAGATAATTGTAAGCTATGCAGAAATCTAAAGAGATGAATTTTGAATTTTTACCATTTTGTAATTTATCAGTAGGAAAATTGCAGGATACATTAAATTTAAAAGTGTAATAAAATCTTGCTGAAGATTTCCCCATAATTTACTAAAGGTGTTAAAGTTGAACCTGAAAGAGTCATTAAGCTGCTGATAGAAAGGACGCTAAGAGGCAGTGGGAGTTTTTTGGAGTGAAAGAAATTTTCTTTATATTAATCTGAATGATGTTAATACAGTTTGCATAAAGAAATTAAGCTCAGTACTTCAGATTTGTGTACATTAAGTAATACTATGACACAGTGATTAAAATAAACCTGTTGTCAACCTAGTTGATTTAACTGCCCTGCCTTATAATACAGCTGTCCATATGTTGGTGGAAATCAGTATGTTCCCTTGATAGGTTTTGATGAATCAAGAAATTTGGGCATTTCAGAAATAAAAATACCACGATAACATTTTTAACATGTGACATAAAAAGATAATGTTGGTATACTTTATTCTAGTTTAGGAGCTGTGACTAATGAGAAACAAAGACCATGGATGAAGATGAAATTGAATTGCAGCCACAAGAACCAAATTCATTTTTTGATGGAATAGGTATATCTATTTCTTGGATTGTTCTACTTTCCATCTGCCAAATAAGCACTTGCTTGTCAAGTGCATGAATTATGAGATCTTTTATTGACTCATACTTAAGTATCTTGTTATCTTGTTTAAAATCTTATTGCCAAAATAATTAGTAACACCATTAACATCAAAATCTTAAATTATCTTTAGTAATTCTCATCTTCTGCAGTTACACCACTAAGTCCAGAGAATATTGATAAAATATTTTGAAAGTGTTTCCTGTTTAGTTTTGTTTGTATGTTTTTCATTGTTACCAAAATACATAGCTACAAATTTACCAGTTTGTTACCTTATAGTTATGTAGGTCTGAAGTCCAGATATAGTGTAATTCCATTGAGTTCTTACAATGTGTACAGTTTTACAAAGGTAGAATCAAGGAGTTGACGGCTGCATTTCTTTCTGGAGCCTCTGAGGGATAATCCTCTTTTAAGATATTCAGACTTTTTTGACCAAATTTAGTTCTTTGTGATTTTAAGGTGGAAATTCTTATTTTTTTAACTATTACAAATGCCATTTTTTTGCTTTTAGAGGCTGCCCTTATTTCCTTTCTTGGTTTGCATTTGGTCCTCAGTGACAAAAGTGAGTTTTGAGTTCCTCTCATCTTTTGAGTTTTTTGGACATTCCCTTCCACCACGTCTTCTTTCCTCCGACCAGAAGCCCACCCAAGATAATCTACCTATCTTACATCCATAACCTTAATTTAATTACATCTGTAGATTTTCTTCCTTTTTTTTTTTTTAATCTTCATCCAAGGATACCTTTCTATTGATTTTTACAGAGAGAGAAGTCGGGGTTCGGGGAAGAGAAACATAGATGCGAGAGAGAAATCTTACTCCGTTGCCTCCCATATGTGCCCTGACTGGGGGTTTGAACCCACAATCTAGGTATGTGCCCAGACTAGGAATCAAACTCCCTACCTTTTGTTATATGGGACGATGCTCCAAATGATCACCTGGACAGAGCTGCAGGGTGTTGTTTTGGAGTGTGTGTGTGTGTGCGTGTGTGTGTGTGTTTATGTCAGATAACATATTTATAAGATCTAGGAATTAGGGTTTGGATATCTTTGAAGGCCCATTCTGTCTACCATTGTCTGTGCATGGTGTTTAAGCATTTATATCTTTCCCTGAGGTTCTCAGATTTAACATCCAGTATTTTTATCTGAAATTAAGCAGCTCAAAAATCCCAAATATATTCTAAATTTTTTGCTCTTAATACTCTGGTTTCTAGTTTATTAAGTACTAGAGGCCCAGTGCATGAAAATTCGTGCACTGGGAGGGGATCCCTTAGCCCGGCCTGCCCCCATCACAGTTCGGGAGCCCCCAGGGGAGGCAACTGGGCAGATCAGAGGAAGGCGCCATCCCCATATCCCACTGCTGCTGCTGCCGCTGCTGCTGCCACTGCTGGCAGCCGTGGCTGCCTGAGCCCGGGGCCTCGCAGCTGCCAGGGCTCACGGCTGCTGGAGCCTATGACTGCCTGAGCTCCAGGCCTCGCAGCTGCTGGGGATCACGGCTGCCTGAGCCCTGGGCCTCGCAGCTGCCGAGCCGCTGTCGCTTTGTCCAGAAGGACGTCTGGAAGACGTCCAGTCTAATTAGCTTATTACCCTTTTATTAGTATAGATAATTCAGGCACAATTCCTCTTCATATGTGGATCTGTTATAAAGCTAAAGAAACATCTGCTCCCAACAGAAATGTTAGGGCAGTTTTGAATATTCTGGTTCAAACAGGGTGAAAAGAAAAGTTCAATGGAGTTACTAGTTCAAAGAAATTCTGAAAGCCAGCCAGAAACAGTCCATCATGTTTCAGCCGTGGGAATAATCCTTTATTGGTTCTTGGTTCCCCTCTATAAGTAGTCATCCTTGTTTTTTTCATCTAAGGTAACAAGTGTTTAAGGCTGTGTAGTTTTTTTTTTAAATATATTTTATTGATTTTTTACAGAGAGGAAGGGAGAGGGATAGAAAGCTAGAAACATCGATGAGAGAGAAACATCGACCAGCTGCCTCCTGCACATCCCCCACTGGGGACATGCCCGCAACCAAGGTACATGCCCTTGACCGGAATCGAACCTGGGACCTTTCAGTCCGCAGACCAACGCTCTATCCACTGAGCCAAACCGGTTTCGGCAAGGCTGTGTAGTTTTAATCAGCCTCCTACCTGCCCCTAGAATTTAGGGTCCAACAGTCTTCTTTATATTGTACTCTCTCTCTCTGCCCTTTTCAATCCAAGTTCACATTGTTTTTGATAGTTATAATTTTTAGAGAATTTTGTGCATTTTTTATGTATGACATAGGAATTTATATAGACAGGCTTATTTACATATCTTTCAGAGATAATATAGTGCTCTTTCTGACTTCAACGAGATGGCTGAGGGACAATGCCTTTAAAGCTCCTTTTGAACCACCTTCAAAGAATTTTATTATTTTGACTATAGGCCTGGTGCATGAAATTTGTGCATGGGGGATGAGGCCCTCAGCCTGACCTGCACCCTCTCCAATCTGGAGCCCAGAAGGGAGCCCTTTCCAGTCGGGAGACCTGTCAGGTTAGGCACACTCCCCGTGGTTCTCTGCTCTCTGCGGGGTCTGGCTGCTCCATGTCCACTGCTCAGAGGCTCTCCGCAGCCCAGAGGCTCTCCGAGACCGGGGTGGGACGCTTGCCTCGTCACCATGGCGACAATGCAAACGTCCTGCTCCAGCCGCTCTGCGCGTGCGTGCTACCCAGAGGCCCTCTGCAGCTGGTGCGGGACATGCCCACTGCCCAGAGGCCCTCTGCAGCCGGGTTGGAATGCTTCCACCAGTCCGCTCATGCTGCCCTCTCTCAGTGGCCACCCGCCCAGGACTGGGGGACTCCAGCGGGGCTGAGGGAACTGGGCACCGCCATCTTGTGGCTATGGGTGCCAGAGTGACAGAGTGACGGTTAATTTGTGACAGAGTGACGGTTAATTTGTATATTACCCTTTTGTTAGGGTATTTTAGAAATATAGTAAGAGTTGTGAAGTCACATACTGATTTTTTTCTAGAACATTCTTTTCTGCAGCTAATCTTCCTAGTTTTAACTTTTTTTCCTTTTCCCATATGTATAGGCTGAGAACTTAGCAGTTGCTAAGTCCTGCTGCATTTTTTTTTTTTAAGTCAGTTCTTCCTACAATTTAACTTTCTTGTCTTGGATTTTACTTAAGCTGCAAGAAGAAACCAGGCCACATCTTCAGTTCTTTAGTAAAATCTCCTAGTTCATTGTTATACTTTATGCCTTCCACATAATTGCAGGGTACAATTTTACTGAGACATCTGTCACAGCATAACAAAGATATTCTTTCCATCAGTTTTCAGTATCATGTTTCTAACTTGCTGTTAAGCCCTAACAGTGCTTTTAAAAACTAGATTGCTATTGACAGTCTGTATATGACAGCTTAGTTATTCTATTAAGTCCACATAGGATTTCTCCACCTTGGTAATTTCTTCTGAGTTCTCACTGGCATGAGTTGTTAATGTCATATTTCTACTAATGTTCTATTTAATAAATTATCAGATTCCAAAGCCCTTTCATGTTTTTAGGTGATACGTTAGCACTGAATTCTGTGATACCAAAATCTGTATTCATTTCTAATACTGCACCAAAAATGAAACAAAATTAGCAGTTTAAAACAGCAAAATTTATTGTCTCTCAGTTTCTGTAGGTCAGACAACTATCATGGCATAACTCAGCTATCCTGTGAATTTTATATGGCTGAAATCAAGGTGTCAGCAGGGTGTTCTGCGGCTGTAGGCATTAATCTGATTCCACGCTAATTCAGATAGTTGCTGAAATCACTTCCTATTTGGCCAAGTATTAGTACAGTTCTGGTCATTGCTCCTTGTAGCTGCTTGTGTTCCTTCTTATGTTTTCCATGAGACCCCTTCTAACAATAGTCAGTCTCTCTCAGACTTAAAATTTTGCTTCAACTTTGATGCTAGGTGGAGAAAGTTCTATGCTTTAAGGATTCATTTGATCAGATTAGATCCACCAAATTATCCTATATAATAAAAGACTGATATGCAAATTGTCCCCTCAACCAGCAGTTCAACCAGAGGGTGCAGGGCTGGCCCACTGGCTGAAACCCCTCCCCCTGGCTGGCTTGGTCCTGTTGGCCCTGATTGGGGCAGGCCGGCCAGACCCCACCTGTGCATGAATTTGTGCACCGGGCCTCTAGTCCAGGATAATAGCCTTATCTTAAGATTTATAACCTTACTTAAACCTTCAAGTACTCATGGCATAAGCCATAATGTGACATATTTAGAGTTCCATCAATTAGGACAAGGTTAGTCAAAGGTTCAGGCCTTGCCAGGTTTCTCCCTACTGAGAGTCATATGCTATGCAAACAACTGTGTGGTCCTGAAGTCATTTAATATCACCAGGATCCTATAGATTTACCTCTCTACCTTCATTCCTAACTGAAGAGTGGATTAGAATAGGGTTTCATATATTCTAAGGAACTGCCTGGGGATAGGAGGAGGCTGGATGGAGAAAGAGTATTTTATCCTGGTGAAATTAGGGTGTGCCCTACTCTAATTAACTTTATCTTCCATCACTTTTTTAGTAGCTGCACTTTTGTTTTATCTATCCACAGGGCTCCTAATCATTTGCTTTTCCCTTTACTCCTTATATATGGCCTTCTATTTCTTTTAATTTATGTCTCAATCCTTTTATGTCCTAAATTCAAAGGGTAATTTCTAAATTTCTCATCATTATATTGTACTAGAATAGAATGGTAAGATTATAAAGGCTGAAAGAAAAAAGAAGAAAAAGGTAATTTTAAGTGATGAGAAGAAGAAAAGCGATATGTTGAAGGAGTTGGAATAAAAAGGAAAAGAAACTAAATCTGAAGGAAAATGTTTTAATATTTTTTTTTATTTGTGTTACTTGGTTAATTTATGTTGTTATTTCTTAAGATTTTATTCTAGTTGCCTGGGAACTTTTTATGTTGATGTTCTAAAATTTTTTTTTCATGAATAATCTTCTGTAACTGTTCTGCATTTTTTGTTTTTCTGTATTTCTTTAATGAATCAAAAATAGATTCTCTTTTTCTTTAATCTATTTTAGTATTTGAGAAAACTGAGGATGTGGCCTATCTTCTGGATGTGAATTAAACATTTACTTCATTTTAGATAGTCATGCATGCCTACCTGAAATTTGTCATTTTAATTTTTGTTTTTTTAAGGAATTGATGCTACACACATGGATGGTGATCAAATTGTTTTGGAAGTTCAAGAAACTGTTTTTGTTTCAGATGTTGTGGATTCAGATATAACTATACATAACTTTGTTCCTGATGACCCAGACTCAGTTGTAATCCAAGATGTTATTGAGGATGTTATTATTGAGGATGTTCAGTGCCCAGATATCTTAGAAGAAGCAGATATATCTGAAAATATCATCATTCCTGAGCTTTATTCAGATGTAACCGAAGAAATTTCTTTAGCACATTGCACAGTCCCAGACGATGTTTTAGCTTCCGACATTACTTCAGCCTCAATGTCTATGCCAGAACACCTCTTGACAAGTGAATCTATACATGTGTCTGACATTGGATATATTGAACACATTGTTCATGATAGTGTAGTAGAAGCAGAAATCGTGACTGATCCTCTGACAACTGATGTAGTTTCAGAAGAAGTATTGGTAGCAGATTGTGCCTCTGAAGCAGTCTTAGATGCCAACGGGATCCCTGTGGACCAGCACCATTATGATAAAAGCAACTGTGAGGACTTCCTTATGATTTCCTGTAAGTCTTGGGGTACAGTAATTGTTTAAGGTCTCTTCTTACCACATCAGGGTGGTATTTTCATGACTTATTAAGATAAATTTTATAAGCTTATGAGCATTATTGTTTTAGTTTGGATCCTGTAAGATGAGCTATAATTAAGAAAAGTGAAATGGTACAAAGTAAAGTGTTATTACTATTCAAGGATGGAGTAAATGATTAGGAAGATAAAGGCTGTAAAGAATAGAAATCATCAAAGATGTGACTAGGCTGTAACCTACCTAATCAGAATTACCACGGAAACTTGAAAGGATTTCAGCTTAGAAAAATAACTTTTGTCTTTATTATACAGTCAATTCTGCAGTTTCTGTCTTTTTTCCATAACAATATCTCTTTAAAAATAATCATTTTTAAAACATTAATTCACTATTGGCATTAGAATTATATTATTTTGATGCCTTTAAATAAAGTCATCTATTAGACCATAAACAACTATATAGATTTCAGATTTACTCAGAATTTAATGCCAGAGGTTCTCTACTGTGTTCATTGTTTCTTATGGCTGATTTCCTTGACTGTGTTTAATTCTTTACCAGTTAGGACAATTCTAATTTTGCTTAAATAGAAAATGTCATAATAGTTCTGTTAATAAATCTCAATAGGTGTCTCTGATCTAACATTTTTAGATGTGTCCTCTACAATAATAAGGTTTCAGTTTGTTAGTTGGTTCTATCCCCTATCTCCTGGTTTAAATAAATTGGCTATCCTAAATTACCAACTCATAGGACTATTAGTTCTTTGGAATCAAGTTTTATAGTATAGAGAGTTCAGAGTATTCCTATAAACACTACATACAAGTCTTTCCTCCTTATGTCTTTGAATATAGAACAACAAGGCTATCATAAATTTTGGGGCAGAGAGCAAAATTTCCTTATTTCTTAATGTGATTGAATATGTCATTATGGCCCAACATTGTGGTAATGAAATTTACTACATCTAATTGAACTTGCTTTATAACTGTTAAGAGCCTGATATACTGATTTAATAACCATTCATTGAGTTTCTTCTGTATAACCTGTTCTAGATAAAGTGTTGAATATTATTAGACAGTAACATAGATACAGTTTTTGACCTAGAGCTTATAATTTAATTTGGAAGAAAGAGGGGGTAGAAGTAGTATATATTATAACTTACTACTATTTAATTTTAGTATTACTTAATACATACTAAGTATAATTTTTTTATAAGATGACTTTACCTAGAGATATCAGTTTCCTTGGTATCGTCTTGTTCTAGGAAAAAGTACTTTCTATAATTTAAAACCTTATTTGGGAAGGAGGGGGCCATATTTAGGGTTGTCAGGTAGAGAAATTATGATCTGATCTGATTTATATATGACAGAGAAAATGGTGAAGCTATTATTGAATCAATTTCAATGCTTTTCATAGCATGAGAAATGGAAGCATCTGTTTTTATATCTTTATTCAACATGTATAGATCAAAGAATAATGTTTATTCTCTTTAGAAATTTTAGTAATTTATTGGATCTCTATATATCTAATAGTTTTTATAGAGTCTGTATTGGTAAATTTCTTCCCTTTAAAGATCTTACTTAAAATGACGACAGAAAATTTATTTTTATGATGTTGTTGTAGTGTATCTGGACACAGGTATTATTGTTATAACATAACAGCTATATTCAATCTTATAGTCTAAACTAGGGGCCCAGTGCACGAATTCGTGCACCTTGAAAGGAACTGTGG
This sequence comes from Ia io, assembly GCA_025583905.1. Lineage (NCBI taxonomy): Eukaryota > Metazoa > Chordata > Mammalia > Chiroptera > Vespertilionidae > Ia > Ia io. The sequence goes on from JAJQQW010000001.1 coordinate 710,084, forward strand.
GCTGTGAGGCTGTGATGGGTACATGGGCGGGTCTCAGCCCATCCTTTGTGCCCCCATTCTGTCCCTCCCATTGTGGACCCATGTTCCCTGTCTGCCGGCAGCCTCGCTCCCACAGGTGCAAGTGGTGGGTGGGACCGCTGTGCGCAGGAGCAAAGAATTTTCAGTAACCACCAGAGGCTTGCCCCAATGACAGCGACCAGCACCCCCCGTTCACCTTTTCCACCATCTTACCATGGCCGATGCCCGCCATTTTCTGCATGTTCTCCTTGGTGGTCAGTGCACGTCATAGTGACTGGTTCGGTTGATCCGCCATTTGGTCTATTTGCATAGTAGGGTTTTATATATACAGGTGCTTTAAATTGATTATGTCTTTCTTGAAGACAGAATCTGATGCATCTTGTCCACTTAGGTATCTTTTTCATCAAACTTTATTTACTGGTATGAATTATTTGTTGAATAAACACATATAATTAACTTGATAACTGAAATTCTATGAATATTATGCCTCCCACAGGGCCAACTAATTTAGATGTTTTAATCAGTTGATTTACTTGTAATTTCTAGCTAATTATGACTTTGGTTATAATGAATGTTTAATAAAAAGTTAGAGTAAATGAATAAATAAATGAAGCCCAAAGTTTCGTATCTGACACAGAAACTCTGAGGGTCAATACAATTTATAATTTGTTGCTTCTGGTAGTTATTAAAATAAAGGACATAGTAAAATATGTATTTTAAAATTTAAATATATTTTTGATTGATTTCTCTACCTACCTAATAATAGACAAATATGCAAATTGACCGTACCTTCGCTATGCCCATGATTGGCCAGGCGGCTTGGGGGGGCGGGACTCGGGGTGGCCGGGGTAGCTGATTGGGCTGGCGGGAGGCTGAGCTGCGTCGCCAGCAGCGGCATGAGCTCAGCGTCTGCGCCATGGCTGTGCTGCGGCACAGAAGGGGCCTCTGGGGCAGCAAGCTGACATCCCGCCCCGGGGACCATCAAAAGCGGGGAAGCTGAGTGCCTGTCCGCTCAGGCAGCAGGCCTTTCAGAAGCCTCTGCCACGCTGGAGGCTTCTGAAAGGCCTGGTGCACCAGCGATCGAAAGGAAAGCGTGGGGGCTGGGTGCCTGTCCACTCAGGCACCAGGCCTTTCAGAAGTCTCCGCCACGCCGGAGGCTTCTGAAAGGCCTGATGCACCAGCAGACAGGGACCCAGCTCCCTGCGATCAAAAGCAAAAGCGTGGGAGCTGGGTGCCTGTCCACTCAGGCAGCAGGCCTTTCAGAAGCCTCCGCCACGCCAGAGGCTTCTGAAAGGCCTGGTGCACCAGCGATCGAAAGCAAAAGCATGGGAGCTGGATGCCTTTCAGAAGCCTCCAGTGCCTGGTGCACCAGTGGACAGGCACGCAGCTCCCCGTGATCGAAAGGGAAAGCGTGTAGGGGACCCTACACATGCATGATTCAATCATGCACTGGGCCTCTAGTAGTTAATAATTGGGTATGTATGTAACTTACCACTTAAGGTCCCTCCAGGTTTTTTGGGGTGGTAGGGTTAACTAATAAAACACAATAAACTTTTGGAATTTTCACAATATAAACAAGAAGGGTAAATAAAAATATTTTAGCAAAGATATTTTGATCAGTTTTAAAAAATTTGTTGTGATAAAATTTAGAAGGATATTCTTCATCAGACAAAGTTTTCTTTATGACTAAAAAAGTATTTAGATAATATTGATACAGATATATATTTTCACAGGAAATAATATATGACAATAAAAGGAGATGGAAACTAAACTGCTGGAGTACAGGACAGAAACTGAAGAGAAAAAATAAAATTGAAGTTAAACACCACTGTAACAGCAGTAATGTAACTGACTGTAATCAAGGTTCTTCTGATGAGGCTTTAAAAATTACAAAATAAAATGGTTGAAAGAAACATGTAAACATAATATGGAGAAAATTTATAGATACAGCAGACAGAAACAGGAAATAAAACCCACATACAGAAAAGAAGAAACAAACATGACAAAGTTATGAGAGAAAGTTTTAATCTAACAATTATTAAAATCCTCTTCTATATAGGTAAAATCAGAACACTAGTAGAAATGCCAAAATAAACTTCAGAACTGTGGGAATTAATAACTTGCAACATAACAGGGAGTTATTTATTCAAGAAAAAAAGGCTAATGGTTGGTAACATTTCTGTGGCTTTTTAATTTGAACTGTTCACATCTGCACCTAAAGTTGTATAAGTTAACTTTAAAAACAAACACCCTTTTTTTTTAAATCCTAACCCAAGGATATTTTTTCAATTGACTGTTAGAGACAGTGGAAAGGAGGGAAGGAGAGGAAGAGAGAGAGAGAAACATTGATGTGAAAACTCCAAAAAAGAGAACAATTGAATGTCACTGCTAACTAAGGCAGTAAAGGAAAACAGTCATCGTCATCCTATCTACTAAAAGAGTAATATGCAAATTGACCATCACTCCAACACACAAGATGGCTGCCCCCATGTGGACACAAGATGGCCACCACAAGATGGCCAGCAGGGGAGGGCATTTGGGAGGGACCAGGTCTGCAAGGGAGGGCAGTTGGGGGTGATCAAGCCTACAGGGGAGGGCAGTTAGGGGTGACCAAGGCCAGCAGAGGAGGGAAGTTGGGGGTGACCGGGCCTGCAGGGAAGGGCAGTTGGGGGGGCACCCAGGCCAGCAGGGGAGAGCAGTTGCGGGGGACCAGGCCTGCAAGGGAGGGCAGTTAGGGGTGGCCAGGCCTGCAGAGGAGGGAAGTTGGGGGCGACCAGGCCGGCAGGGGAAGGCAGTTAGGGGCAAAGAGGCTGGCAGGGGAGAAGTTAGGCATCAATCAGGCTGGCAGGGGATTAGTTAGGGGGTTATCAGGCTGGCAGGCAGAAGCAGTTAGGGGCAATCAGGAAGGCAGGCAGGCAAGCAGTAGGGATCCAGCAGTCCTGGATTGTGAGAGGGATGTCCGACTGCCCGTTTAGGCCCGATTCTATGTGGATATCCCTCGAGGGGTCCCAGATTGGAGAGGGTGCAGGCTGGGCTGAGGGACACACACCCCTGTGCACGAATTTCATGCACCAGGCTTTTAGTATATAATAAAAGGCTAATATGCAAATAGACCAAACTGCTGAATAACTGAACAACCAAACAATCAAACAACCGGTTGCTGTGACGTGTGCTGACCACTACGGGGCATGCGCAGAACATGGCAGGCGTTGGCAGTAGGCAGTGGAGTGCCGAACATGGCAAGTGTCAGTCACAGCGGGATAGGGGGAGCAGGTGAGTGGGGGCACAAGCCTCTGGTGGTTACTGAAAATTCTTTGCTCCTGTGTGCCATGGTCCTGCTTGGCACTCGCACCTGCTGCTGGCACCAGCCCCACTTGCACCCACTGCCGGTGCTGGCGCCTTGGCTCGCACCACTGCTGGCACTTGGCACTGGCCCCAATTGCTTAGTGCTGTCATTGGGTGCAAGCCACAGCTGCCAGCCCCGATTGCCCCTCAGGGCTTCTCCACCTCCCCCTGCTCCTGAGGGGCGATTGGGGCAGCAGCCGCCACTTGCACCTGCTGACGGTGCAGGCCCCACTTGCACCCGCTGCCAGCATCAGCCCTAATTGCTCTGTGTTGTCAGTGGGTGCAAGTGGGGCCAGTGCTGTGAGCACATGGGAGCGGCGGCAGCTGTGATGCCAGCAGACAGGGAACTGGGGGGCCATGGAGGGAGGGGCTGGGTGGGACGCGGAGGATGGGCTGAGACCCAACCCTGTGCCCACCACGGCCTCACGGTCCACAGTTCCTTTTAAGGTGCACAAATTTGTGCACTGGGCCTCTAGTCCTATATAATCCTATATAATAAAAGCGTAATATTCAAGTTGACCGAATGGTGGAATGACCAGTTGTTGGGGGTGGGGTGGTTGGTGAGCAGGTGGCACCAGGCCAGCCAAGGCATGTGCCAGTGGGCAGAGGGAGGGGATGGTGATGAGGGATGGGGTGGAGGCGGCAGCAACCAGTGGCGGCTGAGGGGCGATGGTGGGGGTAGGGCTGTGCCAGCTGGCCAGTGCTGTTCCCTGATCACCCGCCTGGTCACCTCTCGCAGAGGGAGGCCACTGGCGGCGGCAGCAGCGGGGTGATGGGTACGGCACCATCCCCTGATCGCCTGCCCGGTCACCTCTGCCGAGGGAGGCCAGACTGCGGCTTAAGCTGTCAGTAGGGCATCCCCTGAAGGTCCCCGGACTGTGAGAGGGCGCAGGCTGGGCTGAGGAACCGAGTGCATGAATTTTCTTGCACCAGCCTCTAGTAGCTGTTATAACTGTAAAACTTAAGAAAGTTTTTGGAATGAGATGTCCATGGGAGTTTTGAAAAACTGGGACATATTTTGGGGAAGCCTATCTAATAAAAGGGTAATATGCAAATTGACCATCATATCAACACACAAGATGGCTGCCCCCATGTGGTCAAAGATGGCTGCCCCCATGTGGACACAAGATGGCCACCACAAGATGGCCAGCAGGGGAGGGCAGTTTGGAGGGACCAGGCCTGCAAGGGAGGGCAGTTGGGGGCGATCAGGCCTGCAGGGGAGGGCAGTTAGGGTGACCAGGCAGGCAGAGGAGGGAAGTGGGGGCGCCAGGCCTATAGGGGAGAGCAGTTGGGGGGAACCCAGGTCTACAGGGAAGGCCAGTTGTGGGGGACCAGGCTTCCAGGGGAGGGCAGTTGGGGGGGACCGAAGCCTGCAGGGTAGGACAGTTGGGGGGGACCAGGCCTGCAGGGGAAGGCAGTTGGGATGACCAGGCCTGCAGGGGAGGACAGTTAGGGGTGACCAGGCCGGCAGAGGAGGGCAGTTAGGCATCAATCAGGCTGGCAGGGGAGTGGTTAGGGGGTGATCAGCCTGGCAGGCAGAAGTGGGTAGGGGCAATCAGGAAGGTAGGCAGGCGAGCAATTGGGATCCAGCAGTCCTGGATTGTGAGAGGGATGTCTGACTGCCCGTTTAGTCCCGATAGGATTGGGCCTAAACGGGCAGTCGGTCATCCCTTGAGGAGTCCCAGAATGGAGAGGGTGCAGGCTGGGCCGAGGGACAACCCTTTCTCTCCCTCCCCCCCGCCCCCCGTGCACAAATTTTGTGCACTGGGCCTCTAGTTTGAATATAAGAATGAAAGGGAGGTGCCTATGATAGGGAGAAACCTGGCAAGGCCTGAACCTTTGTTTAACCTTGAAGTTCTAGCCAAGCAGGAATTAAAAGCCAATGTGGAGTATAAATTACCTAGCTAAATGTTAAATAATTGTGTTTCAACACACATACAGAGCTTCTGGGCAAAATTGGAAGAATTACTGGTTGTATGGAAATCTTGGTCCAGTCAATAATTGACCACTTAATCAACTTTAGTGGCCATACAAACATATAATGCTAACTTCGGAATTGGCTCACAGAAGTTACTACACAAGGCCCGGCCAGTGTTGCTCAGTGGTTGAGCATCAACCCATAAACCAGGATGTCAATCCCCAGTAGGGGGTGTGCAGGAGGCAGTCGATCAATGATTCTCTGTCATCATTGATGTTTCTATCTCTCCCTTCCTCTCTCTGAAATCAATAAAGACATATTTTCTAAAAAATGCTACTACACAAGACCCACCAAATCATTGGAATGGGAGAATCTGATTTGAAGTATTGCCAAATTTGAAAGTGTTTTTGTTTCAAAGACACTGTCAAGAAAGTGAAAAGTTAACTTAGAATGGGAGAAAATATTAAAGCATATATCTGAAGGAGGTATGAGAAATAATACATGAAGAACTACAACTGAAAATAAGAAGGCAAACAGTGTAATTAAAAGATGGGCAGAGAACTTAAGTAGACATTTTCCCCAAGAATCAAGTAAGCACATAAAAGATACACAACATTGCCCTAACTGGTTTGACTCAGTGAATAGAGCATCGGCCTGCGGACTCAAGGGTCCCAGGTTTGATTCCGGCCAGGGGGTGTGCAGGAGGTAGCAGATTTATGTTACTCTCTCATCAATGTTTCTAATTATCTATCCCTCTCCCTTCCTCTCTGTAAAATAAACAATAAAGTATATATTTAAAAAAAGAAAAGATACACAACATCATTAATTAATAGGGGGATGTAAATCAAAACTAAGAAGATATGACTTTTACACGCACTGAAATGGGATTTTTAAAAATGGAAAGTAATAAGTATTGCTGGGAATAAGAAATTTTGTAGTTACTTTAGAAAAATTGGGCAATTCTTTCAAAAGTTAAACATAGACTTACCATGTTACCCAACTATATATATCAATATCTATATAGATGCCTACATATATCTTTATATATATACTGTATATTTCCAGGAAAATTGAAAACACATTTATACAACAGTTTTTGCACAAATGGTCATATTAATCCTAATAGACAAAATGTTGAAACAATCCTGATGCTCATCAGTTGATTAGTTTTTAAAAATGTCATATCATCATACAATGGTCTGTTATTTGCCATAGAAATGTAAATGCTACAAAATGGATGAATTTTGAAAAATGTTATTAATATGTAAAATATCTAGAATGGTTGTAGTTATAAACAAAAAGTAGACTAGTGCTTGCCTAATCTAATTGTGGGATTGGTTGGGGAAAGAGGTTAGCTAAAGAATGCAGAGGTATCTTTCTGGGGTGATGAAAATACCTTGGAAGTAGAGGGAGATGATTGTTGAATAACTGTCAACTTCATAAAAACTACTGAATTACAGTTTACACACTGTAAAAGGGTAAATTATGGTGTGTGAATTTTATCTCAATATTAAAAAAGAATGATTAACTGAGACAATTAATTGTTATAAGAAATTAACAATAATAAAACAACCAAGTCATAATCACAGTTAATGTAAATGAGCTTTAAGGTAGATAAACAGTTACATGGCCACTCACTTCAAAAACCACCTGGCCAGTATGGCTTCAGTCCAGGCGTACTGAAGGGTAAGATTTACCTGGGTTACAGGTTCTATCCCTGGCAACCAATGGATGTGTTTCTAACATAAGTGTTCCTCTCTCCCTTCTTCCTCCCTCCCTCCCTCCCTTCCACTGTCTACAAAGCAATGGGAAAAAATATCCTCAGATGAGGATTAAAAAAAAAAAAATACACAGTGTCATAAAATAGTGCAACAATGGGTGAAAATTCTGATTAAACTATAGCCAGTTTTATAGTCATTTAATTTACTCTTCAAGTCTAAATTATAGATGTCATTCACAAGTTTTCCAGAAATTTAGAGACCTATGAGAGCAAACAAAGAATCAGTAGAAAGGATGTAAGAATTTAAAAATTGGTAAAATGACTGATAGTAATTTTTTGAAATAAAATGACCAAATAGTACATTAAGATTATGCAACAAAAGGCAATTGTTTACAAAACATTAGCTACAAAATATTTCTGATAACATGATATATTTGTTGTTTTCTTATCTTTTATAACAGACAGTAGATACTGTCTTTAAAATATGATTACAAATTCTTACTAGTTTTATATTTTTTTGCTTAGATAAAATCTGTTTTTTCTTGAATTTGTAGACATTGACTTGAACATTAAACAGATAAATGTTGAATAGTTTCTATATGTTTGGCAATGTTGTAGGCTCTTGGAATCCCTAAACAAAACATGATAGTTCCTTTCATGTTGACTGTCTTCAAATAGGGGTATAATTGATTATAGATAAAGTACAGAAGCCAAGGATTAAATTCTGGGGTTTGCTACATAAACTGGTAAGGGAAAGGAAGCACTGGTAAAGAAATGAAGAAGCATGGCCAGTGTAGTAGGAAAGAGGTTGAATCACAGAATCCAAGTGTCGAAAATGAGGCATAGACGATAATGAACATCTGTCAAATGTTGTTACTAATGACAAATTAAATGTGTCCTGAGTGATGTTGGTGAATACTTTTGGTGAAGTCATGGGCAATAGCCTAATGAAGATAGTTTAGAGAAAGTGGAATGAGAAGAATTGGAGACATGAAACAGTAGCTTGCAGGAAGATGGGTGGGGGGGGGTGCGCATGCACACACACACACACACACACACACACGGGGTTTAAGAGAAGGTGCGTTGTTTTCAGAGAACAGAGAAAATGCTGAAAGATAGAGGAGGTATTATTTAATGCTTAAGGAGAGGGATTGGGCTTATTTTTTATTATATATATATTATATATATACACTGTATACACACACACAAACATTTCAGAGAGGAAAGGAGAAGGAGAGATAGAAACATCAATGATGAGAATCATTGATCAGTTGCCTCCTGCACACCCTTACTGGGGATGGAGCCCACAACTCAGCAGCATGTGCGCTGACCAGAAATGGAACCGTGAGCTCAACCACTGAGCCACAATTAGTTTGTAGAACCGTGCAGTGAAGACAAGATTTCTGGATTTAGTTGTTGCCAGGCAAGTAAAGTGAAATTCAGTGGATTATCTTTTATGATACTTCAGTTCTCATAAAAGTAGTTGGTTGGAGTTTTAAGAAACAAATGTGAAATAGAATCTTTTCAAGTATTTAAAAATGGACCATTTACATTGGGGGATTTTCCTTAGGTTGATTTAGTTGCATAGATACAAATATAAAAACTTGCCTTAGGTAGGTAGGTTTGTGGTTCTCCAAATCAAATGTGATGAAATGAGAGCTGTGCATAGGAATTGGAAGAATATGCAAGGGAATGGTTAGAATGATCAACCTTGCAATTAAACGGGTTTTGTAGTTATATTTGTTTTTTTCTCTGTGTGTTTTTTAAATCCTTACCCAAGGATATATTTTTCCATTGATTTTTAGAGACAGTGAAGGAAGGAGAGAGTGAGTGAGAGAGATGTTGATGTGGGAGAGAGGCAATGTGGGATTGGTTGCCTCCTACTTCCTAAAACCAACAAGGGCTGGATATCAAACCTACAACGCAGAACCTGTGACCCTGTAGTACGAGGGCCAGTGCTCTAACCACTGAGGAGTACACAGCAGGACTAGTCTTTTAAAGTGGAGTTGGAGCATAAAGGAATGAAGACTTGCTTAAACATAAGACACATGGTTGTTTTGCTGGTTGTTTTGGTGGTGGCAGGCATGTTGGAAAAGAATCTAAAAGCAGAAGACAGTTTGGACAGTTGCTAGAGTGATTTCTATTTTACAAGGTATGAAAAGAAGAATGGGTAAGGTGACTGACTGGATCTTTGTTTCAGGAGATTTGATTATAGCAGTGAGTAGAGGTATTTGGTGGGAAACTTGGAGAGAAGGAAATCAAATAGATGTTTGTTACGTTCTTGGGATGTGTAGTAATTGATAAACTATAGTATTATCTTCAGAGATTGGACATTTAAGTAAATGGAGAAGAAAGACATATACTAGAGTAGGAATAATACAAATAAGATTTTTGTGTTTATGTGAAATTAAATTAGACAAAATGTAGCTCCTGTATAAATCCAATGTCATTATTTTTTCTTGAAAAATTATGAATTTTCTCTAGAAGCTTAGGGAGGTGAGATTTAATGAGATTAAATAAAAAATGACTCTGAGTACTAAAGACAGACATCTTTTTCATTTCTTCCCCTAAACTCTTACTTAGGAGCTCATTGGGTATATGTTATGTAAAGTGCTTTTTCTTTTTGTAATGTGCTTTTATTACATAGTTTAAAAACTACGAAGTAAGAGGAAGATCTTTTACAGGCTATTGATAAATATGTGTCATTTTGCAAGCTTTAAAATTACTCGATTTTTTTCAGTCCTTGGGAATTTATTTTATGGTAATTGATAGTTTGTAGACATATCAATTCAGATTTTTTAGCACTTGTTTATAACCACTGTTTACAAACTTGCCAAAGGAGGCCAGCTTTATCATCATAGAGTGAAACTCCTCAGAGATTAGTTCTCTAAAGAAGTACAGATTTATTCTTGATTCTCTGTGACTGGTTTGCTAAAATCTTCATCCTATAATGCAAACTCAGTTTGAATTCCATTGCGAGCTTTAGGAAAATACTTCATTCAGCTGGATACGTCTTTAAAATATTTAGCTTTGAAAAAATAGGCTAAATACAAATCAGACCAGAATTAAGAATACGATGCCTATTTATACCCACAAACTATATTTACAAAACATAGTTAAAATACTTTATTTTAGATAGCTATGCACAGCATTTAGGAAAGATGTATGTTTTTATGAAAGTATGCATGTATTTATCATTGTAAAGAATTTAACTGTCCAAGTTCTTAGAATCTAGATATCCTTAAGCTTTTTATTTTGTTTGTTTATTGTCCTCACTTGCAAGTTATTAACTCAATTTGCTATTCTCGTACTGTTTACCAAAATCCTTGCCTTCTTTTGTGTATATGTTGAAGCCACCATTCAGGATTTTTTATTTTTTGCATTTGAAGCTGCTGTCCAATCCTCTCCCTCGGAACAACATAGCTACGTTCCTATTAATATACTAGAGCCCAGTGCATGAGTTTGTGCATGGGTGGGGTCCAGTCAGCCTGGCCCCAATTGGGGTCGATCAGGGCCAGGCCTGTCAGGAAGAGGAGATGGCAGGAGGTGGCCAGCTAACCCACCTCAATCAGGGCTTGATCAGGACTGGGCTGGCAGGGGGGAGGGCCCTCAGGTGATTGGCCGGTGGGCCCCAGCCCTGATTGGGGTGGTAGTGGCAGATTGGGGGTCAGCAGCCAGGGTAGGAGCTGTGGCAGGTTGGCTGGCCGGCCCTGCCCCTTATTGGAGTGGGGGGGCCTGCCGGCTGATTGGGGTGGTGGGGGCCCCGGGGGGTGGGGCTGGCTGGGGGAAGAGGCCGAAGGCGGTTGGCCAGCCAGCCCCACCCTCTGTTGGGGTAGGGAGGGTGATGGGGGGGAGCTGGCCAGGGGGAGGGGCTGCAGGAGGTTGGCTGGCTGGCCCCACCCCCTGATCTGGCTGGTTTGCTGGCCACAGTGGGTGTCATAGCAACTGGTCATTCTGGTCCTTACATGTTCCTGTCGCAGGCTTTTTATCTATAATAATAATCTACAATAATAAAAGTGTAATATTGAACCTGCGACCCCTTGGTCCACAGGATGTATCCACTGAGCAAAACCAGCTAAGGCTGTATTTTTACTTTTTAATGTCAATTTTTAAAAAAATGTGTATTTTTATTAATTTCAGAGAGGAAGGGAGATGGAGAGAGAGATGGAAATGTCAGTGAAGAGAGAGCATCATTGATCGGCTGCCTCCTGCCGGCCCCACACTGGGAATTGAGCCTGCAACCCACCATGTATGTGCCCTTGACCAGAATCGAACCCGGGACCCTTCAGTCTGTAGACTGATGCTCTGTCCACTGAGCCAAACCAGTTAGGGCTAATGTCAGTTTTTGAAATCCTAAATTCATTTTAATGTTCTATGTAAGAATGCTCTGTGTAATTCTATATAAAACTGTTGATTTAGACATATGCATTTGTTGAATCTCTTGTTGAACATAATGAGGAATTTGCAGAAGTATTTTAAGTATGTAAAAATCTAAATCCTATGTTTATAAGCAAGAATTTAAAACAAAATTAAGTAGTGGTAAAAACTACTACCACAGGCTTATTAGCTGAGTTGTGCTTGCATCATGAATATACTCATCTGACCTTTATTAATGGAAACCATCAGTAGTTATACCATTTATTGCCTACAATAACTTAAATATCATAGGAATGTATACATTCTTAAAATACCAGTTTGAGTCACATGGATTAAGTTTTGAATTCTGTCTGTGCCAGTTAATAGTTTTGTGACCTCAGGTAAGTCAGTCATTCAACATTTTTTTTTTAAAATACATTTTTATTAATTTCAGAGAGTAAGGAAGAGGGAGAGATAGAAACATCCATGATGAGAGAGAATCATGGATTGGCTGCCTCTTGCAAGTCCCCCACTGGGGATCAAGCCCAAACCCGGGCATGTGCCCTTGACCGGAATTGAACCTGGGACCTTTCAGTTCGCAGGTCGATGCTCTATCCACTGAGCCAAACCAGCTAGGGCTCAACTTTTCTAAACTTCAGTTTGGTCTATTGTATACAATGTTGACAATATTTTAACACTTTTTTCATAGTCTTAGTATAAGTGTTAGTAGTACATATAGTAATCACATGTTAGCTTTATTATTAGCACTTAGTAAAAGTAATCATCTGAATTATCTGCTTTCTTTTTTTTTAATATATTTTTTATTGATTTTAGAGAGACAGGGAGAGGGAGAGAGAGAACATAAATGATGAGAGAGAATCATTGACTGGCTGCCTCCTACCTATTCCCCAGTGGGGATCAGGCTCGAAACCTGGGCATGTGCCCTGACTGGCAATTGAACTGTGACTTCCTGGTTCATAGGTCAGTGCTCAACCACTGAGCCACGGTGGCCCAGCTGAATTATCTGCTTTTCTATTGGATTATAAACTTAATAAGTCCATGACTTCTCATATATTTTATCCCACTTCCTAGCCCAAAGTCTGATTTATAGTTGTAACTCTTTGTTAAGTTGAATGAATGTATAAACAGAAGGGTAACAAAATATATCTATTCAGGGGAACATGAGAAAGGGAACTAAAAGGAAAATGAAAAGCTTGATGAGTGTATTAAAGACAAGTTAAATCAATCATATTTTCTTATCTTTGGTTCTGTTTTCCACTGTGTTTCTGATCTTTTGCTCTGTCAGGCCACTTGTGTGTAGATCAGAAAAAACATTCCTTCGGTGTTTAATGCACTCAATACCAGTAAGTGTCACTTTTGTTGTGAGTTAGATCATAAGTGGATAGCAGTGAATGAAAAAGGTTACATTATGTGGAAATTTTATTTTTGGTGTTTATTCCAATAATCTTTTTCTTTTGGACATTATTTTTTATTTTTGGTAATATTTCAAATCCTAAGGACAATGCTACACTGTTTACTTTGCTATGTTGATGAAGTTTAAAATATGAAATGCTCTATATTCTCTCAGTCTCTATTGTTGTGGTTTATGTGTGTCTCTTATTGATAATTCAGAGGCGTTTTCCCCCTCCAAAACATGACATAATCAACCTTAATTAAGGTAGTGAGAATGTCTTTAAAAATACATTGGCTGTGTTTGTTAGCAATGATCCAGATTCACTATTTTTTATAAAGTTGTATGTGTTATGTGTATAAGGTGCTTTTATGTTTAAACAGTTTCATAGGAGAATTTATATTCACCATTGCAGTGTACCTTTCTGAAAATCATGTTTTGATATTTTAAAAAATGTACAATTGTAATAGAAACAGATGAGAAAAAATACTACTAAAAGTGAAATAAGCCAGTTGGAGAAAGATAAATATCACATGACCACACTCATTAGTGGAATATAATAAACAACATAAACTGGTGAACATTAATAGATCCAGAGGCAGAGAAGCATCAAACAGACCGTCAAACTTCAGAGGGAAAGCAGGGGAGGGGATCAACAAAAGGACTTGTATGCATTATATGAGCATAACCAATGGACAAAGACACTTAATGGGTAAGGGCATGTGCAGGGGGCTGGGGAGAAGTCAATGGGAGAAAATGGAGACATATATAATACTTTAAACAAAAAAGAATGAAAGAAAAGAAGCAGTGAATGAACAAAAAAAATGTGGTTGTAGCCAAATTAGATCAAGTTCCACTGCTGATAGTCAAATTAAAAAAAAAAAAAAAAAGCCATGAACATTAGGTAGAGTATACTGATAAAGTACTTAAGTAAGATCAGTGTTTGCTGATTTTGCTACTAGGATATTCTGCCCAAGATTTTTGAGAATATAATGATGTATATACCTAATGGATATAATTATATCCAGGGATATAGTATGTCATTTCATGACTTTTGTTAGTTTTCAAGGCTACCAGGTGTTTGCTTTAAGTAAAGTGTTTTTTACTTTAATATCTCCTCCCACTTTGATTAAACTTTCAAAATGGAATCATTGATTCTTCTACTTTCTAAATAGTCCAGTTATATATGAGTCAAGTTAAAGATTACGTTTTTAAAAAGGACTTTTGAAAATGGTAATATTTTATTTAAGAATCTTACTATTATTGTATGTTTCTTCATTTTTTAGTAGATGATACTGGCAAAATAGAACAGAATGTTTCCTCTGGAATGGCCTTGGACACAGAGTCAGAAATCAGTTCTTTAAAAGTGGATGACACTTGTCCTGAAGTCATTAAAGTGTATATTTTTAAAGCTGACCCTGGAGAGGATGACTTAGGTAAGAGGAAACGCTTAGTATATTCATATATCCCAATCAAACACATCAACCTGATTACTTAGATGATAACAGTTAAATTTTTTTAGGATAATTTATAAAACAGGTTTTCACTGTATTATTTATATAATAATAAAAGCATAATATGCTAATTAGACTGGATGTTCTTCTGGACGACCTTCCCTATGAAGCCAGGACTGCGAGGGAAGCCCGGGTCACGGGTGTCTGCTGGGGGCTGGAGAGAAGCCTGGGTGCCAGGTGCCAGAGGGAAGCCGGTGCCGGCAGTTGAGGGAAGGAAGGCCTACTCTTGCATGAATTTCATTCATTGGGCCTCTAGTACTATAAAAGTGTTGGAAGAGGTCATTATTTGTTAAAGTGAAACCAAGTAAAATTAAGTTTTCACCTAAGTTCTTGTACCTGTCATCTTTTCTGCTAGGTGGCACTGTGGACATCGTGGAAAGTGAACCAGAGAATGATCGTGGGGAATTACTTGACCAGAATAGCAGTATTTGTGTGCCCAGGGAAAAAATGATTTATATGACTGTCAGTGACTCTAAGCAAGAAGATGAAGATTTAAGTAAGTAGGTCGCCTTTTTATGGGAGACTGTTTTATATTTCTATATGCAACCATACTTGAAGAAAACGAGCAGCAATATGCAGGCATATTTTATATTCCTTATGCCGTATTCCAAAGAAGAACATCAACTACATTTAATGTATGCTTAGGATTTTACTTGAAACAAATTATAGCGAAGGCAAAATGGAATGATTCGTTTCAATTTATAGATTATTTACTAGCCTATCTAATAAGAGGGGATATGCTAACAGACCACCACACTCTCACAAAGATGGCGGCACCCACAGTCAATAAGGAGGGAATGTGCTAATTGACTGTCACACCCTCAAAGATGGTGACGCCCACAGCCACAAGATGGCAGCGCCCACTCTCCTCAGCCCTGCTGGGGCCACAGGTGCCTGGCATGGCCAGGCTGCCCCAGGTGGGTCTGGCCACTCCGCACGCCTGCCTCTGGAGTCCCCCGCTCCCCTCAACCCCCCAGCTGCCCAGGGCTGCCCAAGGCTCAGGTAACCAGGGCCAACCGAAGCTTGCGCTGTTGGCAGTGGCAACAGCAGAGGTATGATGGGGGTGTTGCCTTTCCCTGATCGTCGGGTCGCCTCCCGCTCCTGAGGGCTCCCAGACTGTGAGAGGGAGCAGGCCAGGCTGAGGGACCCCGCTCCAGTGCATGAATTTTCATGCACTGGGCCTCTAGTATGAAAATAATGTTCTAGGTATGTAACATTTGAACATTTTCTGTTTGTCTATTAACTGTATTCAAATAAGAGATTGTGGCAGACCTCTTACAAACCTTGTCCTAAAAGTGTTGTTAATTTTCTCTTTAGATGTTGCAGAAATCACTGATGAAGTTTATATGGAAGTGATTGTAGGAGAGGAGGATGCTGCTATTGCTGCTGCTGCTGTGCATGAACAGCAAATTGATGACAATGAAATAAAAACTTGCATGCCTGTAGCATGGGCAGCACCTTATGGTAAGTGACACACTAATTAGAACAATTCTTGGTTCTTAAACATAAATTATTATTGGAAAACAGCCTTAGGTTTCAGAAATATGAAGTACCAGGACAGTGATTTAAGGAAAAGTAGAGGAAGCTTATATGTTAACTAAAGGCTCAGTGCACGAAATTCATGTACTGGTAGTCCCTAGCGGCTGCCAGCTGCTGGCCAAGTACTCTCTCTCTTCCCCTGGTCAGGCTAGCCCAGACGAATTCCCAGATGAACTCCCAGTCGAGGGGGCAATTTGCATATTATATAATAACTTTTTATTATATAGAAAGTTTTTTCTTTAATTTAATAAGAATTTAATTTTAATAAGAATTTTCTTCATGCCTATTTTATGTAAGAGGTACATAGGCTTTCAGCCTGAAATTTTTTATCTTGATTATAGCTGGGACATGACTTTACAATTTTGAGTCACAATGAGGTATGCTCATGGAAAATGATGCTAGATTTAGCAGTTGGGTAATTCCTACAGTCTTCTATATAAACTAGAGGCTCGGTGCACGAAATTCATACACTCGCTGGGGGAGGTCTTTCTCAGCCCGGTCTGCGCCCTTTCGCAGTCCAGGAGCCCTTGGGGGATGTCCAACTGACGGCTTAGGCCTGCTCCCCATGGGCCTAAGCCATCAGTTGGACATCCTTAGCACTGCCTCGGAGGCAGGAGAGGCTCCCACCACTGCCACTGTGCTCACCTTCCGTGAGCCTGGCTTCTGGCTGAGCAGTGCTCCCCATGTGGAAGCGCACTGACCACCAGGGGACAGCTCCTGTGTTGAGTGTCTGTCCCCTGGTGGTCAGTGTGCATCATAGTGACCATTAGCTTTTTATTATATAGGATGTATACCCATAAAACTCATTAACTAGCTAGGAAATTTTGTCATTCATAAATATCATGACTTACTTTTCATTCTTATAGTTATAATGAAAGAATACTGTATAATTTTATTTTTTAATGCTCATTGTTAGGTGATAATTCTGACGGAATTGAAAACCAGAATGTCACTGCAAGTGCCCGATTGCACATAGATGAGTCTGCTGGACTTGGCAGACTGGCTAAACAAAAACAAAAGAAAAGGAGACGACCTGATTCCAAGCAGTACCAAACAGGTGAGGGCACACAAGTTCCACAACACAGTGTTTTGTGAGCTCTCACATAAAATTAGTATGTATCTGTAAAGGTTTAGTAATGGCATTTTAGCTGCTAAACCACATGTAGCTTTTATGTATTGAATTGACAAATATAATTTTAAGAATTTGGTGATATTCATGAATGATTTCCTTGGATAAAAAGAAATCGTCTTTGGAACAGACATTCAGGAAAAAAATCAAAACCTTAGGTTATTTTAGTGGAAATAAAATTAAATTCCTAAAGTATGTTAGTTAACTTTCAGTGGATAATTTTAAAGAATCAGTTATTGACAGCATAAGCAGGCATCACTTATAGAGGAGGAAGACAAATAATTTGGTTATGTACTGGGCCTATTCCTTTCCTGTATTGTTTTGTATACTTATTTGATATTAAAATTTTCTTTATAGTTGTAGTTAAAATTTAAGTTAGCATAAATTTGTCTTGGAGTAAACAAGGTTGTAATGTTGAACTGTTTTTCTATGAATTATTTTCAGTAGATATCTAAATTTATGTAGCTTTAAATTGGTACTTTATTTCTTTTAACCTGGGAGTGAGATTGGTACAGACTGATTGAAGTTTTTGGAACAGATTCTGTTTATTAGTAGGCTGCTAAATTTCTTTTGTTGACACAATAAAGAAATGCTAATCTAATTTAGGAGTGCTTATCCATCCAATTATGTTTGGAATACACACTTCATAGTTTTGTGGAAATCAAAACAGAACTTGGTTTGATGTCTCATGTGCCTTTCTTTTTTTTTTTAGCAATTATAATTGGCCCTGATGGACATCCCATAACTGTCTATCCTTGCATGATTTGTGGGAAAAAATTTAAGTCCAGAGGTTTTTTGAAAAGGCACATGAAAAACCATCCTGAACACCTTGCCAAAAAGAAGTACCACTGTACTGACTGTGATTACACTACCAATAAGAAGATAAATTTACATAACCATCTGGAAAGCCACAAGCTGACCAGTAAGACAGAGAAGACCATTGAATGCAATGAATGTGGGAAGCATTTCCCTCATCCTGGGGCTTTATTTACTCACAAAATGGTGCATAAAGAAAAAGGAACCAACAAAGTGTACAAGTGTAAATTTTGTGAATATGAAACAGCTGAACAAGGGTTATTGAACCGCCATCTTTTGGCAGTCCACAGCAAGAACTTCCCTCATATTTGTGTGGAGTGCGGTAAAGGTTTTCGTCACCCCTCAGAGCTCAAAAAGCACATGCGAATCCATACTGGGGAGAAGCCGTACCAATGCCAGTACTGCGAATATAAGTCTGCAGACTCTTCTAACTTGAAAACGCATGTAAAAACTAAGCATAGTAAAGAGACACCATTCAAATGTGACATTTGTCTTCTGAATTTCTCAAATATCAAAGAGGTGAAGCAACATGCTCTTACTCACCAAGAAAGCAAAACACACCAGTGTTTGCATTGCGACCACAAGAGTTCGAACTCAAGTGATTTGAAACGACATATAATTTCAGTTCACACAAAGGACTACCCCCATAAGTGTGATATGTGTGATAAAGGCTTTCATAGGCCCTCAGAACTTAAGAAACACGTGGCTGCCCACAAGGGTAAAACAATGCACCAGTGTAGACATTGTGACTTTAAGATTGCAGATCCATTTGTTCTAAGTCGCCATATTCTCTCGGTTCATACAAAAGATCTTCCATTTAGGTGTAAGAGATGTAGAAAGGGATTTAGGCAACAGAATGAGCTTAAAAAGCATATGAAGACACACAGTGGCAGGAAGGTGTATCAATGTGAGTACTGTGAGTATAGCACTACAGATGCCTCAGGCTTTAAACGACATGTTATTTCCATTCATACAAAAGACTACCCTCATCGTTGTGAGCACTGCCAGAAAGGGTTCCGGAGACCTTCGGAAAAGAACCAGCACATAATGCGGCATCATAAAGAACTTGGTCTGCCATAATGATACTTGTACAGATGTTTGTGAAGATGCTGGCCTTGAAGCAGAAAATTCATTTTAAAGCCAGTCAGTCTCACATACAGAACTGTACATTGATTTATGGTATGTACAAATGGAATATTGCTTCTAGTTGACTTTTTTTACATTTAATACCAGAGGGTGTTCTATATCCTATTAGTTTGTTTAATGAGAGAAAAGTAGCAACAATCAAGTTGCTTTTATTTAAATAATACCTGGTTCTATTTTTAAGTCTTAGAATTCTTACTATTTATTTAACTATTTACTTTATTCACTTGGATGGTACTCTCGTAAGACTACTTAAAGATGAGAATGCATAAGATTGGTAACTCTAAAAATGGTCATTTTGACTTATTTCCCCTTGAGTTTTTTTTATATTAAATAGAAACATCTGCTAATATAAATGGGAGATACTGCTGTTAGGTCTAATTGTCATATGAAAGTCTTTCCTAGTATTTTCCAGACCACATGATGATGAAACTTCCTTATGATAACGTTAGTAGGTTTGTATTTAATTTTCATTTAATTGAGAAGACAAAATATGCTTTCTTTGACTTCCTTTGTAGTGTTTACATTTTGTCAGTACAACACACTTTTAGAAAGTCTTACTGAAAGATTTTGAGTATTCCTGTTTTAAAGAGGTTGTATTCTATGAATGAGACTTACTGTGAACTGAATTTTGAGTTAAATTGTGGCTCATAGGATATTTTGCAATTTGGTGTGTAAGTGTACCCTAAATTTTATATGTGCTTCTATGTTGCTTATTTTACCTATGTAAACATACAATACCAAATTTAAGTCTATAGTATTAAGTTTACAATAAATGGAAAGATCCAGGAATGTACAAAAGAGCATTTCACAAACTTGCTACTATTTAGAGAGATTAAAATTCAGCTGAAGCATAACTAGGGAAATAAGAGACACTAGTGTTTTTCAAGACTGAAGGTATTTTTCTTTTAAATTTCTTTGGTAATTGGAAAACAGAAGTTAAGGCATTTCTCAATAGAATGTATTCTTACAATTACAGCTCATAACTTGAGTTTTGAAAAGCTAATGACTATCCAGACATAAATCTCTTGGTTCTCACTCAGAAGCCTATAAAAGAAATGTTTTTTCACAAAGTATGGAGGATTTAGGAGGCAGTGGCTTCATGTACCAGAGAATGGGTGCTAATAACACTTGGCTAGTTCAGCCTGCCTTTTTTAATAGCAGAGTTGCAAAGATTCAATATTCAAAAAAATTTTTAAGAGGATAAAATTGTAATGTACATAATGAAATGTGAGGCTTTATTTGGTATCACCAAGTCTCACAGTTTTGCTTTTCATTAAGAATTGACATTACACCGTCAATGAGTCATAAAAATAGATATAAAATTAATTCAGATAGTTTATTAAAATTTGGTTTTATGAATACATGTTTTCAAAAACAAAAACTTTTTAGGTTACTTAAATTGGCTATGGCACATTGTGGGAGATTAGAAATTTTTATTCCCACTGATAGATACCATGTTACAGTGCTGCTTTCCACTCTTGCTGTAAAGTTTTTACCTTTTGCCTCTTTCAGTGCCACTAATATTCATATTCAGAAGTTATATTTGTAGGGTTAGAAATCTAAATATGTGAGGGTTTTAAGAGTCTGTGAAAGCAAGATTAATTTAGTTCTAAATCAAATGCTTTAGACATATAGTAATTTAAGCTTAATGCCAACCAAAGCCACAAGAAAGATTTTGGTACCTCTTATGCCTTCTTGGCCCTCATATATGTCCTCACCTCTTTTTTAGTTTTCCTCCTTGGTCCTGTTCTTGTAATGTCTTATTATTTTGTTTGACAATTTAAAAAAAGTTCCCTTTAATTTGTCCTCCTGTCCCCGTAGTAATATAAAGTAAAACGTTTAAATGCAAGTTTACATTAAAAAATTTTAAAACAAGATAGCTATTTATATTTTTAAAATGTAAAGAACACAACACTTTACATACTTTATTTTCTCACATAGACTCAAGTTACACAATTGTTTTGTTTTTAGCACAGTATTGAAACCTTTAAAAGGTAATTAATATGGTAAAATATTTGTTTTTATAAAGAAAGTGAAATTGTATGTACTGTTATGTACTGATATTAGTTGCAGGCTATTTTTATTTTTAAAACAATTTGATTAGTAAAGCTAAAATAGTGACGTTTCCGTTTAATATTTAAAGAGGTGCAGATTTTTACAAGAACATAAGTTATTGTTTTATTGAAATAGCCTATTAAATATTGTCTTCCTCTGTACACATTGTAAAATACTTAAAGTAAAATATGAAATTCCATACAGAAAAGTGTGACATTATTGTAAATGTGTACTTGAGGATAACATGCAAAAATAAAGTTAGAATATTTTTCTGTTAATCAGTGTTTAGTGTATTTGATATCAATATTAACACTTTTCCATAAGAAAAAATCACACACCAAAACCGTGCAGGTCAGTTAAATTTAATAAATATAAAGGAGTGGACTATTTTTGTTTTCCCATTTTTAAAATTCATTTTATATAACAACTAGAGGCCCGGTGCATGAAATTCGTGCACCGGTGTGTGTGTGTGTGTGTGTGTGTGTGTGTGTGTGTGTGTGTGTGTCCGTCCGTGTCCCTCAGCCCAGCCTGCACCCTCTCCAGTCTGGGACCCCTTGAGGGCAGTTGGACATCCCTCTTACAATCCAGGACTGCTGGCTCCCAACCGCTAGCCTGCCTGCCTGCCTGATTGCCCCTAACCACTTCTGCCTGCCAGCCTGATCACCCACTAACGACTCCCCTGCCACCCTGATCGATGCCTAACTGCTCCCCTGCTGGCCCGATTACCCCTAACTGCCCTTCTCTGCTGGCCTGGTCACCCCTAACTGCCCTCCCCTGCTGGCCTGGTCGCCCCTAACTGTCCTCCCCTGCCAGCCCAATTTCCCCTAACTGCCCTCCCCTGCCAACCTGGTCACTCCTAACTGCCCTCCCCTTCCAGCCTGGTCACCACCCCTAACTGTCCTCCCCTGGCCTGGTCACCCCTAACTGTCCTCCACTGCAGGCCTGGTTCCCCCCAACTACCCTCCCCTACAGGCCTGGTTCCCTGCAACTGCCCTTCCCTGCAGGCCTAGGTCTCCACCAACTGTCCTCTCCAGCTGGCCCGATCACCCCAACTGCCCTCCCCTGCAGGCCTGGTCACCCCCAACTGCCCTCCCCTGCCAGCCATCTTGTGACAATATGGGGGCGGCCATCTTGTGCCGACCATCTTGTGATGATGCGGGGGCGGCCAAAATGTGATGCAAGGATGAGGGTCAATTTGCATATTACCTCTTTATTATATAGGCTGGAATGAAAATGCTTAATTTTTAATTTTGTGACTTTAATGTAGATGTTAATCCCATTTGCAAGTAACATTTTAGAATAGTTAAAAGCTAGTGAGTCCTTTAATCTGTGTCTTTGAAATTCATTTTTATTTTTATCTTCACAAAAAGATATATTATTTAGTATCTCAAGTTCTTCTGAGGTAAATTTCCCATGATTACATGTTTTTACATTTATGTTTTTTAATTTATTGGGGTGATATTGAGTAATAATATATATGTTTCAGTGTACATTTCTATGATACATCATCTGTATGTTGCATTGTGTGTCAACCACTCTAGTCTCCTTCCATCAACATATATTTGACCCTCTTTACTCTCTTCATTCTTTCCCCAGCCCCCTGCCCTTTGGTAACCACCATAATGTTGTCTGGATGTGATTTTTGGTTTGTTTTTCTTGTTTGTTCCTCTGTTGCTTTCAATTTTATGTCCCACTGTGAGTGAAATCATATGGCTCTTGTCCTTTTCAATCTGACTTATTTTACTTAGCATGCTATTCTCAAGATCCATCATGTTGTTGCAAATGGCAGTATTTTACCCTTTCTCATAGCTGAGTAGTATTCCATTGTATGTATGTATCACATCTTTATTCAATTATTCATCAGAGGACACTTAGGTTGTTTTTATTTCATAGCTACCGTGAATAATGCAGCAGTGAACATGGCAATGCATGTGTCTTCATGAATAGTGGTTTCAAATTTTTTGGGTTCATACCCAGAAGAGGGATTGCTGGACCAAATGGTAGAAAATTTTTTTTTTTTTTTTAGCACTTAATGTTCATTTCATACACAGCACTAAGTTAATTCAGCAGTCAGTGATGATAATTACTATCTCCATAGCAAAATGCCCTCTCCTAGAGTTATCTCTGTTTCATCAGTTGGGAGGACTGTAGTGGACACTAACATACTATAAAATGGATTATTGCCAGAGTAAAAAATCAGAAGTTAAGTAAAAGTTATTAGGAGTTATCTTAGTTCATTTGGGCTGCTGTAACTGTACTATGTACTGGCAAACATGTCTCTCAATTCTGGAGGCTGTGAAGTCCAAGATCAAATTGTTAGCAGATTGTCAGCAAATTGATTCGTGAAGGGCCCACTTTCTAGTTCATGGACAGTCTTCTTTTTGTGTCTTCACATGGTACAAGGAGGGGGAGGATATTTCTGGGTTCTCTTTTGAGGTCACTAGTTTCATTCGTGAGAACTAGTTTCATTTATTCATCCAACAGATCTAATTATATTTCAATATGGATTTTAGGCCCACCTCCTAAATCCATGTTGGGATTAGGTTTCTACATAAGAATTTTAGGAGAACACAAACATTTAACCTATATTAAGATTTAAAAAAAGGATTGAGACATTTTGATGTTTAATGAGTTAAAATTTAGGAGACATTCCTGGCTTGTATAGCTAAGTGGTTAGAGCATGGGCTTGTGCAATGAAGTATCTCTGGTTCCATTACTGGTCAAGGGGCACATACCTGGATGTCAGGTTCTATCACTGGCTCCAATTGGGGCTTGTGCAGTTCTTGTGCGGGAGGCAACCGATTGATGTGTCTCTTTTACTTCTTTCCCTTCCTTCCTTCCTTCCTTCCTTCCTTCCTTCCTTCCTTCCTTCCTTCCTTCCTTCCTTCCTTCCTTCCTTCCTTCCTCTTTCTCTCTTTCTCTCTTTCTTTCTTTTCTTCCTTTCTCTCTCTCTCTTTCTTTTCTCTTTCTTTTCTTTCTTTCTTTCTTTCTTTCTTTCTTTCTTTCTTTCTTTCTTTCTTTCTTTCTTTTCTCTCTCTCTCTCTCTCTCTCTCTCTCTCTTTCTTCTTTCTTTCTCTTTCTTTCTTTCTTTCTTTCTTTCTTTCTTTCTTTCTTTCTTTCTTTCTTTCTTTCTTTCTTTTTCTTTCTTTCTTTCTTTCTTTCTTTCTTTCTTTCTTTCTTTTTCTTTCTTTCTTTCTTTCTTTCTTTCTTTCTTTCTTTCTTTCTTTCTTTCTTTCTTTCTTTCTTTTTCTTTCTTTCTTTCTTTCTTTCTTTCTTTCTTTCTTTCTTTCTTTCTTTTTCTTTCTTTCTTTCTTTCTTCTTCTTTCTTTCTTCTTTCTTTCTTTCTTTCTTTCTCTTTTTTCTTCTTTCTTTCTTTCTTTCTTTCTTTCTTTCTTTCTTCTTTCTTTCTTTCTTCTTTCTTTCTTTCTTTCTTTCTTTCTTTCTTTCTTTCTTTCTTTCTTTCTTTCTTTCTTTCTTTCTTTCTTTCTTTCTTTCTTTCTTTCTTTCTTTTCTTTCTTTCTTTCTTTCTTTCTTTCTTTCTTTCTTTCTTTCTTTCTTTCTTTCTTTCTTTCTTTCTTTCTTTCTTTCTTTCTTTCTTTCTTTCTTTCTTTCTTTCTTTCTTTCTTTCTTTCTTTCTTTCTTTCTTTCTTTCTTTCTTTCTTTCTTTCTTTCTTTCTTTCTTTCTTTCTTTCTTTAAAAAAGAAAGTGTATAAAGCTTTTAATATTATGCTGCACTAGAGGCCCAGTGCACAAAATTTGTGCACTCGGGTGGGGGCCCTCAGCCCGCCTGGGTCCTCTCACAGTCCAGGAGCCCTAGGGACATCCTTAGCACTGCTGTGGAAGTGGGAGAGGCTCCCACCAGCGCTGCTCAGCTCACCAGGCATGAGCTTGGCTTCTGGCTGAGTGGCACGCCCCCTGTGGGAGCACACTGACCACCAGGGGGCAGCTCCTGCATTGAGTGTCTACCCCCGGTGGTCAGTTGTGAGAATGAACCAGCAATCTTTTTTATCAAAGAAAGGAGCTCGTCGCCATCTTAGTTCCTGCCATTTTGGTATGACCTTCAGTATTCTTTCAGGGGGCCACCATCTTAGGTTCTGTGATCTTGGTATGACCTTCAGGCTCTCAGGGGGTTGCCACCTTAAGTTCTGCCTTACTTCTCCTTCCTCTAAATTAGCCAATCGAGCAATAATGGGAATCCGAGCTCTGAACCTGACCAATCAGGTCAAAGTTCAGTGAGGGGCAGGGCAGACCCTGCCAGGATATAAAACCTGAATGGACTTCCTGTTCAGTGTGCTTTGACCATGATTTCCAGCTGGCAGGAGCTACCCTTCTGTGCAGAAGTAAATTTGCCTTGCTGATCCAGTTTTGAGTGTTTGTCTCATTCCTGTGACATTGTTGAGAGCATTTCTAACAATTGCTGAACATAACTTCTGTGATTCAGCAGTCTAAAGTCCAGGCACAGCTTAGTTCTAAGTCCTCTGCTTCAAGTCCTCAAGATTTTGGCTTCCCTTCTGCACTTTTACCTGAATGTTCTACTATATTAGGCTCTGCTTCCAAGCTTATTTAATGATTTTTGGCAGAATTAATTTGCTTGAGAATTGATAGCTTTGGATACCATTTCCTTTCTGGTGTTTTCTGCAGACTATTTTTAACTTTTTGTCAGATAGATCACCTATTAGGGCAGATTGCTTCATCAGAACATGTAATCCATCAGACATTAAAGAGTACCAACAAGGTAGAAGTCACAATTTATTATATACTAATTACAGAAATGATATTTCATCACTTCTGCCATATTTTCTTTGATAGAATTAACTCACTAAATCCATTCAAGGAGAGGGAATTACACAAAGGAGGCAGGAATTATTGAGGAGCATTTTTGTGAGATGCTTACCACAGAATATAAAGACACTAGAGGCCCGGTGCACGAAATTCATGCACGGGGAGGGGTGTGTCTCCCTCAGCCCAGCTTTCACCCTCTCCAATCTGGGACCCCTCGAGGGTTGTCCAACTGCCCACTTAGACTCGATCCCACCGGGCTGTCAGACATCCCTCTCACAATCCAGGACTGCTGACTCCCAACCGCTTGCCTGCCTGCCTTCCTGATTGCCCCTAACTGCTTCAGCCTGCCAGCCTGATCACCCCCTAACCACTCCCTTGCCAGCCTGATCGATGCCTAACTGCCCCCCTGCCAGCCCGATTGCCCCTTACTGCCCTCCCCTGCTGGCCTGGTTGCTCCTAACTGTCCTCCCCTGCAGGCCTGGTTGCCACTAACTCCCCTCTCCTGCAGGCCTGGGTCCCACCCCAACTGTCCTCCCTTGCAGGCCTGATCGCCCACAACTGTCCTCCCCTGATGGCCATCTTGTGTCCACATTGGGCGGCCATCTTTGACCACATGGGGACGGCCATCTTGTGTGTTGGAGTGATGGTCAATTTGCATATTACCTCTGTTATATAGGATAAGACTGAGTGGAACAAATAGACTCTTGACTACATGGAAATGTAGTAAAAGGAACTATGATCTTGAAAAAAAGCTTTCTAGTAGGGTCAGAGGATATAAGATAATGAGCATCACAAAAAGGTTCATATTTTCCAACCTTGCAGTTCTATGTTCATAGCAGTGATATTTACAATAGCTAAGATTTGGAAGCAGCCCAAGTGTCCATCAGTTGATGAGTAGATAAAAAAACTGTGGTACATCTACACAATGAAATACTACTCAGCTGTAAAAAAGAAGGATGCAGCATGGAGGGACCTGGAGAGTATTATGTTAAGTGAAATAAGCCAGTCAGAGAAAAACAAGTATCACATGATCTCACTCACATATGAAATCTAATGAACAAAATAAACTGACAAAATAAATTCAGAGACATGGAAGCATGGAACATCTGGTGAATCTCAGAGGGAAGGGAGTAGTGGGGTGGGAAGAGTTTAATCAAAGAACTTATATGCATAACCCATGGACATAGATAATAGTGTGGTGAAGGCCTTGAGGGGCAGGAGTGGAGTAGAGGGAGTCAATGGGGGGGGACATGGAAGGGAAGGGAGATCATGGAGGGGACACCTGTAATACTTTCAATAATAAAATAAAGTAAAAAAAAAATAGAATGAGCATCACAAAAAGGTTCAGATTCTTCAACCTTGCAGTTCGTATTTGGATCTGTAGCTTAAGTAAAACACCTTTGCATATAGAAAACAAAATATCTATCAACTCTTTATTCTGATACAATTTGTTATAGTGAAAAGTTAGAGGTAAACAAAAATACAGTGTAATTGAAGAATAGTTAAATTATGTATTTGTAATTCAATGGAATATTATGCATACCTTAAAAATTGATTAGAAGAATTAGTGTCACACTAGGGAATGGTAAGTTGGAATGAATGAAATTTAGAAAGGAATCCAAGAGCATATAGAAACTGACTTTTCAGTTATTAGAGGACAAAAAGTGAATTTTTTTTTCCAAAATAAATACTAATTAAATTAAAACATAAAATCATAAAAGATCTTAAAAGAATAGGTTACTATTGATATGAAATTAGAATGTAGAAGACATTATAAACATAGGAATAATGCAAGAAACCATTTGATAGATTTTATTACATAATGATTTATTTATTAAAAATAAAAGCAGTCATAGTTTGATTCCCAATCAGGGCATATGCCCAGGTTGCAGTTTCTGTTCTCAGGGTGGGGAGTGTAGGAGACAGATGATCAATGATTCTTTCTCATCATTGATGTTTGTTTCCATCTCCCTCCTTTATGAAATTAAAAAATATGTATTTAAAAAAATTAAAAGCAATTTGCGCTGGCTGGTATGGCTCAATGTAAGAGCCTGTTGGCCCAGACACTGAAGGGCTGCAGGTATGATTCTCAGTCGAGAACACATACCTAGGTTGCAGGTTTGACCCCTGGTACCAGTCAGGGTACATGTGGGAGTCAACCAATTGATTTATCTCACACTAGTGGCCCAGTGCATGAAATTCGTGCATGGGGGTGCGGAGGGGAGGAGAAGGATGTCCCTCGGCCTGGCCTGCACACTCCAATCTGGGACCCCTCAGGGGATAACCAGTAGTCGGACATCCCTCTCACAATCCAGAACTGCTGGCTCCTAACCGCTCTCCTGCCTGCCTGATTGCCCCTAACTGCTTCTGCCTGCCAGCCTGATTGCCCCTAACCACCTCTGCCTCAGCCTTGCATCTGGGACCCAGGATTCCCTCCTCCAGCCAACCACAGGCACCCGGGATCCAGGCTTCCCTCCCTCTGGTCAGCCATAGGCACCCAGGCTGGCTGCAGCCGCAGGGGATGGTGGGCAGGTGGCTTCACTTGTGCTGCAGCTGCAAGTGCTGGCGCCTGGGACCGCGGGGTGGGTGGCTTCTCTGTCTCCTGGGCCACACCCAACCACAGGTACTGGTGCCCGGAACTGCGGGGTGGACGGCTTCTCCGTCTTTCCTGGGATGCATTGTGGGCGACTTCTCTGGCTGGCTGTGGCCTGGGATCATGGGGGAGGCGGCTTCTTCATCTTCCTGGCCACACCCAGCCTTAGGTGCTGGGGCCCGGTCTCTCTGTCTCCCCTAGGATGTGGGGCAGGCGGATGTGAGGCTTCTGCTGCTGGCTTGTGGCCTGGGATCATGGGGCAGGCGGCTTCTTTGTCTCCTGGGCTGCAGCCAGCCTCAGGTGCTGGGGCCCAGTTTCTCTGTCTCCCAATGGACATGGGATGGGTGGACATGGGGCAGGCGGACATAGGGCAGGCGGACATGGGGCAGGCGGCTTCTCCAGCTGGCTGCAGCCTGGGATCACTGGGTAGGCAGCTTCTACTACTCCTTGGCTGCACCCAGCCTCAGGAGCTGAGGCCTGGTTTCTCCGTCTCCCCTAGGACGTGGGGCAGGTGGACGGGAGGCTTCTGAGGCTGACTGTGGCTTGGGACCTCAGGGCAGGTGGCTTCTTGGTCTCCTTGGCTGCAGCCAGCCTCAGGCGCTGGGGTCTGACTTCTCCAACTCCCACAGGCCCGGAGCGGCTGGGCCGTGGGGCTGCCCCCATGTTTTCAGGTTAATTTGCATACTCACTCTAATTGGCTGTTGGGTGTAACAGAATGACAGTAATTTGCATGTTTCTCTTTTATTAGTGTAGATCAGGTGTCCTCAAACTACGGCCCGCGGGCCACATGCAGGTATTTTTGCCGTTTTGTTTTTTTACTTCAAAATAAGATATGTGCAGTGGGCATAGGAATTTGTTCATAGTTTTTTTAAAACTATAGTCCGGCCCTCCAACGGTCTGAAGGACAGTGAACTGGCCTTCTGTTTAAAAAGTTTGAGGACCCCTGGTGTAGATAATTGTTTCTCCTTCTTTCTCTCTCACCTCTCTCTCCCCGCTCCCACTCTGCCTTCCACCCTCTCTAATATAAAAATCATTGAAAAAATATTCTCGGGTAAGGATTAACAAGACAAAACAAACAAAAAGAAATTTATTTATATGTTCATATAAAAAAAAGATGCATATTATTTACTTATTATTATTTTTTAATCCCCAGTAGAGGGTGTACACGAGGCAGTGGATCAATGATTCTCTCTTATCACTGATGTTTCTATTTTTCTCTCCCTCTCCCTTCCTTTCTGAAATCAATAAAAATATATTTCTTAAAAAAGAGGCTGGAATCATTGCAACTTTAATTCTGAGGCTCCAAGAAAAATGTGAAGAATTTCCTGTTCTATGTTAGTTACAAAAA
Source organism: Ia io (assembly GCA_025583905.1). NCBI lineage: Eukaryota > Metazoa > Chordata > Mammalia > Chiroptera > Vespertilionidae > Ia > Ia io. The sequence continues at coordinate 739,774 of JAJQQW010000001.1, forward strand.
GAAATATTTCTACCAGCAAGGTTGAAACAGCTTATTTTATTTTTTAATTTTTATTATTGAAAGTATTACGTATGTCCCCTTTCCCCTCCTATTGACTGACCTCTTCTAGCCAGTCATTGTCTCTCTATGTGTAACCTTGTGTGGACTGTGTGCACAGTCCTATTATAGTTGAGCCTTGATTAAGCACATACATTTCTGGGTGTTAATTTTGTATCCTGCTACATTCCCAAATTCATTTATTAAATGTAGTAGTTTTCTTATGGAGTCTTTAGGGTTTTCTATGTATGGTCTCATGTCATCTATGAATAATGAGAGTTTTACTTCTTTTTTTCTAACTTGAATGCCCTTTTATTTTTAAGTCTTCTTGTCTGATCACTATGGCTAGCACATACAGTACTATTTTGAACAGGAGTGGTGAAAGTGGGCATCCTTGTCTTGTTCCTATTCTTAGGGGAAATGGTTTTAGTTTTTGCCCATTGAGTATGATGTTGGCTGTAGGTTCATATAAGGTTTTTATTATGCTGAGGTATGATTTCTCTATTCTCACTTTGCTGAGAGTTTTTATCAAAAACTTTTTTGCATCATTTGATGTGATTATGTGATTTTTGTGTTCCAATCTGTTAATGTATTTCACATTATTGATCTGCAAATATTGTACCAGCCTTGCATCCCTGGAATAAGTCCAGTTGGTTATAGTATATTATGTTTTTAATATATTGCTGGATGCGATTTGCTAATACTTTATTGAGGGTTTTATCATCTACTAGAGGCCTGATGCATGAAATTCATGCCCGGGGGGGCGGGGTGGTGGGGAGAGGGGTGTGTGTGTCCCTCAGCCCAACCTGCACCCTCTCCAATCTGGGACCCTTGAGGAATGTCCGACTGCCTGTTTAGGCCTGATCCTGGTAGGGCCTAAATGGGCAGTCGGACATCCCTCTCACAATCCAGGACTGCTGGCTCCCAACTACTCGCCTGCCTCCCTTCCTGATTGCCCCTAACCGCTTCTGCCTGCCAGCCTGATCACCCCCTAACTACTCCCCTGCTGGCCTGTTTGCCCCTAACTGCCCTCCCCTGCAGGCCTGGTCACCCCTAACAGCCCTCCCCTGCAGGCCTGGACCCCCCAACTGCTCTCCCCTGCAGGCCTGGGGCCCCCCAACTGCCCTTTCCTGCAGGCCCAGTCGCCCCCAACTTCCCTCCTCTACCAGCCTGGTCACCCCTAACTGCCCTCCCCTGCAGGCTTGATCGCCCCCAAATGCCCTCCCTTGCAGGCCTGGTCCCTCCCAACTGCCCTCCCCTGCTGGCCTGATTGCCCACAACTGCCCTCCCTTGCAGGCCTGGTCCCTCTCAAGTGCCCTCCCCTGCTGGTCATCTTGTGGTGGCAATCTTGTGGCCACATGGGGGCAGCCATCTTGTGTGTTGGAGTGATGGTCAATTTGATGGATATTACTCTTTTATTAGATAGAATTATTAAATAGGATAGAGGCCTGGTGCACAGGTGGGGGCCAGCTGGTTTGCCCTGAAGAGTGTCCCAGATCAGGGTGGGGGTTCCCTTGGGGCATGAGGTAGTTTGCAGGCCGGCCATGCCCTCCGGTGACCCAAGCAGAGGCCCTGGTATCTGGGATTTATTTATCTTCTATAATTGAAACTTTATAGCCTTGAGCAGAGCTAAGCCTCCTGCTCGCTCCATGGCCACAGCCATTTTTATTGAAATTTATTTATCTTCTATAATTGAAACTTTGTAGCCTTGAGTGGAGGCCTGGGCCTGCCAGGGTGTGTGGAAAGCTTGGCTTCCTCCATCGCCAGGGGCAACTCAAGCCTCCTGCTCTCTCCAGATCCATGGCTGCCGCCATTTTTGTTGGGATTTATTTATCTTCTATTCTTGAAACTTTGTAGCCTTAAACGGAGGCCTGGGTCATCCAGGGTGTGCGGAAAGCTTGGCTTCCTCCATTGCCACGGAAACCCAAGCCTCCTGCTCACTCAGTGGCCGCAGCCATCTTGGTTGGGTTAATTTGCATACTCGTTTCTGATTGGCTGGTGGGCGTGGCTTGTGGGTGTAGCAGAGTGATGGTTAATTTGCATATCACTTTTTATTAGATAAGATGTTCATCAGGGATATTGCCTGTAATTCTCTTTCTTTGTAATGTCTAACTAATTTTAGGGTTAGGGTAATGCTGGCTTCATAGGAAGAGTTTGGAAGTGTCCCTTCCTCTTGAATTTTTTGGAAAAGTTTGAGGAGTATAGGTGTTAGTTTTCCTTTGAATATATGGTGAAACTTTGGTGTGAAACCTTCTGGACCAGTACTTTTGTTTGCTGGAAGTTTTGTGATTACTGCTTCCATTTTATCAGTAGTCATTGCCCTATTCAGGTTTTCTGATTCTTTCTTATTGAGTTTTGGATGATTATATTTTTCTAGGAATATGTCTATTTTGTCCAGGTTGTATGGTTTATTCAAATAAAGTTGTTCATAGTATATTTTATGATCCTTTTTATTTCTGTAGGGTTAGTTGTTACTTCACCTCTTTCATTTCTGATTTTGTTTATTTGGTTCCTCTCAATTTGTTTCTTGGTGAGAATGGTAGAGGTTCATCAATCTCATTTATTCTTTCAAAGAACCATCTCTTGGTTTTATTTATCTCTGGTATTGTTTTATGGATCTCTATGTCATTTATTTCCACTGTGATCTTGATTATTTCCTTCCTTTTACTTACCATTGGCTTTTATTGTTTTTCTCTTTCTAATTCTTTATGTTGTATAGTTAGATAACTTATTACTAGTTTTTCTTTTTCTTTTTCTTTTTAGGTAGGTCTGTAGAGCTATGAACTTCCCTCTCAGGACTGCTTTTACTATGTTCCATAGATTTTGGATTGTTGTGTATTCGTTTTCATTTGTTTCCAGGATATTTTAAATTTCTTATTTGATTGCTTTGGTAACCCATTCATTGTTTTTTTAAAAAAAATATTTTATTGACTTTTTACAGAGGGATAGTGAGTTAGAAACATCAATGAGGGAGAAACATCAATCAGCTGCCTCCTGCACACTCCCTACTGGGTATGTGCCTGCAACCAAGGTACATGCCCTTGATGGGAATCGAATCTGGGACCCTTGAGTCCCAAGGCCAACGCTCTATCCACTGAGCCAAACCAGTTAGGGCCCATTCATTGTTTAATGGCATGCTATTTAGCCTCTATATTTGATTGATTTTGAGCATTTTTATTGTAGCTGATTTCTAATTTCATGCCATTTTGTTCTGAGAAAATGCTTGAAAATATTTCAGTCTTCCTGACTTTGTAGATACTTAGCTTGTCTCCTAACATGTAGTCATTGAAAATATCCCAGGTGCACTTGAGAAGAATGAATATTCTGTAGCTTTGGGGTGAAATGTTCTGATGTCAATTATTTCCATCTGATCTATTGTGTCAGGTAGGATTACTGTTTTCTTTTTAATTTTTTTTTTCTAGAAAACTTATCCAGTGATGTTAGTGGGGTATTAAAGTCCCCTTCTTTTATATTGCTGTCAATCTCTTCCTTGATATCCTCCAGAAATTTAATCTCTCTATATAAAAGGCTAATATGCAAATGTCCCCTCAGGAGTTCGACTGGGAGACAGGGAGTTCAATTGTGCACTATGATATGCACTGACTACCAGGGAGCGGCATGGAATGAAGGAAGGACCTGACCAGCAGCTGGAAGGAAGGCCCCAGCTGTCAGCTGGAAGGCCCTGATCAGCCCTGATCACTAACCAGGCCTAGGGACCCTACCCATGCACAAATTTCATGCACTGGGCCTCTAGTTTAAATATATATTTGGGTGCTCCTGTATTGGATACATATATATGTACCAGAGTTTTATCCTCTTGTTTTATCAATCCCTTTAATATTATAAAGTGGCCTTCCTTATCTCTTGTTATGGCATCACTTTGAAGTCTATTTAGTCAGATATAAGTATTGCTAATCCAGCTTTTGTTTTTACCCCATTTTCATTTGCCTGAAAATATTATTTTCTTCTTTTCACTTTCAGTCTGTGTCAGTCCTTTGTTCCCAGATGGGTCTCTTGTACACAGCATATTTATGGGTCATATTCCTTTATCCATTCAGCTACCTATCTCTTCATTGGAGCATTTTACCCATTTACTAGTATATTTGAGGTTATTATTGATAGGTACTTGTTTGTTGCCATTTTTATTCTTTATACCGTGTTTCTTTCTCCCTTTCCATTTCTTTTTAAAACAGTCCCTTTAGTTTTTCTTGCATTACTTGTTTGGTGGAAACAAAGACCCTTAGCCTTTTTTGTCTCCTGATTTCCCCTTCAATTTTTAAGTTAGCCTTGCTGGATAGAGTAGTCTTGGATTCAGTCCCTTGCTTTTCATCACTTGACATACTTCATGCCATGCCCTTTTGTCCTGTAGTGTATCTATTGAGAAACCAGCTGATAGTCATGTAAGATCTCTTGTAAGTAACTTTCTCTCTCTTGCAGCATTTAGAATTTGTTTTTTGTCTTTAAATTTACCATTTTTAATTATGATTTGTCATGGTGTGCTTCTTTTTGGGTTCATCTTGCTTCTTAGACTTGTGTGACTTTTTTTCCTCCCAAATTCAGTGAAGTTTTCTCTCATTATTTCTTGAAACAGGTTATATATTCTTTGCTCATTTTTTTTCTCTTCTGGTTCATTTCATGTTTTCCCAAAGCTCCCTGAAATTCTCCTCCTGCTTTTTATTTTTATTTTTCTAATTTATGCTCTAATTGGCTGTTTTTTTTCTATCATACCTTCTAACTCACTGATTTGTTCCTCAGCTTTTTCTAATCTACTGTTGAAATCTTCCATAGTATTCTTTATTGCAGCTATGTCATTCTTAATTTCCTCTTGATTCCTTTTTCTTTTTAACATATATTATTGATTTCAAAGATGAAGGGACAGGGAGAGAGAGACAGAACCATCAGTGAAAAGAGAATCATACATTGGTTACCTCTTATATGCCACCCATTGTTAATTGAGCCCACAACTGGGGCAAGTGCACGAAACTGTGACCTCCTGCTTCATAGGTTGATGCTCAGTCAATGAGATACATCAGCCAGGCTCCTCTTGATTCTTATTCATATTGGTGTATTTCTTTTTATTTAAATAAAAAAGTATTTATTGTTGAGAGTCTGATAGATGTCCTTCTTTGTAAGATCACTTGTAAGTAACTTTCTTTCCCTTGCAGTCTTTAAAATTAGTTCTTTGTCCCCCATTGCTACTCTCCACCCAGTTCTTTTCCATAGATAATTCATACATGAACATAAGATCTTTGTTTAATCTCTTTCCACATCCTCACCCCCTTCCATAGGAGATTTGTTATTCTGTTTCATTTCCATGCCTCTGATTCTGTTTTATTCACCAGTTTATTTTGTTCATTAAATTTTTAATTTATTTGATTTTTATATTCAACTAGAGGCCTGGTGCATGAAATTCATGCACGGGTGTGGTCCCTAGGCCAAGGGACATATGAAAAGATGCTCAAAGTCACTAATAATCCAAGAGATGCAAATGATAATGACAATGCGGTATCATCTCACACCTGTCAGATTGGCTATCATCAACAAATCAACAAATGACAAGTGCTGGAGAGGATGCGGAGAAAAAGGAACTCTCCTTCACTGCTGGTGGGAATGCAGACTGGTGCAACCACTGTGCAAAACAGTATGGAGTTTCATCAAAAAATTAAGAATGGGACTTGCATTGACTCAACAATCCTCCTTTTATATGCCAAGAAATAAAAAGCACAAATTGGAAAGGACATATGTACCCCCATGTTCATAGCAGTACAATTTACAATAGCTACAATTTGGAAACAGCTTAAGTGCCCATCAGCAGATGAGTGGATTAAAAAACTGTGATACATCTACATAATGTAATACTATGCTGCTGTAAAAGAGAAAGAAGTCTTATCATTCGCAAAAGCATGGATGGAAACTAAGAAGAAAATAAACAAATGGAACTTCCTCAAAATAAATAATTGTGGAACGAACTATGCTAAATGAAATAAGCCAGTCAGAGAAGGATAAGTATCACATGATCTCACCCATTTGTGGAATATAATGAACAATATAAACTGATGAACAAAAATAGATCCAGAGACACAGAAGCATCAACAGACCATCAAACCTCAGATGGAAGGCAACATGGGGAGCAGGGTTAGAGATCAACCAAAGGCCTAGTATGCATGCATGTAAACATAATGGACACAGACATGGGAGGAGGTCAGGAAATGTGTTGCAGGGTAGGAGTGACTGGGGAGAGGTCAATGGGGAAAAACAATAAAAATTAAAAGCCAAAGAAAACTGAACTGTATTTGTTGTTATAAAGCTTATAGTATTAACTGTCTTCTTAAACTGTGTGCATCCATTCTTTATTTGAAAATAAAGAAAACAGACTGTGAAAAAAGCACACAAAAAGGTTATACTTTAAGTCCTTTTTCATTATTTTTTGTATATTAAACATTCTCATAAGTGAATGCAAAATGTAAATAATTCTGGAACAAAAGCTATATGTAAATGTAGGACTCTAGTGATACCAGGGCAATGTTGTCCCTCATTGTCATTAAATAAAAATTTCCTTTTAACCAATAAAGAAAAAAAGAGGAAATGAAGAATGACATAGTTGCAATAAAGAAAGTTCTGGAAGATTTCAACAGTACTAGAAGAAGCTGGGGACCAAATCAGTAGAAGACAGGGTGGAAAAAAAGACACCTCATCTGAACAGCAATTTGAAAAATAAAAATTAAATAGCAGGAGAGAGCAAAAGGGAGCTTTGGGACATGAAGCAAAGCAATATCCACATAATAGGAGAGCCAGAAGTAGCAGAAGTTGAGCAAGGAATAGTAAACCTGTTGAAGAAATAATGCCAGAAAAATTCCCCATCTTGGGTAAGAAAAAAGTCATATAAGCACAGAGTCCCAAACTTAATGAAACCAAAAAGTCCCACACCAAAACAAATTATAATTACAATTGCAAACATTAATAACAAAGAAAGAATCTTAAGGGCTGAAAGAGACAGAGTTATCTACAAGGGATCTCCCATTGGACTATCAAATGATTTCTCAACAGAAGTGTATGGAATGAAATATACAAAGTGATGCAAAACAAGAGACTGAATTCAAACATACTCTAGCCAGCAACACTATCATTCAAAATTAAAGAACTCAGGAGTTTCACAGACAAATACAGGCTAAGGGAGTTATTACCACAAAGCCAGCAATGTAAGAAATGCTGAAGGGACTGCAGTAGCTGAATGACTTGTATGCATGCATATAAGCATAACCAATGGACGCAAGACACTGGGGGGTGAGGGCATGTATGGGAGTGGGGTGGGCGGGGTAATGGGTAGATATGGACACATGTAATACCTTAATAAAAAAATTGAAAAGTAAATAAATATAAATGTGGAGAAAAGAAAAGAAGGAATAGAAAGATAAGGAGAAACGCAGACATCCTATGTAATAAAAGGGTAATATGCAAATTGACCAAACAGCAGAATGACCAGTTGGCAGAGGCTGGGGCCAGCGAGCAGGTGGTGCCAGGCCAACCAAGGAAGGTGGAAGCAGGCAGAAGGAGGGGATGGTGATCAGGGGGTGGCGGGGCCGGCACCATCCCCTGATCGGCCTGCCGCGGTTGCCTCCCGCAGAGGGAGGCCACCTGTGATGGAAGCAGGGTGAGTTGGGGCAGGGTTGGCCACTTGCCAGCCAGCGCTGTCCCCTGCCCAGCCTGCCCAGTTGTCTCCCACAGAGGGAGGCCAGACTGCACCTTAGGCCCGCTCCCTGGGGGACAGTGCTGGCTGGTGAGTGGGCCTAAGCTGTCAGTCAGACACCCCCTGAGAGTTCCCAGACTGTGAGAGGGCACAGGCCAGGCTGAGGGACCCACCTGAGTGCACAAATTTGTGCACTGGGTCTCTAGTCTATAATAATAAAAGTGTAATATGCAAATCAAAAAAATGGCTGAACAGCAGAATGACTGTCTGGATGACCAGACTATGGCACCAGGTCTGTCAAGGTGGGTGCAATGTGATTGGTTGGGGAGCTCTGCCATCCCCGCATGATCACCCTGCAGAGGGAGGCCCAGGCTACCAACTGGTGGGATGATCAATTGGGCCAGGGTGTTCTGCGATCACCCCAAAGAGGGAGGCCCAGGCCACTGATCAGTGGATTGTGGTGGGTGGGTGAGGCCTCCCTCTGTGGGGCGATCAATTGTAGGGCTTCCAGACTATGAGAGGGTGTAGGCTGGGCTGAGGGACACCCCCACCCTGAGTGCACGAATTTCATGCACCGGGCCTCTAGTAAAAAATAAAGATGGCAACAAACAATTACTTATCAATAATAACCTAAAATATAGATTGATTAAATGCTCCAATCAAAAGACATAGGGCTACTGAATGCATAGAAGAACATGGCGCATATATACATTGTCTACACGAGACCCATATCAGACCAAAAATGCACACAGACTGAAAGTGAAGGGATAGAAAATTTTTTTTCAGGCAAATGGAAATGAAATAGAGAACAAAAAGACTACACAGAAAACCATTAAAACAAAGAGTTGGTTCTTTGAAAAGATTAGTAAAATTGACAAACCACTGTCTAGACTCACTGAGGAAAAAATGGGAAAGACCCATATAAGAAAAAAAGAAATGAGAGAGGAGAAATCACCACACACCACAGATCATACTAGATACTATTAAAGACTTTATGCCACTAAATTCAATAACCTAGAATAGATAAATTCCTAGAAATATATAACCTTTCTAGACTAAATCAAGAATAATTGGAAAATCTAAATAGACCAATTAGCAGTGAGGAAATTGAAACAATTCTTCTCAAGTGCACATGGCACATTTTCAAAGATAGACCACATATTAGGAGACAGGAAAAGTCTCTACAAATTCAAGAAGAATTGAAATAATATTAAGCATCTTCTCAGATCACATGGCATAAAATTATAAATCAACTACTATAAAAATACTCAAAAACAATCAAACACCTGGAGGCTAAATGTCATGCTATTAAACAATGATTGGGTTACCAAACAGATCAAAGAAGAAATAACATCCTGGAAATAAAGGACAATGAAATCACGGCAAGCCAAAATCAATGGGACAAAGTGAAAGGAATCCTGAGAGGGAAGTTCATAGAATTACAGCAAGCATGTCAAACTTGCAGCCTGAGGGCCGTATGCAGCCCACAGAAAATATTTTTGTGGCTCAGCCAATATAAAGGTATGTAAGAAACATTTTAATAAAAATTTTGTAACTTAATTTTTACAATATCCTGTTATGCATACTATTAATTATTAATAACGAATTACAATGTTCACTAATGACTGATTATTATCATCGTGTTGCATTCACTTCCCTTATGCGCCTTACGCACAGGCGCACCATTTCTCTCCACTAATACTAGCAGCGAATATTTTAGCAGCCAATTGCCACATCATTAGTCTTGTACTGACTTGTTTGGTGTGCAACAGGAATATTTCACTTTCAGAGAACAAGAAAAATCGGTTTCTTTGTATATGCTTATTAATTTGTGCAGTTATTCAGTGTCTAATAAGTTAGTGCTCAAGAAAAAAAATAATTCTATTAAAATTTTCTATTATTTTATGTTAACGATGACTCATTTATTTCAGCCCTTTGTATTCAGCATGTCTATCAAAATAAACCTACGTTGCTATGAAAATTGAACGACCCACATAAGCTTAAATCTTGTTTATTTGGTCTATGATAGCCTTTGAGTTTGACATGTTTGCATTATAGACATACCTCAGAAAATAAGAAAAACTGGTAATAAGTTATCCAACATTACAATTTGAAGAACTAGTAAGAGAACAACAAGAAAAGGCCAGAGTAAGTTGAAGGAAGGAAATAATAGAGATCAGAGCAGAAATAAATGACATTAAGACCAAAAATCAAAACAAACAGCCCCTCCATCCAGCCCCCCCCCAAAAAAAAACACACAACAACAACAACACCAATATAAAAGATCAATAGAATCAACATCTGGTTCTTTGAAAGGATAAACAAGATTGATGAACCTCTAGCCAGGCTTATCAAGAAGCAAAGAGTGATGACCCAAATAAACAAAATCCTAAATGAAAGAGGTGAAGCAACTGATCCTACAGTGATACAAAGGATCATTAAAAAAATTACTATGGATAACTCTATCCCAATAACCTGGACAACCTAGATGAAATAGACATGTTTCTAGAAAAATTCAATCTTCCAAAACTCAATCAGGAAAAATCAGAAAATCTGAATAGGCTGATAACTACTGAGGAAATAGAAGCTCTGCTTTGGATGGCTTCACAGGAGGCAAACATTCAAAGAAGAACTATCACCGTCTTCCTCAGAGTATTCAAAAAAATTCAAGAGGAAGCAACAATTCCAAGTTCTTTTTATGAAGCCAGCATTACCATAATCCCCAAACTAAATAAAACAAAAACAAAGAAAATTACTGGTCAATATCTATGATGAATATACATGCTAAATTCCTCAAGAAAATATTATCAAATTGATCCAGCAATCTATACTAATAAAAGGGTAATATGCTAATTAGACTGGGAAAACTTCCGGGAAACCTTCCGGACATCCTTCCAGACAAAGCCATGGTGGTGGGGCCGAGGTAGAGGCTGTTAGGGGTGAGCAAGCCAGCAGAGGGCAGCAGTTTGGGGTGAGCAGGCCAGCAGGGGGGTCAGTTGGGTGCGAGCAGGCCAGCAGGGGGGTAGTTGGGGGCAAGCAGGCTTGCAGAGGGGTCAGTTCGGGGTGAGAAGGCTGGCAGGGGAGCAGTTGGGGGTGATCAGGGTGGCAGGGGAGGGCAGTGGGTGTGAGCAGGCCAGTTGGGGGCAAGCTCGCTGGCAGGGGGGCAGTTGGGGGCAAGCAGGCCGGCAAGGGGAGGCAGTTGGGGGTGAGCAGGCTGGCAGGGGGTGTCAGTTGGGTGTGAGCAGGCCAGCAGGGGGGGGGGCAACATAATGGGTAGACCTGGAGAACATTATGCTAAGCAAAATAGGCCAGTCAGAGAAAAATTAGTATGATATGATCTCATTCATTTGTGGAATACAATGAACAACATAAAGTAACAAAGAAAAATAGATCCAGAAGAATCAAACAGATTGTCAAACCTCAGAGGGAAGGCAGGAGTGGGTAGGTGAGGGTGGGTGCTAGAGGTCAACCAAAGAATTTGTATACATATAAGCATAACCAATGGACACAGACAATAATGGGGTGAAGGTGGTCTCTGGAATGAGGATGATCTGGTAGATGTCAATAGGGGAAATAGGGACATATGTAATAATTTCAACAACAAAGTATTAAAAACATAAAAGAAAGTTACTTACAAAGCTGTTTCCATTAGACTGTCAGCTGACTTCTTACTAGAATCACCTCAAGCCAAAAGGGAGTGGCATGAAATATATAAAGTAATGAAAATCAAGGGTCTGAACTCAAGACTACTCTATCCAGTAAGACTATCATTAAAAATTAAAGGTGAAATAAAGTATTTTGCAGATAAAAAGAGGCTAAAAGTGTTTATTATATTACCTCCAAACCAGTACGTAGGAAATTCTAAAGGGACTGTTGTAAAAAGAAGACATAGAGAGCCGAAACCGGTTTGGCTCAGTGGATAAAGCATTGGCCTGTGGACTGAGGGGTCCCAGGTTTGATTCCAGTCAAGGGCATGTACCTTGGTTGTGGGCACATCCCCAGTGGGGGGTGTGCAGGAGGCAGCTGATTGATGTTTCTCTCTCATCGATGTTTCTAACTCTCTATCCCTCTCTCTTCCTCTCTGTAGAAAATCAATAAAATCTATTAAAAAAAAAAAGAAGACATAGGGAGAAAGAGAACACAGGCATAAGGAATTACACTGGCAATAAATAAATACTTTTCAATAATAACACAAATGGACCTCCAATCAAAAGACACAGCATGGTTGAATGGATAAGAAAACATGACTCATATACGGTATATACTGTCTACAAGAGACCCACCTCAGAACTAAATACTCACACAGATTGAAAGTGAAGGGATGGAAAAAATTCTTCAGGCAGGTGGAAATGAAAAAGAAAAAAAAAAAAAGCTGAGATAGCAATATTTATATCTGACAAATAGACTTTAAAGTGAAGGCATAACAAGAGATAATGAAGGCCACTTCATAATATTAAAGGGATCAAAACAACAAGAGGTTATAACTTTGGTGAACATATATGCACCCCATACAGGAGCATCCAAATCTATACTAATAAAAGCCTAGGTGGCCCTCTCACCCTCGTGCTCTTGCGCCCTCCCATCATCACAAGATGGCCACCCCCACATTGTCACAAGATGGTGCCACAAGATGGCTGTGGATGGCAGTTGTGGGTGATCAGGACATCAGGGGAGAGCAGTTGTGGGTGATGGGGCCAGGAGGGGATCAGTTAGGTATCAATCAGGCCGGCAGGGGAGTGGTTAGGGGCAATCAGGCCGGCAGGAGAGTGATTAGGGGCAGTCAGGCAGGCAGGTGAGTGGTTAGGAGCCAGCAGTCCTGGATTGTGAGAGGGATGTCTGACTGCCGCCCAAGGGGTCCCAGATTGGAGAGGGTGCAGGCCAGGCTGAAGGACACCCCCCTGTGCACAAATTTCATTCACCAGGCCTCTAGTCCTATATAATCCTATATAATAAAAGCCTAATATGCTAAGTGTCTGGATGACCGGTCAGCGATTCAACCAATCAAAGCGTAATATGCTAATGATAAGCTAAGGCTGCTCAACTGCTCTCTATGATGTGCACTGACCACCATGGGGCAGACAGTGAACCAGTTGACCAGTTGTTATGATGTGCACTGACCACCAGGGTGCACATGCTCCGACTGGTAGGTTAACTTGCTGCTGGGATCTGGCCAATCAGGATGCGTGAGAAAGACTGGACATGCCTGGAGTCCTCCTGTGGCCCCTCCCAGGCCCCGATCATACACCTATGAGATCCTTCAGCCTGGCCTGTGCCCTCTCGCAATCCAGGATCTCGTGGGGGATGTCAGAGAGCCAGTTTTGGCTTGATCCTGCAGGCCAGGCTGAGGGACCCCACTGGTACCTGAATTTATGCACCAGGCTCTCTAGTATACCTAGAAAAATGCAATCCCGAAACTCAGTCAGGAAGAATCAAAAAACCTGAATAGGCCTATAACAACTGATGAAATCAGAGCAGTAATAAAAAAACTTCCTATTTTTTGTTTGTTTCCAACAATCAAAAGCCCTTGTCCTGCCGGCTTTATAGGGTAGCATTACCAAACATTCAATCAAGAACTAACACCAATCCTCAAACTATTCTAAAAAACTAAAGAGGAAGGAACCCTTCTAAGCTCTTTCTTTCTTTTTTAAACTTTGTTAAATTGGGTGGGGTGACATTGGTCAACATTAACAGAGTTTTCAGGTGTGGATTTCTATGTTATAAAATCTGTGTATAGGACCATGTGACCACACCCAAAATCATATCTTCTCCTGCCACCTCATATTTAAACCCCCACACATCCCAACCCCTTCCCTCTGGCAACCACCACACTGCTGTTTGTGTTCATAAGTTTCAATTTTTATCCCACAAATGAGTGAAATCATGTGGATCTTAGCTTTTTCTGTCTCACTTATTTCATTTAGCAATGTTCTCAAGTTCCATCCATGTTGTTGCAAATGGAGTTATTTTATATTTTCTTACGGTTGAGTAATATTCCATAGTGTATGTGTACCATATCTTCTTTATCCAGTCATTTATCTCAGGACACTTTGGTTGTTTCCATGCTTTGGCCACTGTGAGTAAGGCTGCAATGAACATAGGAGAGCCTATATCTTTGCAAATAAATGAGTTCAATGTTTTCATATATAACCCCAGGAGTGGGGTTGCTGGGTCATATGGTAACTCTATTCTTAGTTTTTTGAGGAATGGTCAGACTGCTTTTCATAGTGGTTGTTCCAGTTTACATTCCCACCAACAGTGAATGAGAGTTACCTTTTTCCCACAACCTCTCCAAAACTTGTTATTGCTTGTCTAGTTGATAATGGCCACTCTAACAGGTGTGAAGTAATATCTCATTATAGTTTTGATTTGCATTTCCTTAATTGTAGGTGAGGTTGAGCATATTTTTATATATCTATTGGTTGTTCATATGGCTTCTTGGGAGAGGTGTAGTTTTATATCTGGGCTCTCTATTATGTTCCATTGGTCAGTGTGTCTGTTTCTCTGCTAATATCATGCTGATTTGATTATTGTAGCTCTATAGTATAATTAGTGTTATACCTCCAGCTTTGTTCTCTTTTTTCAGGATAGCTTTGGCTATTTGGGGTCTTTGTTCCATACAAATCTGGTGATTTCTTGTTCTATTTCTTTAAAAAATGACATTGGCATTTGGATGGATATTACATTAAATCTGTATATTGCTTTGGGTAATAGGGCCATGTTAACAATGTCAGTTCCTCCAATCCATGAACATGGGATATTTTTCCATTTTGTTGTCTTTTACAGTTTCTTTTAATAATGCTTTGTAATTCTCAGTATATAGATCTTACACATTCTTTGTTGTTTATTCTTAGGTATTTTGTTCTTTTGGTTGCTATTGCAAAATAAATTGTTTTATTTCCATTTCTTTTTCTGAAGTTTTTGTTGTTGTTGGTATACTGGAAGGCAATGGATTTTGCACATTGATTTTGTATCCTGCAACTTGACTGTATTTGTTTATTGTTGCAAGGTTTTATACAGCATCATGTCGACTACAACAAGTGACAGTTTGATTTCTTCCTTCCCTATTCGGATGCACTTTATTTCTTTCTCTTGCCTTATTGCTCTGCCTTGCGCTTCCATTACTATTCAATATAATAAAAGGCTAATATGCAAATGACGGACCAACCAAACAACTGGTGCGCTGACCACCAGGGGGCATGTGTGGAACATGGTGTGTGTTGGCCATGGCAGGATGGTGGAGCAGGTGAGCTGGGGCACCAGAGCAAGGCAGGGCACTGGTTGCTGTCATCAGGGTGAAAATTACTAAAAATTCTTCCTTCCTTCCTTCCTTCCTTCCTTCCTTCCTTCCTTCCTTCCTTCCTTCCTTCCTTCCTTCCTTTCTCTTTCTTTCTTTCTTTCTTTCTTTCTTTCTTTCTTTCTTTCTTTCTTTCTTTCTTTCTTTCTTTCTTTCTTTCTTTCTTTCTTTCTTTCTTCCTTCCTTCCTTCCTTCCTTCCTTCCTTCCTTCCTTCCTTCCTTCCTTCCTTCCTTCCTTCCTTTCTTTCTTTCTTTCTTTCTTTCTTTCTTTCTTTCTTTCTTTCTTTCTTTCTTTCTTTCTTTCTTTCTTTCTCTTTCTTTTTCATATATATATGATTGATTTCAGAGAGGAAGGGAGAGGGAGAGAAAGAGATGGAAACATCAATAAAAGGAATCATTGATTGGCCACCTCCCGCACACCACCTACTGGGGATCGAGCCCGCAACCCAGGCATATGCCTTTGACTGGAATCGAACCTGCGACCCTTCAGTCCGCAGGCTGACGCTGTATCCACTGAGCCAACCCGGCTAGGGCTCTTTTTTTAAAAATTATATTTTATTGTTTAAAGTATTACAAATATTAGTACATATATCTCCTTTTTTCCCCATTGACCTTCCCCCAGCCTCCCCTACCCCTGACACATGCCCTCATCCCACCACCCCAGTGTCTTGTGTCCATTGGTTGTGATTATATGCATGCATACAAGTCCTTCGGTTGATCTCTTTCCCCGTCTCCTCAACACTCCCCAGCCTTCCTACTGTAATTTCACAGTCTGTTCGATGCTTCACTGCCTCTGTATCTATCTTTTTATTCATCAGGTTATAATGTTCTTTATTATCCATAAATGAGTGAGATCATGTGGTATTTTTCTTTCATTGCTTGGCTTATTTCACTTAGGATAATGCTCTCCAGTTCCATCCAGGCTGCTGCAAATGGTAAGAATTCGTTCTTTTTTATAGCAGTGTAGTATTCCATTGTGTAGATGTACCATAGTTTTCTAATCCACTCATCTGCTGATGGGCATTTAGGCTGTTTCCAAATCTTATCTATGGTGAATAGTGCTGCTATGAACATAGGGGTGCATATATCCTTTCTGATTGGTGTTTCTAGTTTCTTGGGATATATTCCTGGAAGTGGGATGACTGGGTAAAAATGGAGTTTCATTTTTTTTTTTTTTAGGAAACTCCATACTGTTTTCTACAGTAGCTGCACCAGTCTGCATTCCCACCAGCAGTGCCTGACGGTTCCTTTTTCTCTGCATCCTCGCCAGCACTTGTCATTTGTTTATTTGTTGATGATTGCCATTCTGACAGATGTAAGATGGTACTGCATTGTCGTTTTGATTTGAATCTCTCTGATAATTAGTGACTTTGAGCATGTTTTCATATGTCTCTTGGCCTTCCTTCTGTCTTCTTTCGAAAAGTATCTAATTAGGTCCATTGCACATTTTTATTTATTGGATCCTTTATCTTCCTTTTGTTAAGTTGTATGAGCTCCCGGTAAATGTTGGAGATTAAACCTTTATTGGTGATAAAATTGGCAAATATGTTCTCCCATACAGTGGGCTTTCTTGTTGTTTGGTTGATGGTTTCTTTTGCTGTGCAAAAGCTTTTAATTTTGATGTAGTCCAATTTGTTTATTTACTCTTTAGGTTCCATTGCCCTAGGAGCGGTATTGGTGAAGAAATTGCTGTGGCATATGTCTGAGATTTCTCTGCCTGTGGATTCCTCTAGTATTTTTCTGGTTTCCTGTCTTATGTTTAAGTCCTTTATTCATTTTGAGGTTTTTTCTGTGTATGGTGTAAATTGGTGGTCTAGTTTCATTTTTTTGCATGTATCTGCCCAATTTTCCCAACACCATTTATTGAAGGGACTGTCTTGACTACATTGTATGTTCATGCCTCCTTTCTCAAATATTAATTGAGCATAGTGGTTTGGGTCGATTTCTGGGTTCTCTATTCTATTCCATTGGTTATATGTTGTTCTTGTTCCAGTACCAGGCTGTTTTGAGAACGGTGGCTTTGTAATACAGCTTGAAATCTGGTATTGAGATCCCTCCTACTTTATTCTTCTTTCTCAGGATTGCTGCAGCTATTCAGGATCTTTTTTTAATCCAGATGAATTTTTGGAGAGTTCTTTCTAGGTCTGTGAAATATGTCGTTGGTATTTTAATGGGGAGTGCATTGAATCTATAGATTGCTTTGGGTAGTATGGGCATTTTAATGATGTTGATTCTACCAGTCTATGAACACGGTAAGCCCTTCCATCTGTCTTCCTCTATCTCTTTTTTCAGTGTCCTATATTTTTTTTGCGTGTAGGTCTTTTACCTCCTTAGTTAAGTTTATTCCAAGGTATCAAATTTTTTGGTGCGGTGGTAAATAGGATTACTTTTTAAGCCTCTCTTTCTGTAAGTTCACTATTGGTGTATAGAAATGCCATAGATTTCTTGGCATTAATTTTGTATCCTGCTACATTGCCAAATTCAGTTATTAAGTCTAATAATTTTTAATGGAGTCTTTCAGGTTTTTATGTACAATATCATGTCATCTGCAAATAAGGACAGTTTTACTTCTTCTTTTCCAATTTGGATGCCTTTTATTTCTTTTTCTTGTCTAATTGCAATAGCTAATACTTCTAGTACTATGTCAAACAGGGGCGGTGAGAGTGGGCATCCCTGTCTTGTTCCTGTTCTTAGGGGAAATGGTTTTAGTTTTTGCCCATTGAGTATGATGTTGGCTGTGGGTTTGTCATATATGCCTTTTATTATGTTGAGATATGATCCTTCTATTCCCACCTTGCTGAGAGCTTTTATTAAGAAAATAAAAATGGCAACAAACAAGTACCTATCAATAATAACTTTAAATGTAAATGGATTAAATGCACCAATAAAAAAGACATAGGGTAACTGAGTGGATAAGAATACATGACCCATATATCTGCTACCTATAGGAAACCAACGTCAGAAAAAAAGACGCACACAGAGTGATGGTGAAGGGATGGAGAAAGGTTTTTCAGGCGAGTGGATATGAAAAAATAGCTGGGGTAGCAATACTTATACTTCTCAAAGAAAGGTCAGATTACGTCAAATGCTTTTTCTGCATCAATTAATATGACTATGGGCTTTTTATCTCTCAATTTGTTTATGTGATGTATCACATTTATTGATTTGTGGATATTGTACCATCCTTGCATGCCTCGGATGAATCCTACTTGGTCATGGTGTATGATCTTTCTGATGTGCTGCTAGATCCAATTTGCTAAAATTTTGTTGAGTATTTTGGCATCTATATTCATGAGGGATATTGGCCTGTAATTTTCTTTCATTGTGTTGTCTTAATCTGGTTTTGGTATTAGCATGATGCTTGCTTCATATAATGAGCGTGGTAGTGTTTCTTCCTCTTGAATATTTTTGAATAGTCTGAGGAGGATAGGTTTTAGTTCTTAGGAGGATAGGTTTTAGTTCTTCCTTAAATGTTTGTTAAAACTCCCCTGTGAAGCCATCTGGCCCCGGGGTTTTGTTTGCTGGAAGCTTTTTAATGACTGCTTCAATTTCTTCCATAGTTATTGGCCTATTGAGATGTTTAGATTCTTCCTGATTGAGTTTTGGAAGGTTGTATTTTTCTAGGAATATGTCCATTTCTTCCAGGTTGTCTAGTTTGTTGGAGTATAGTTGTTCATAGTATTTTTTAACAATCCTTTGTATTTCTGTGGGGTCTGTTGTTATTTCTCCTCTTTCTTTTCTGATTTTTTTTTATTTGGGTCCTCTCTCTTTGCTTCTTGGTGAGCCTGGCTAGAGGTTCATCAATCTTGTTTATCCTTCAAAGAACCAGCTCTTAGTTTTGTTGACCTTTTGTATTTTTTGTGTGTGTCTCTATGCCGTTTCTCTCTGTTCTGATCTTTATTATTTCCTTCCTGCTGCTTACACTGGGATTTTCTTGTTGCTCTCATTCTATCTCTTTGAGTTGTAGGGTTAGGTAATTGATTACTATTGTTTCTTATTTTTTGCCATAGGCTTGTAGAGCAATGCACTCAATGCACTTCCCTCTCAAGACTGCTTTCGCTGTGTCCCAAGATTTTGGATTGTTGTGTTTTCTTTTTTGTTTGTTGCCATGATGTTTTTTATTTCTTCTTTGATCTCTCTGGTAAACCAGTCATTGTTTAATATCATTATTTAGCCTCCAGATGTTTGATTTTTTTGGATTATTTTTATTGTAGTTGATTTCTAGTTTTATGCCATTGTGATCTGAGATAATGCTTGATGTTTTCTATCTTCTTGAATTTGAAGAGACTTTGCCTGTGACCCAATATATGGTCTATCTTTGAAAATGACCCACGTGCACTTGAGAAGAATATATATTCTGTGCCTTTGGGGTGAAATGTTCTGAAGATGTCAATTAATTCCATCTGATCTAGTGAGTCATTTAGGATTGCTGTTTCTTTGCTGATTTTTTGTTTAGAGGATTTGTCCAATGGTGATAGTGTTCTTTCCTATGACTGTATTGCTGTCTATCTTTCCCTTGATATCCTCCAGAATTATTTTTTAATGTATTTCGGTGCTCCTATATTGGGTGCATATATGTTTATCAGAGTTATTTCTTCTTGTTGGATTTCTCCCTTTAGTGTTATGAAGTGGCCTTCCTTATCTCTTGTTATGTCCTTCACTTTGAGATCTAATTTGTCAGATATAATTATTGCTACACCAGGTATTTTTTCATATCCACTTGCCTGAAAAACCTTTCTCTATCCCTTCACCATCAGTCTCTGTGTGTCTTTTTTCTGAGGTAGGTTTCCTGTAGACAGCAGATATATGGGTCATGTACTCCTATCCACTCAGTTACCCTATGTCTTTTTTATTGGTGCATTTAATCCATTTACATTTAAAGTTATTATTGATAGGTACTTGTTTGTTGCTATTTTTATTCTTTACTCTTATGTTTCTTCTTTGCTTTCTATTTCTACTTTTTACAGAAGACCCTTTAGCATTTCTTGCATTGCTGGTTTGGTGGTAATAAACTCCCTTAGTCCTTTTTTTTGTCTGTGAAGCTCCTGATTTCACCTCAATTTTGAATGATAGACTTGCTGGGTTCAGTAATCTTGGATTCATTCCCTTCATTTGCATGACTTTGTATATTTCATTCCATTCCCTTCTTGCCTGATGTGTTTCTGTTGAGAAATCAGTCACTAGTCTGATGGGGGATCCTTTGTAGGTAACCTTCTTTTTCTGTCTGGTCACTTTTAAGAGTCTTACTTTGTCGTTGGTGTTTGCAAATTTAATTATAATGTGCCTTGGCATCAGTCTTTTGGGGTTCATTTTGTTTGGGACTCTGTAAGCTTCTTAGATTTGTGTGAGGTTTTTCTTCCCTATATCAGGGAAGTTTTCTGTCATTATTTCTTCAAACAGGTTTTCTATTCCTTGCTCAATTTCCTCTCCTTCTGGTACCCCTATAATGTGGATGTTGTTTCGTTCCATGTTGTCCCAAAGTTCCCTTAGGCTCTCCTCCTGTTTTTTAATTTTCTTTTCTAGATGCTGCTCTTGCTTGGGTATTTTTTCCTACCTTGTCTTCTAGCTCACTGATTCAGTCCTCTGCTTTTTCTAGTCTACTGTTGATGCTTTCTGTTGAGTTCTTTATAGTAGCGATGTCATTTTTCATTTCTTCTTGGTTCTTCTTCATTTCCTTTTGGTTCTTACACATATTGTTGCATTTGCTTTCATTCTTTTCAGCCACCTTATGACCATTTCTGTGAATTCTTTCTCTGACAGGTTGCTTGCCTCCATATCATTTACTTCCTTTTCTGATGATGCCTGCTTTTCTTTCATATGTGGGCTGTTTCTTTGTCTCTCCATGATCTCTCTTCTCCAGGTGTCTGGTTATGTAGTTCTCCCTCTCCTTTCCCTAGGTGTAATCTGACCTTTCTTTGAGAACGTGCAAAACTACTCCAAGTCAGCTTATTCACGCTGCCTGAGATCCGATGTTCCTGGCTTCGCAGTTGGTTCCTAGGTATCTACTGAAAATTCTTTGCTCTCATGTGCCGCAGTCCCATCCAGTGCTTGTACCTACTTCTAGCACTGGCCCTGTTCACACCTGCTGATGGTGCCGGAGCTGTCGTTCACACCCACTACCAGTGCCTGGCACCAATCCTGATTACTTGGCAACAATATCATGTGTGAGTGGCGCCTGCTGGCCCTGATCACCCCTGAGGGCTTCTCCGCCTCTCCCTGCTCCTGAGGGGTAATTGGGGTAGCAGCTGCCACTTGCCCCCCTCCCCTGATGGTGCCAGCAGTGCTTGGATCTGCTGATGGTGCGGAATTATTGGGGCCAGCACCAGCAGTGGGTGGGAGTGGTGGTGGAAGTGGGGCTGCTAGCAGACAGGGGGTCGGGGGTTGCAGCAGGAAGGCCAGGGTGGGGGTGTGGAGGATGGGCAGAGACCCACCCTTGTGCTTACCACAGCCTCTCAGGCCACAGTTCCTTTCAAGGTGCATGAATTCGTGCACTGGGCCCCTAGTGTTTAATAAGAGTGGTGAGGGTCAATATCCTTGTCTTGTTTCTTATCTTAGGGGAAAAGCTTTCAGTTTTTCACTGTTGAGTATTATATTAACTGAGGGTTTATCATAGATGGCCTTTATTAAGTTGAAGTACTTTCCTTCTATTACTATTTTATTGAGTGGATTTTGTATCTTATCAAATGCTTTTTATGCATCTATTGATAAGAGCATATGATTTTTATCCTTTCTTTTGTTAATGTGGTGTATTACATTGATTCACTTACTAATGTGGAACTATCCTTGTGCCCCTGGAATGAATCCCATTTGATTGTGATGTATTATTTTTTAGATGTGCTGTTGTATTTGATTAGCTATTATTTTGTTAGGATTTTCGTCTATATTCATCAGGGATATTGGTCTGTAGCTTTCCTTTATTGTGTGTTATCTTTGCCAGGTTTTGGATATCAAAGTTACATTGGCCTCAGAATGTGTTAAAAAGTATTGTCTCTTCTTCAATATTTTCAAAGAGTTAGAGAAAAAATAAGTTTTAAATATTCTTTGAATGTGTGGTAGAATTCACTGGTGAAGCCATCTGGTCCTGGATTTTTGTTTTAGGGAGATTTTTGATAGTTATTTCAACTTCCTCACTGCTGATTGGTCTATTTAGATTTTCCAATTATTCTTTATTTAGTCTAGAAAGGTTATATATTTCTAGGAACTTACCTATTTTTTTTAGGTTATTGACTTTGGTGGCATAAAATCTTTCATAATATCTAGTATCTGTAATGTGTGTGGTGACTTACACTCTCATTTCTGATTTTGTTTATATGGGTCTTTTCCGTTTTTTCCTCAGTGAATCTAGCCAGTGGTTTGTCAATTTTATTCATCTTTTCAAAGAACCAGCTCTTTGTTTTATTGATTTTTTTGTATAGTCTTTTTGCTCTCTATTTCACTTAATTCTACTCTAATTTTTGTTATTTCCTTTCTTCTGCTAATTTTGGGTTGCTTTTATTCTTCTTTTCCTAGTATTTTAAGATGTGATGTTAGGTTTTTTTGGGGGGATTTCCTTGTTTCTTGAGATAGGTGTGTAATGATATAAACTTCCCTCTTATACTGCTTTGATGACATCCCAGAGGTTTTGATATGTGGGGTTATTCTCATTTGTCTCTATGTATCTTTTGATCTTGTCTTCTATTTCTTCTTTAATTTCCTTTTTTGCAATTGATTTCTAATTTCAAAGCATTTTGTTCAGAAAATATGCTTGGGATTATTTCAGTCTTTTTGAATTTGTTGATGCTAATTCTGTGACCCAACATATGGTCTATCCCTGAGAATATTCCATGTGTGCTGGAGGAGAATGTTCTGATGTTCTGAGATGAAATGTTCTGTAAATGAAAATTATATCCCTTGGTCTATATTTCATTTAAGGCTGATATTTCTCTATTGATTTTTTGTTAGTCTAGAGGTGTCAATGGAGTATTAAAGTCTCCAACTGTAATTGTGTTTTGATGGATTTCTCCCTTAATTCTGTGAGTAGCTGTTTAATGTATTTTGATGTTCCCTGGTTGGGTGAATCTATATTAAGAGGTGTTATGTTTTCTTGGTGTAGTGTCACCTTTATCATTATAACTAGAGGCCTGGTGCATGAAATTCGTGCATGGGGAGGACCAGCCTGGACCCTCTCCAATCTGGAACCCCTCGGGGGATCAGACCTAAACTGGCAGTCAGACATCACTCTCACAATCTGGTACCGCTGGCTCCTAACTGCTTACCTGCCTGCCTGCCTGATCACCCCTCACTGTCCCCCTATGCTGGCCTGGTCGCTCCTCACTGCCCCCCTGCCGGCCTGTTTGCCCACACAGCCTTCTGTTCAGTTGTTACTGTGAGGGCGTCATGACCAATTTGCATATTACCATTTTATTAGTATAGAAGTGTTTATCTTTGTCTCTTGTTATCTATTTTAAAAATTTATTTTATTTTTAAAAGTATTACAAATAGTAGTACATATGTCTCCTTTTTTCTACACCTGGCCTCGCTACACCCTGGCACATGCCCTCATCCTCCCAACCCCCATGTCTTGTGTCCATTGGTTATTCTTATATGCAGGCTTACCCACCCATCCCTCCCCTGCCTTCCCGCTGTAGTTTTGACAGTCTGTTTGATGCTTTTTTGCCTATGTATCTATTTTTGTTCTTCAGTTTATGATGTTCTTTATATTCCACAAATGAGTGAGATCATGTGGTATTTATCTTTCACTGGTTGGCTTATTTCACTTAGCATAATTTCTAGTTGATCCTTTTTCATATCCTTGAGGGTCTCGTTAAATTTATTGGCCTTTTCTAGGAAATTCTTGAAAAACCTTATAACCATGGTTTTGAACTCTATATCCAGTTATTCATTTTCCTCCATTTCCTTCATTTGTGACCTGCCTCTTTGTCTCCGCATTTTGGCTGCTTCCCTGAGTTGATAGAGTGGCTTTGTGTGCTAGGTGTCCTATAGGGCCCAGTGGCTCAGCCTCCCAGTTACCTGAGGTGGACAGTCTTGGTGTGCCCTTTGTGGACTGTGTGTGCATTCTTGTTGTAGTTAAGCCTAGATTGTTGTTCGTATTACTGGGGGGAGTTGACCTCCAGGCCAATTGGCTGAGAGGATCAGCTGTGTCTCTGCTGGGAGAGCTTCTGTGCTCAGCTTGGATGGGGCGGAGTCTCAGGGTGGAGCAGACAGCCTTGGTTTCCCATCAGCCCTGCCCTACAAGGCCCCTGTGTCTCAGTGTCCCACAGGAATGGCTGCACGCACCTCTGAGAGAAGGCTGTGCTCGAGTTTTGCCCGCTGCCAAACAGTCCAGTTTCTCCATGAATGAGTCTGGGTACCCAAAGTCTCACTCAGAACTGGATTTCAGTGCAGTTGGGAGGTTTTGTTTCCCTTCCAAACAAGACAGCTTGCTGCGCACTTGCTGCCTGCCCTCTCCACATGCCACGAGTAAGCCAGTTGCGTATTCAGCCTCCCACCCTTTCTGCACACGCTGGTCTCCACACATCTGTCCTCCACAGCTCCTCTGGGTCACAGTGTCCTTTTATCTTTCCTTCTAGTTGTAGAATTTCCACTCAGCCAGCTTTCCGGTGGGTCTGGACCATGTCCGCTCTGTCTTCCAGTTACAGTTTTGAAATTGTTGTAGGAGGCAGAAATATATGTGTTTACCTATGCCACCATCTTGGTTTCTCAAAGAATGTACCCAGTCATTTTTAAATAGTATGCTATTCAGGCTCCAAGTTTTTGAAATTTTATTATTGTTTTTATTGCAGTTGATTTCTTTTTTATGCCATTGTGGTCTGAGAAGATGCTTGATATGATTTCAATCTTCTTAAATTTTGAAAGACTTTGCCTATGTCCCAATATGTGGTCTATCTTTGAAAATGTCCCATGTGTGCTTGAGAAGAATATATATTCTGTAGTTTTAGGGTGAAGTGTTCTAAAGGTGTTGATTTAGTCCATTTGATCTAATGAGTCATTTAGGGTTGCTGTTTCTTTGCTAATTTTTTGTTTAGAGGATTTCTCCAGGAATCCTCTAATGGGGTATTAAAATTAATGGGGTATTAAAGTATCCTACTATGATTGTATTGCTCTCAATCTCACTGGTGATATCTTTCAGATTTTTTTTTATGTACTAGTTGTACCGGTTAATAATGTGGATTTTTTTAATAGATGGAGTTACACATACAGTATGTTGATATATATGCGATTAGATATGTATGCATTTGCCATTATAATTATGTGGATTTTTTAATAGATGGAGTTACACATACAGTATGTTGATATATATGCGATTAGATATGTTAACATTTGCCGTTATAATTATGATGTGTCTTGGTGTTGGTCTTTTGGGATTCAAATTGCTTGGGACTCTCTGTCCTTGTATGACTTTTTTTCTTCCTCATATAAGGGAAGTTTTCTGTCATTATTTCTTCAAATAGATTTTCTAATCCTTGCTGCTATTCTTGTCCTTCTGGAACCCCTATTATGTATGTTATTTTGTTTCATATTGTCCCAAAGCTCCCATATTTCTCCTACTGTTTTTTAATTTTTTTCTCCAGTTGGTGTTCAGATTGGGCTTATCTTCTAACTCACTAATTTGGTCCTCTACTTCTTCTAGTCTACTGTTGAAACCTTCCATACCATTTTTGATTGTAGCTATATCACTTTTTATTTCTTCCTGAATTTTGCATAGGTTGTTAATTTTCTCATCCATCTGGTTTATAAACTGTATGACCATTATTTTGAATTCTTTTTCTGCCATACTACATGCCTCCATTTCACTTACTAGTATTTTCTTTCTTGGTGATTCCTCTTTTTCTTTACTTTGGGGATTGTTTCATTGTTCAAAAGTGTGAGGATAGTGTAAGGAGCCTCTGGGATGGCTTTAAGTGTACCAATATCTGAATTTTTGGGGTGCCAGAAGAAGAGAGAGAGCAAGATACTGAAAACCTATTTGAAGAAATAATGACAGAAAACTTGCCCCACCTGGTGAAAGAAATAGACTTACAAGTTCAGGAAGCGCACAGAACCCCAAAAAAGAAAAGAGGAAGGTGGGAAACTGTGGTGGTGGTGTAGGCATCCACTGTTTGGTGTCTGTTCCTTCCATGCCTGACCCGGCGACCATTGCCTCCTCTCTCGACCCCACTGCGGCCTTCAGGCTCTGGGTTGGGCCAGGGAGCTGGGGGTGGATGGCGGCAGATGTGCCCCTTTCCCAGGGTGACCAAGGGCTGGCTCCCTCCTTGGACGAGCAGTCAACCTCTTGCAGTCCCTCCCTCATGACCTCCCCCCACCCTAGATAGCAGGCCCTGATTGGCCCAGCCCCAATTGGCCTGCACTCAATCAGCCCTGATGACTGGCTGGGCATAGGGACCCCAACCATGCATGAATTTCATGCACCAGGTCTCTAGTTGGTGTATAAAAAGCCATAAATTTCTGGGTGTTAATTTTGTATGCTGCGATGTTGCTGAAGTAATTTATTAAATCTAGTAATTTTTAAAATCTTTATCGTTGTGATTATTATGGATGTCCATTTCTCCCTGCCCACTATTTCCCCTCTCCACCCAGTTGCTGCCCTGCCCCAGGCCTTTGCCACCCTATTGTCTGTGTTCTTAGGTAATGCATATCTATATCTATAAAAGGCTAAGTGACCATCGCATCTGAAACAACCAAACCGACAACTGAACATGCTGTGTGTTGCAACCAGACCGGCAGGGAGGTTAGTGAGGGGCAACCAAACTACCAAGCAGCAGGCTGCGTGGGGTGACCAGGCCAGCAGGTGGGTTAGTGAGGGGTGACCAAATGACTGAGCAGCAGGCTGTGTGGGGCTACCAGGCCTGCAGGGGGGGGACAGGTAGGGGTGACCAGACCAGCAACAGGGACAGTGAGGGTGACCAGGCCGGCAGAGGGGGACAGCGAGGGGTGACCAGGTTGGCAGGGGGGCAGTTGGGAGTGACCATGTTGGCCGGGGGTGCAGTAAGGGGTGACCAGGCCTGTGGGGGGGCACTAAGGGGATACCAGGCTGGCAGGGGGTGAATTGGGGGTGACCACGCTGGTGGGGGAGGCAGTTAGGTGCGATCAGTCAGGCAGGCAGGTGAGCAGGTAGGAGCCAGTGGTCTCGGATTGTGAGAGGGATGTCCGACTGCTGGCTTAGGCCTGCAGATCGGGCCTAAACTGGCAGTCGGACATCCCCTGAGGTGTCCCAGATTGGATAAGGTACAGGCTGGGCTGAGAGGACCACCCCCGTGCACGAATTTCATGCATGAGGCCTCTAGTATGCATATAAGATCTTTGTTTAATTTTGTTCCGCTCCCTCAACCCCTTCCCTCTGAGAATTGTCAGTCTGTTCCATTTCCATACCTCTGATTCTATTTTATTCACCAGTTTATTTTGCACATTAGATTTCTTTTTTTTTTATTTTTAGAATCAATTGTTGATAGGTATGTATTTGTTGCCATTTTGTTGTTCATATTTTTATCTATTTCTTCTTCTTCCTATTTTTAAAGAATACCGTTCAACATTTCATATAATACTGTTTCAATGGTGATATATTCCTTTAGCTTTTTCTTGTCTGTGAAGCTCTTTATTCTGAATGATAGCTTTGCTGGGTAGACTAATCTTGGTTGTAGGTCCTTGATATTCATCACTTTGCCATTCCCTTCTTGCCTGCATAGTTTCTGTTGAGAAATCAGCTGACAGTTTTATGGACATTCCCTTGCAGGTAACTAACTGCTTTTCTCTTTCTGCTTTTAAGATTCTCTCTTTATCTTTAGCCCTTGGCATTTTAATTATGATGTGTCTTGGTGTGGTCCTCTTTGGGTTCCTCTCATTTGGGACTCTGTGCTTCCTGGACTTGTAAGTTTATTTCTTTCACCAGGTAGGAGACATTTTCTGTTATTTCTTCAAATAGGTTTTCAATACCTTGCTCTCTCTCTTCTTCTGGAACCCCCATAATTCGGTTGTTGGTGCACTTGAAGTTGTCCCAGAGGCTTCTTACACTCTCTTCATATTTTTTAATTTTTTTTTTCTGGTTGGGTGTTTTTTACTTCCTTATATTTGAAATCACTGATTAGGTTCCCTGAATCTTGTACTCCACTGTTGAATATTATTATTATTATTATTTATTTCAGTCATTGTATGCTTAATTTTGGACTGGTCCTTTTCCTTTTTTTTTCTTTGACATTCTCAATATGAGCCTTGAAAGTCTTACCAAGTCCCTTGGTGGTTTCTGGAAGATTTTTGAGTAACCTTATAACCATACTTTTTAAAAATTTAATAAATCTTTATTGTTCAGATTATTACAATTGTTTCTCCTCCCCCCCTCCCGTAACTCCCCTCCACCAGGTTCCCACCCCACCTTCTGCCCTTACCTCTCCCCCACTGTCCTCATTCATAGGTGTACGATTTTTATCCAGTCTATTCCTGCACCCCATATACCCTTTTCCCCCTGAAAATTATCAGTCCACTCCCTTTCCATAACCCCAATTCTATTATATTCACCAGTTTATTCTGATCCTCAGATTTTTAATTCACTTGATTTTTAGATTCACTTGTTGATAGATACGTATTTGTTGTTCATAATTTTTATCTTTATCTCCTCTTCCCCCTCCTCCTCCTCCCCCTTCTCCCCCCCCTCCTCCTCCTCCTCCTCCTCCTCCTCCTCCTCCTCCTCCTCCTCCTTCTTCTTCTTCAAGAATACCTTTCAGCATTTCATATAATACTGGTTTGGTGGTG
This sequence comes from Ia io, assembly GCA_025583905.1. NCBI lineage: Eukaryota > Metazoa > Chordata > Mammalia > Chiroptera > Vespertilionidae > Ia > Ia io. The sequence continues at coordinate 768,534 of JAJQQW010000001.1, forward strand.
ATGAACTCCTTTAGCTTTTTCTTATCTGTGAAGCTCTTTATCTGACCTTCAATTCTGAACAATAGCTTTGCTGGGTAGAGCAATCTTGGTTATAGGTTCTTGCTCTTCATCACTTTGAATATTTCTTGCCACTCTCATCTGACCTGCATAGTTTCTGTTGAGAAATCAGCTGACAATCATATGGGTGCTCCCTTGTAGGTAATTAACTGTTTTTCTCTTGCTGCTTTTAATATTCTCTCTTTCTCTTTTGCTTTTGGAATTTTAATTATGATGTGTCTTGTTGTGGTCCTCTTTGGATTCCTTTTGTTTGGGGTTCTGTGCACTTCCTGGACTTGTAAGTCTATTTCTTTCACCAGGTGGGGGAAGTTTTCAGTCATTCTTTCTTCAAATAGGTTTTCAGTATCCTGCTCTCTTTCTTCTTCTGGCACCCCCATAATTGTGATGTTGGTACACTTGAAGCTGTCCCAGAGGCTTCTTACACTATCTTCAACTCTTTGGATTCTTTTTTCTTTTCTGGTTGTGTTTTTTGCTTCTTTGTATTTCAAATCTTTGACTTGATTCTTGTGATTCTCTAGTCTGCTGTTGGATCTCTGTATAATATTTTTTATTTCAGTCAGTGTATGTTTAATTTCTAGTTGGTCCTTTTTCATATCCTTGAGGGTCTCACAAAATTTATTAGCCTTTTCTAGGAAATTCTTGAAAAACCTTATAACCGTGGTTTTGAACTCTATATCCAGTTTTTTGTTTTCCTTCATTTCTTTCATTTGTGATCTGTTTCTTTGTCTCTGCATTTTGGCTGCTTCCCTGAGTTCTTAGGTTAGTTTTGTGTGTTAGGTGTCCTATATGGCCCAGTGGCCCAGCCTCTCCAGATACCTGAGGTGGACACTCTTGGTGCATCCCTTGTGGACTGTGTGTACAGCCTTGTTATAGCTAAGTATTGATTGTTGTTGGTATCACTGGGAGGAATTGACCTCCAGGCCAATTGGCTGTGAGGATCAGCTATGTCTACACCGGGAGAACCTCTGTGCTTGAACAGCCTTATGGGACCATACTTGCAAAATTGCAAAACCCTCTGTGCTCAGCTTGGATGGGGCAGAGTCCCAGGGCTGGGCAAACAGTCTTGGCTTCCCATCAGTTCTGCTCTATGAGGCCCCTGGGTCTCAGTGTCCCGCAGTAATCACTGCAAGCACCTCTGAGAGAAAGCCACCCTTGAGTTGCACCCACTGCCAGACAGTCCAGTTTCTCCCCCAATGAATCTGGAATTCCAGATTCTCGTCCAGAACTGGAGTTCAGAGCAGCTGGGAGCTTCCGGTTCCCTCCAGCTAGAGAAAGCCTGCAGCACACTCAGCAGTCAGTCCTCTCTGTGTGCACTTGTGCGCGCCTACAGTCCTCTGCCTTTCGCAGCTCCCCTGAGTTTTCACCTGACAGTCCAGATTCCCCCCATAAAAGCGTGGGTCCCCAGGGGCTCGCCCGGAACTGGGGTTCAGTGCAGTCGGGAGCTTTCGACGCCCTTCCGCTAGGGAAAGCCAGTGGCAACCTCAGCAGTCTTCTATGTGCACACTTGCGCGCATCTCCAGACCCCTGCCTGCAGTGGCTCCCCTAAGTCTCCGAGTCTCCGTGTGCCTTTCTCTCTACCAGACTCCCCCCGTATGAGCCTGGGTCCACAGGGTTTCACCCAGAACTGGGATTCAGTGCAGTTGGAACTGGGGTTCAGTGCAGTGGGGCCTTCCTTCTCCCTCCTGCCAGAGAAAGCCAGACGCCCTTCCTCTCTGTGTGCATGTCTCCGTATGTCAGCCCTTTTGCAGCTCCTCTGATTCTCCGTGAGCTTTTCTCTTTCCTTCTAGTTGTAGAATTTCCACTCAGCCAGCTTTCCTGTGGTTCTGGATGATGTCTGTTCTGTCTTTTAGTTGTAGTTTTGAAATTGTTGTGCGAGGCAGAAATTTAGGTGCTTACCTATGCCTCCATCTGGTTTCTCTATAACCGTGCTTTTGAACTCTATATACAGTAGTTTGCTTTCTTACTTTTCATCATATTTCTTTGTCTCCACATTTTGGCTGCTTCCCTGTGTTTGTTTCTGTGTATTGGGTAGAACTGTTATTTCTCTTTGAGTGGGTATAGTGCCTTTGTGTAATTGGTGTTCTATAAGGCCCTGTGGCTCAGCATCCCCAGTCACCTGAGCTGGGAACTCTAGGTGTACTCCTTTGTTGGCTTTGAGCACAACCTTAGTTGAGACTTGCTTGCTGTTGGTGTCGCTTGGAGGAATCGACTTCCAGGCCAATTACCTCTGAAGACCAGCTACGACTATAATGGGAGTGCTACTGTGCAGAAGACATCCCTATGGAGCAGGACTAGCTTCAATGGGGCTTTGGTGCTCACTGAGTCTGACCTTTGGTGCTCACCAAGTCTGACCTTTGGTGCTCACCGAGTCTGAGTGTGTTGCTTATGAATGTGAAGAGTTGTAATCTGGTATCGTCTGACACTGACCACTGGATATACTGGCTCTTGGGTATCCAGGGTGGTGCAAAGTAAGCCATGCCCAGGGCCACCCGGCAGGAGCTACAGAGAGATCTTCAGATTATACCTCTTTGTATCGGGATTGGAAGTGTCCAGATGAGGCCCAGCTATGAAAGAAGGCATGGTGGTGCCAGGTCTTGGGCCTTTTATTGATAGGTTTGAGGCTCCCAGACCCAGCTGCAGCTTGTTTGATAGGGTTTTATTCTGAGAAAGGACAGACCATTCATATGCAAAAGCCACTGAGTGGGGTTGTAAATTGGATGAGGCGGGGTCTTAGGGATTCACCAGGGTGGAGCATACAGAAATGGCTGCCAGTCAGCCTTGTAACTGGGGAGATCCCAGAATAGGAACAATGATATCTGTGAGCACTTCCACTTGGGAGAAAGCCAACCCTGAGTTTCTGCCTGATGCCAGACAATCCAGTTTCTCCTTATATTTGTCTATTTTCCCCAGAGGTTCACCCTGGTGCTGGATCTTTGAGGAAGCAGTACCTTATAAGTTCAGTTCATGGTGCTGGCCTTTTAAGAGGAAATGCTAGGTCTCCAGCAGCCTCTAGGTCACTGAGCCTCAATCTGCACTGTTTTTTTATAGCCTGTAGTTCTTACTGCTCGTAGGGACTTCTTTTCTCAGCTCTGTGACCCTGGGTTGAGGGTTGTTGGGGGGCTGGGATCCCTGGCTCCTCATGGGTGGCCTCCACAGAGACTATCTCCCTCCTGACGAAAAAAGTGGCACATGTGGGTGCCATATCAGCCCATTCCATGTCTCTGCACCTCCTACCAGTCTCAGTGTGTTCTTTTCTTTACTTCTCTAGTTGTAGGACAGCCAGCTTTCCAACAGTTTTAGATGACAGCTGTTCTGTATTTTAGTTGTAATTTTGATGTGGTTGTGGGAGGCAGAAACCTACACCACCATCTTGGTTTCTTTCTATTCTTTTACTGCATTAACTTTTGCATTTCTTGCATTGCTGGCAATAAACTCCCTTAGCCTTCTTTTGTCTGAAAAGCTCCTGATTTCACCTTCAATATTTAATTATAGCCTTACTGGGTAAAGTATTCTTGGTCTCAGGACTTTGCTTTGCATCATTCTGTATACTTTATTCCATTCCATTCTGGCCTGATGTGTTTCTGTTGAGAAATCTGATGATAGTCTAATGGGAGATCCTTTGTAGGTAATTTTCTCTCTCTGGCAGTCTTTAAGATTCTTATTTTGTCATTTACATTGGCAATTTAATTATGATGTGTCTTGGTGTCAGTTTTTTGGGGTTCATCTTGTTTGAGACTCTGTGTGCTTCATGGACTTGTGTGACATTTTTCTTCCCAAAGTCAGACATTTTCTGTCATTATTCCTTCAAGCAGGTTTTCCTTTCCTTGCTCAGCTTCTGCTCCTTTTGTCACCCCTATTATGTGGATGTTGTTTCATTTTATGGTATCCCTGATCCCCCTTAGATTCTCCTCCTGCTTTTTAAGTTTTGTATTTCCCCCCTCATTGCAGCTCTGCTTTGGTTTAATTTTCTAACTTGTCTTCCAATTCACCGATTTGGTCCTAGCTTCTAGTCTGCTGTTAAAACATTCCATTGTGTTCTTTATTGCAACTTACGTCTTTATTCATTTCTCTTGATTCTTACACATATTGGTGAAATTCTCATCCAGTCTTTTGAGCATTCATATAACCACTGCTCTGAATTATTTATCTGACAAATTGTTTTTCTCCATTTCATATATTTCTTTTTCTGGAGATTACTCCTTTTCTTTCCTTTGGGAATTGTTTCTTTGCCTCCCCATCTTTTCTGTTTCTTTGTATTTGTTTCTATGTAATGTGATTTGCTGTCACTTTCTGGCCCTGGACAACCAGCTTGAGGTACAAGAAGTTGAAGCCCCTAGCAATCTGATCGTCTAGGACTTCTTATCCCAGAGGTTGGGTCTGCCTTAAGTATCACTCCTTTGTCTCTGCTTTGAGTTGTATTCCTTCCTCCTATAGACATGGTTCCTCGGTTGTCTGATCTAGGACTCTGGTCCACCAGGGCACATACATACTTGTTCTGTTGTATGACTCTAGCCGGGTATCTGAAGCACTGATTCCAGGTGCTGTGGCCAGGTGCACTGGGACTGGGCATGTGGAGTTCTTGAAGTGCCAGTTCTGGTGTGAGTACCAGGTGTCTTGGAGAGCTAGTTTCAGGCATGGGTCACCAGGCACACATGGGGTCCTGAAGTACTGGGTCCGGGCATACAGCCACAGGGTGTGCTGCATCTCTGCGCACATGATCCTTGAAGCTCTGGTTCAGGCACTGGAAATGGGCACATGGTGTCCTGGTGAGCCAGATCCTGGTATGTGGAGTGCTGGCACATGGAGTCCGGGTGCAGCAACTGGGTGTTGACACACGGAGTTCACTGAGTGCTGGGTTTGGCATGTGGGTGGAGAAGTGCAACACAGGAGGAATCTCTGGCCTGCGGTCACCATTAGGAGCTGGCAGTGAGGTAGGGCCACACTCACTGCAGTGGAGGCAGGCGAGTATCTCACTACAAAGGTGCCTGTGGCCTGGTGGTGTCCTAGGGCTCCTGGGTGTTGGCATGGCTGCACTCCTGGCCTCTGTTTCTTCAAGATAGCATGGCCTTCCAGATCAAGCCTCCTAAGCCTGGGAGTACCTGCTATTTTAGGAGGGGCTCTGTATACAGGAGAGCTTGATCTGCCATTTCCAAGACTCCTGCAAGATCTGGCTGTCCCTCACTCACCCACACACACACCATACGTATCCACACATTCCCCTCTCATTCCTTTACTCACTCTCCCTCACCTCCATTCTGCTGGCCACCATGTTGGGGTCCTCTCTAGCCTCTTCTTCTTTTTTCTCTTTTTTCTCTATATCTTCTCTAAGTCTTGGGTCATTTGTAGTATTTTTTTAAATTTTCTTTTTGCTTTGCTTTCTCTTTACTTTTCACCTCAGGATTTCCTGTGGTTGTGCTTTCTGTAGTTTAATTTTCATGTTCTTTTTTATTTGTTCCTTGAGTGTCTTGTTCATTTTTGTCAGTGCCTGTATAACAGCTGGCACAATGATATTGGGTTTGAGCTTCATGAGCAGAGCATTGTAGGGGAGAGACCTCCCATAAATGTGACATCAAGTCTAAGTTAAAACAGCAGAGCCCAAATGATGCAAACAAGGGGGATTTTCTAGAGCATCCAGCTCGGGACATCAGAGATTGCTCCACTGCATCCTTTAAGACACTTTATACATAAGGCTATCTCACAAAGACTGGGAGACCTGAAAGTTCTATCTAATACAGTGATGGGCAACCTTTTGAGCTTGGTGTGTCAAACTTCACCAAAAAACTGAGCATAACTTGGGTAGTGTGTCACTTTGAGGAAAAAAACATTATTTCACAAATGTTTCATCCTCAGGAGCAGCAAATGTTTCATCCTCGGCGTGCAGCCGCCTCAGTGGCCGCGTGTCATCAGAAATGGCTATGCGTGTCAGTGCTGACATGCGTGTCATAGGTTCGCCATCACTGATCTAATACAAGGAAGCAAATACAAAGAGATAGCTGATGGGAGACAAAAAAACAACCCCCAAATGAAGGAAAAGAAGGAATCCCCAGAAAAAGAACAAAATGAAATGGGAGCAAGACAGAGTTCAAAGTCATGGCTATAAAGATGCTTAAGGAGTGTAGTGCAAATTACAAGGAATGAGTGGGAAGTCTGGCAGCATGAAAAAGGAAATAGACACCATGACTCAGAATCAGACAGAAATGAAGAATAAGATATTTGACATCAAGAACACACTGAAAGGATATATGGGGGAGAAACCAAGATGGCGGCATAGGTAAACACCTAAACTGCTGCCTCACACAACAATTTCAAAACTACAACTAAAAGACAAAACAGCCATCACCCAGAACCACAGGAAGGCTGGCTGAGTGGAAATTCTACAACTAGAAGGAAAGAGAAAAGCACACTGAGACTCAGAGGTGCTGCAGAAGGCAGAGGTACTGAGGTGCACGTGGAGAGGGCTGGCAACTGAGTATGTGGCTGGCTTTCTCAATCGGGAGGGAGACAAAACCTCCTGACAGCTCTGAACTCCAGTTCTGGGTAAGACTCTGGGGACCCAGACTCATTCGGGGAGAAACTTGACTATCTGGAAGCAGGCAAAATTCGAGGGTGGCTTTCTCTCATAGGAGCTTGCAGTGATTATCACGGGACACTGAGACCCAGGGGCCTCTTAGGGCAGGGCTGATGAGAAGCCATTGCTGTCTGCTCTGCCTAGAGACTTTGCCCATTCAAGCTGAGCACAGAGGCTTTTGCAAGTCTTGTCTCATAAGGGTGTCTCCAGCACAGAAGTTCTCCCAGCATAGACACAGCTGATCCTCACAGCCAATTGGCCTGGAGGTCAAATCCTCCCAGTGATTCCAACAACAATCAAGGCTTAACTACAACAAGACTGTGCACACAGTCCACAAAACGGTGCACCAAGAATGTCCACCTAAGGTAACTGGGGAGGCTGAGCCACAGGGCCCTATATGACACTTAGTACACAAAGCCACTCTATCAACTCAGGGAAGCAGCCAAAATGCTGAGACAAAAAAACAGGTTACAAATGACAGAAATGGGGGAAAGAAAATGACTGGATATAGAGTTCAAAACCACGGTTATAAGGTTTTTCAAGAATTTCCTAGAAAAGGCCGATAAATTTAACGAGACCCTTGAGGATCTAAAAAAGGACCAACTAGAAATTAAGCATACATTGACTGAAATAAACAATAATATACAGAGATCCAACAGCAGACTAGAGGATTGCAAGAATCAAGTCAAAGATTTTAAATACAATGGAGCAAAATAAACACCCAACCAAAAAAGCAAAAAGCAAAAAGAATCCAAAAATATGAAGATAGTGTAAGGAGCGTATGGACAACTTCAAGTGTAACAACATCAGAATTATGGGGTGCCAGAGAAGAGAATGAGCAGGATACTGAGAACCTATTTGAAGAAACAATGACAGAAAATTTCCCTCACCTGGTGAAAGAAATAAACTTACATTTCTAGGAAACGCAGAGAACCCCAAACAAAAGGAATCCAAAGAGGACTACATCAAGACACATCAGAAGAAGGAGGAGGAGGAGAAGGAGGAGGAGGTAAAGATAAAAATTATGAACAACAAATACATATCTATCAATAAGTGAACCTAAAAATCAAGTGAATAAAAAATCTGATGAACAGAATAAACTGGTTAATATAATAGAATCAGGGGCATTGAAAGGGAGTGGACTGACAATTCTCGGGTGGGGGAAAGGAGTGTGGGGTGTGCGGGAAGAGACTGGACAAAAATCCTACACCTATGGTTGAGGACAGTGTGGGGGGGGGATAAGGGCAGAGGGTGAGGTGCTAACCGGGTGGAGGGGAGCTATGGGGGTAAAAAGAGGAACAATTGTAATAATATGAACAATAAAGATTTATTTAAAAGAACACACTGAAAGGTATTAAAAGTGGATTGGGTGGGCCAAGATGGCGGCGGAGTTGAACAGCTGATCTGTTGCCTCGCATGGCAGTTTCGGAAATACAACTAAAAGATGGACTGGTGAGCGCGGTGACTCCTGCTCACGTCTCCAGGCTGGGCGGCTGCTCCTGTCAGTCAGCACCTCAGCCAGGGCCATGGGCTCGTTGGCGGCTGTGGCAGCTGCTGTGGCAGCAGCCGTGGACTCGGCGCAGTGGTTCTCGGTGAAGGAAGAGACCATCTTTCTGCAGGACGGGCTCATCCGCGTCACAGACCTGGCCGAGCTGCCCAGTGAGATCCTCGGGGCCCCCGTGGCCGCCGACACCGACTTGGAGGATTTTTATGATTTCCTGTCTTACATTCAAGTCCTTTAGCCACTTTGAGAGAGGAAAACCAAGAAGGCGGCAAAGTTAAACAAATGAATTGCGCCGCGCACAGCAATTTCAAAAATACAACTGGAGGACAGAGCGTCTGCCACCCAGAACCACAGGAGAGCTGTCTGAATGGTGGATTTACAACTAAGAGGGAAGAGGAAAGAGCAAATTCGGAGGCGCTGAGGTGTGGAGGTGCGTGGGTCGGGCTGGTGGTGCGGGAAGGGACGTGCGGCTTTTTTTCCAACCCTAGGGGAGATTAGCTCCCCATCACTCTGAAATCCAGCTTCTGGGGACGCGTGGGAGACCCAGATGCCTGCGGGGAGAGGCTGGACTCTCGGCCTTTGTGTCGGAGAGTGGGAGTAACTTCCTTGCGGAGGTGCACCCAGCAATCAGTGTTTGCTGCACTGGAGTGCGGGACAAGGGGACTTGGAAACGTGGAAAGGGAGAAAAAGCAGACTTGCAGCCATTGCGGTTCTCTTGGTGGTGCCCTGAGACCCCGCCCCGCCCTGAGACCCGCCCCACCCTGGGACCCGCCCCGCACGTTTTGCAGGCCCACCCGGGCTCCAAGCAGCGGCTTTTGCATGTGGGTGGCCTGCCCTGTGGCAGCTTGACCAGATGAACTGCGGTTCCAGTCAGACTGCTCCAGGGCCGCTCAGGCAGGAGGAGGAAACTGCAGTTTTTGCTGTAACTCCTGCTGAGTGGCCTCAGACAGTAGCTGACCTACACTCCATTGGAGACCCAGAAACGAGGGCATCTAGTGGTCAGTGTGAGATGACACCAGATTTCAACCACTCGCATAAGGGACACATTCAAGAGGCAGACTCAGTGAGCGCCAAAGCCTTGCTGCAACAAGTCCTGGCCCAGAAACGTGTCTCCTGCACAGCAACTCTTCCTTTATAGACACAGTGGGTCCTCACAGCCAATTGGCATGGAGGAAAATTCCTCCCAGTGACACCAAAAACAATCAAGACTTAACTATACAAAGGAGGACCAAGATGGAGGCATAGGGCAGACGCCTGATTGTTGCCTACCATAACAATTTTGAAACTACAACGGGAAAACAGAGGAGACACCATCCAGAACCACTGGAGGGCTGGCTGAGCAGATGCTCTACAACTAGAATAAAAGAGAGGGACACGCGGGATGATGCTGATGCCGGTGAGCCAAAGATCACACTTTAAGAACTACGGCTCAAGCGACACACTGGCAGCCTGGAACGTGCTCGGTGCAGTTCCCCCAGCGTTCTCCGGCTGAGGGGACGGCTCCACTCGCTGCCGAGCACGGACAGACGAACCCCTGGGAGACATTGGGTGGGAGACTCCGCGCTTGCTGACCTCTGAGTCCTTCAAGAATCTCAATGCCCTGAAGCGGCCAGGTGCGCACGCTCGGCGACCGGCCACCGCTGCAGACCCAAGCGCTGACGCAGCGACCCCGGACCAGCCCGCCGCTGCGCACCGGGCATACCGGAGCTTCGCCGAGCCCGCCACCCAACAAGTTCTGCGGCAGCCGCCCCAGAGCTCTGAGAAAATGGCCGAAGGAATTGCTGAGAGGGAATTGACCAACAGGAATTGGGATCAAGAAGACAAAGCCCTGCTGGGTTCCAGGTCTGGGTGAGGCCGCGCGCCCCTGGGTCCGGGTAAGGCCACACACCCCTGGGTCTGGGTGAGGCTGGGTCCTGGGTCCAGGTGAGGCTGCACGCCCCTGGGCTTGGGTTATTCACATGCCCCTGGGTCTAGGTGAGGCCTCACACCCCTGGGTCTGGGTAAGGCTGGGTCCCGGTCCGGGTGAGGCCACGCCCCTGGGTCCGGGTGAGGCTGGTTCCCGGGTCCGGGTGAGGCCGCGCGCCCCTGGGTCTGGGTGAGGCTGGGTCCTGGGCCTGGGTGAGGCCGCGTGCCCCCGGGTCCGGGCGAGGCTGCATGACCCTGGGTCCGGGTGAAGCTGGATCCTGGGTCCGGGTGAGGCCGTGCGCCCCTGGATCCGGGTAAGGCCATGCGACCCTGGGTCTGGGAGAGGCCACGCGCCCCTGGGTCTGGGTGAGGCCACGCGCCCCTGGGTCCGGATGAAGCTGGATCCCGGGTCCGGGTGAGGCCGTGTGCCCCTGGATCCGGGTGAGGCTGGATCCCAGGTCCGGATGAGGCCACGCGCCCCTGGGTCTGGGAGAGGCCACGCGCCCCTGGGTCCAGGTGAAGCTATATCCCAGGTCTGGGTGAGGCCGTGTGCCACTGGACCCAGGTGAGACTGGGTCCCGGGCCCGGGTGAGGCCACGTGCCCCTGGGTCCGGGTGAGGCCACGCACCCCTGGGTCCGGGTGAAGCTGGATCCCGGGTCCGGGTGAGGCAGTGTGCCCCTGGATCCAGTTGAGGCTGGGTCCCGGGTCCGGATGAGGCTGCACGCACCTGGGTCTGGGTGAGGCCACGCACCCCTGAGTCTGGGTGAAGCCGTGCCCCTGGGTCCAGGTGAAGCTGGATCCCAGGTCCGGGTGAGGCCATGTGCCCCTGGATCCGGGTGAGGCTGGGTCCCAGGTCCGGATGAGTCCACGCGCCCCTGGGTCTGGGAGAGGCCACGCGCCCCTGGGTCCGGGTGAGGCCACGCACCCCTGGGTCCAGGTGAAGCTGGATCCCGGGTCCAGGTGAGGCCATGTGCCTCTGGATCTGGGTGAGGCCACGCGCCCCTGGGTCCAGGTGAAGCCATATCCCAGGTCTGGGTGAGGCCGTGTGCCCCTGGACCCAGGTGAGACTGGGTCCCGGGCCCAGGTGAGGCCACGCGCCCCTGGGTCCGGGTGAAGCTAGATCCCAGGTCTTGGTGAGGCCATGTGCCCCTGGACCCAAGTGAGACTGGGTCCCGGGCCCGGGTGAGGCCACGCGCCCCTGGGTCTGGGAGAGGCCACGCGCCCCTATGTCCGGGTGAGGCCACGCACCCCTGGGTCCGGGTGAAGCTGGATCCCGGGTCCAGGTGAGGCCGTGTGCCCCTGGATCCGGGTGAGGCTGGATTCGGGGTATGGGTGAGGCCGCGCGCACCTGGGTCCGGGTGAGGCCACACGCCCCTGGATCTGGGAGAGGCCACGCGCCCCTGGGTCCGGGTGAGGCCACGCGCCCCTGGGTCCGGATGAAGCTGGATCCCGGGTCCGGGTGAGGCCGTGTGCCCCTGGATCCGCGTGAGGCTGGGTCCCGGGTCCGGATGAGGCCGCGCGCACCTGGGTCCGGGTGAGGCCACACGCCCCTGGATCTGGGAGAGGCCACGCGCCCCTGGGTCCGGGTGAGGCCACGCGCCCCTGGGTCCGGATGAAGCTGGATCCCGGGTCCGGGTGAGGCCGTGTGCCCCTGGATCTGCGTGAGGCTGGGTCCCGGGTCCGGATGAGGCCGCGCGCACCTGGGTCCGGGTGAGGCCATGCGCCCCTGAGTCTGGGTGAAGCCGTGCCCCTGGGTCCGGCCGAGACCAAACCAGAGGGAGTTGGACCTGCATTATCACCATTCGTCCACCATCCAGAGCTGAAAAGTCAGTGCCGACATGTACACATAAGGAACTGGTGGACATTGAAATTGGGTCTCAAAAGAACTGTTGGTCCAGAAAGAAACTCACTACAGACTGATTCATTTGCCTGTCAGCATAACTATTATTCTCGTCTCACGTTCAGTTCTTATAAGTATATTTCTAGTGACACATGATCTCGCTCATCTAGGGGAAATGATGAACAACATAGACTGATGAACAAGAACAGAACCAGAAAAAAGGAGGCATCGATCGGACTATTGGGCCTCAGAGGGAGGGGAGGGGAGGGTGGGGGGAGGGGGGAGAGATCAACCAAGGGACTTGTGTGCATGCATATGAGCCTAGCCAGTGGTTAAGGTCAACAGGGGGTTGGGGCATCCGTGGGGAGGGAGTGTGGGATGGGAATGGGGGCATGAGGATAAATATTTGACACCTTAATCAATAAAGAAATTAAAAAAAATAAAGTAAAATAAAATGAAGATTAAAAAAAAAGTGGATTGGATGAAGCAGAGAATTGAATCAGCAATTTGGAAGACAAGGTAGAAATAAATACCCAATTAGAGCAACAAATAGAAAAAGAATTAAAAGGCAGGGAAGATAGCCTCAGGGAGCTCTGGGACAACATGAAATGTAACAACATCCACATCATTGGAAAACAAGAAGGAGAAGATGGTAAGCCAGGTACAGAGAACTTTCTTTAAAGAGATAATGACAGAAAATTTTCCAGCCTGTTGAAGTAAAATGTCACACAAGTTCTGGAGGCACAGAGAGTCCCAAGTAAGATGAACCCATAGAGATCCAGAACTGGACACATCATAATCAAAATAGCAAATATTAAATACAAAGACAGAATCTTAAAGGCAGCAAGAGAGAGACAGAAAATTACCTACAAAAGAGTTTTCATTAGAATATCAGCTGACTTTTCAATGAAAGTACTTCATGTCAGAAGGGAGTGGCATGAAGTATTCAAAGTAATGAAAAGCAAGGGGTCATCCAGCAAGGCTATTATTTAAAATTGAAAGTGAAATAAAAAGCTTTCCAGATTCCTCCTCAAATAAAAATATACAAAGGAATGTATTACCACCAAACCAGCAATGCAAGAAATGTTAAAAGAACTTCTTCAAGAAGAAGACAAGGAGACAGAAAGGATCATAAGCATAAAGATAATAAAAATGCCAATACACAAATACCCATCAGTAATAATCTTAAATGTAAATGGATTAAATACATTAGCCAAAAGACATAGAGTGATAGAATGTTAATGAGAACATGACCCAAATATATGCTATGTACAAAAAAATCCTCAGAATAATAGATATACACAGACTAAGACTGAAGGTATGAAAAATAAATTCAATAGGAGAAAATAAATCTGGGGTAGCAACAATTGTATCTCACCAAATAGACTTCAAAACAAGGCATTGCTTACAAACAAAGAAGACCACTGCATAATGCTAAAGGGAATGATTCAACAAGAAAATATAACCTTTGTAAACATATATGCACCCAAACACAGAAAAACGATTCTTTTGATTAAGGGAGAGATTAACAGCAATACAGTAATGGTAGGAGACTTTAGTACCCGGCGGATATCACTGGATATCTTCCTGACAAAAAGTCAACAAGGAAAGAGAGGCTTTAACTGACACACTACATCAAATGGTTTTAGCTGATATTTACAGAAAAACAGAAAATATATTTTTCTCAAGTGCACAAATAACATTCTCAAAGGTAGATCAGATGTTAGGACACAAAACAACTCTATACAAATTCAAGAAGTTTGATATACCAAGCATCTTCTCAGATGAAATGGCATAATGTTATAAATCACCTACAATAAAAGACTTGGAGGCTAACTAGTATGTTATTTAACAATTAAACAAATTAAAAACTTCCTGGAAATAAATGAAAATGATCACATAACCACACAAAACCTCTGGGACACAGCAAAAGCAGTCCTGAGAGGGACATTCATAACATTATAGGCCTACCCCAAAAAACAAAAATAGCACTAATGAACTATTTAATTTTATACCCAAAGGAGTTAGAAAGGAACAGCAAGAAAAGCCAAGGAAGTAGAAGGAAGGTAATAATAAAGATCAGAATAGAAATAAATGGCATAGAGATTAAAAATACTTGCCAAAGATCAATGAATCCAAGAGCTTGTTCTTTGAAAAGATAAACTAAAATTTATGAATCTCTAGTCAGACTCATCAAGAAACAGAGAGAAAGAATCCAAATAAATAAAATCAGAAATGAAAGAGGTAATATAACAATGGACACCAAAAATTACAAGTAATTGGAAGTAAATACTATGTACAATTATATGCCAAAAAATGGACAACCTGAGTGAAATGGAAAAAGCAATATCCTAATTTCAAAACCAGATAAAGACACTACATGAAAGAAAATTACAGTCCAATATCTGTGATGAACACAGATGCTAAAATCCTAAACAAAACATTAGCAAATTGGATCCAGCAATATATTAAAAAGGTCATACACCATGAACATGGTATACAGTTCTATTTATGGAATTCATTATGAGAATGCAAGGCTGGTACAATTTTTTCAAATAAAATTTTTGACATATCACATGACAAAATAAAAGACAAAGTCACATGATCATATCAATAGATGCAGAAAAAGCATTTGACAAAACCCAGCACATTTTACAAAATAAAAACTCTCAGCACAGTGAGAATAGAAGGATCATACATATATCAGTATAATATAGGACATATATGACAACACTTCAGCCAATATAATATTCAGTGGAATATTATAAAACAACTTCCCTTAAGAACAGGTACAAGACAAGGTATCCACTTTCACCACTCTTATTCAATACTAGAGGCCCGGTGCACGAAATTAGTGCACTTGGGGGGAGGGGCCTCCCTCAGCCCAACCTGCACCCTCTCCAATCTAGGACCCCTCAGGGGATGTCCGACTGCCTGTTTAGGCCCGATCCCTGTGGGCCTAAACAGGCAGTCAGACATCCCTTTCACAATCCAGGACTGCTGGCTCCCAAATGCTCGCCTGCCTGCCTGATTGCCCCTAACCGCTTCTGCCTGCCAGTCTGATCACCCCCTAACCACTCCCCTGCCAGCCTGATCGACGCCTAACTGTTCCCCTGCCAGCCTGATCGTCCCCAACTGCCCTCCCCTGACAGCCCGGTCACCCCCAAATGACCTCCCCTGCATATTCCCTATTTATTAGATAGGGGTTTTTCTTTAACATATTGGACAGTGTACCTGCCATGGTCTTGACAAACTAGTAAAAATATAAATCCAAACTAAAAGTGTCATAATATAAACTGCTTAAACAGGAATTTCATGAGACTTTGGAGAGGTGATATCATGTGGTTGTTTCTTCCTATTTTCCTTCTCTTTGTTTTTCTTGATGTTTCATCTTTTGTCCTTTCTTTTCTCCTTCTATTCCTTTTCTGTCCTCTCTTTCTCTTAACTTTTCCGTTGGTAGAATAATCAGTACTTGAATCTGTCTTGCTTCCAGAAGACAAAGAAGAGGGAAACACAGTCATCTGAAGAAAAAGATGATCTATGTTGGGATCGGTGGTGTTTCTGGTTTTGCTCTTTTCCCGGTTTGTTTTTCATTTCTGCCGGCCCCGGCATCTTCAGGACTTGTGCGTGGGCACTTCTTATTCATATCTACAAAACCTCCCTGCCTTGGTGAAAACTATAGGGGAAAAGGCCTTCCTGGGTGGGATCAAGCCCTGCCCAAGGTGCTGAGGAACCAGTGTTGGGAGCACCCACCCCACCGCCCTTGCAGAGCCAACCTCTGGACCTCAGGGTAATCAACAGTAATGAGTAACTGCAATGTCCCTGTTTGCCATCAGAAATTAGTTGTAAGTTACTTCCTATGTGAAACCCTACATAAGACATTTCCTTTGCGGTTTCTAAAGATTTTAAACAAAACCCACTTACCTCCCTAACCTGATCAGAAGTTTCTACCCAATTGGAGGGGTTTGCTGGGCAGCATCACCCAGATATCACCCTCCCATCTCCAATCACTCGGCTGGGGGCAAGGGAAGTTCTGAGGTTATAGGTGTGTGTGTGTGGGAATCACTCCATGGGGGCAGGCTCTTTGGAGGCTGACACCCCAGGCTGCCACTGGGAGGGGATAGCTCTGGGGGGCGTGGCTGCCTCCCAGGCCTACACCCCCCAGCTGCAGATGGGAGCTGATCGCTGGGGGGTGGGGAGAAATAGGCAGTGGGGGTGCCTCCCAGGCCCACAGCCCAGGCAGGCTAGGAGCTGATCGCTCGGGGGGTGGGGGGTGGGCACACCTGCTCAGGTTGGTGGGCTCAGGTTGTGGCTGGGAGTGGATCGCACCAGGGGCGCGTGCCACCTGCCTCCCAAGCCACTCTCGGGACCGTGGCTGGGAGGGAATCACGCTGGGGGTGCGCGGGCACCTCCCAGGCCAACAGCCTGGGACACATGCTGCCTGCTCTCAGTGGCAGCCCTCCCTGGGACTGGGTGACTCCAGTGGGCCTGAGAGGACTGGGCACTGCCATCTTGTGTCTACGGGCGCCACCATTTTATCACGGAGTGATGGTTAATTTGCATATTACTCTTTTATTAGATAGGATAATACTGGCAGTTCTAGCCACAGTGTTGGAAGCTGCCCATTGCCTTCACTAGCAGAGAGGTGTGGACAAGGAACCCAGAAGGCTGGTTAACCTTGAAGGCTCTGAAAGGTCAGAGCCAAGCACCCACTGTCTAGTTGAGACAAAGGGAGCTGAAGCAACTTCCACCTTTTAGTCTTATGTAAATCCTTGCTGATAGGCTATCGTGGAGCTATTACTGGAATTGCCTGCCTAAAAGCTACGGTGGATCCCAAACCTGAATAAAAGGGACCGCAAGGCCAGAGCAAAGCGGAGTCCTTCCTCTTGAGCTGGGCTCCTGCCTGGCCCCCAATTCCCAAATTTATATTTTCTAGTCTCTTTCATTTGCATGTGGCCTATTCCAGAGCCCAAACCCTGAACCTGAACCCTGAACCACGCAGGATGTGGGGGGGACACTCGCACCACATCAATCAGAAAAAAGAGATAAAAGGCATTCAAATTAGAAAGGATGAAGTAAAACTGTCATTTTTCTCAGATGACATTATATTTTTATAGAAAACCTTAAGACCTTCATCAGGAAGCTAATAGACTGAATAAATAAATTTGGCAAGGTAGCAGAACAGAAAATTAACATCCAGAAATTGATGACATTTTTATACCCCAATAATGAACTCTCTCAAAGAGACACTAAAAACCAATCCCATATATAATTCCAACAGAAAAATAAGATATGTAGAACTTAACTTAACCAAGTAGATAAAAGATCTGTGTTTGGAAAATTTTAGGACATTGAAAAAAAAGTAGAGGAAGATACAAACAAATGAAAATGTATACCATGTTCATGGATTAGAAGAATTAACATCGTTAAAATGTCCATACTACCCAATCAACCTACAGATTCAACACAATCCTAATGAAAATACCAACAGCATATTTCACTGAACTAGAACAAATACTCCAAAATTTATATGGAAAAATATAAGAATCCAAATAACCACAGAAATCTTTAGACAGAAAAACAAAGTTGGAGGGATCACAATACCAGACATCAAAGTATACTACAAAGCCATAATCATCTAAACAGCAGGTATATTGACCAATAGATCAGAGCAAAGACTCCAGAAATTGGCCCACATCATTACAGTAAATTAATATTTGACAAAGGAAGCAAGTACACACAATGGAGTAAAGACAATCTCTTCAACAAATGTTGGGAAAACTGGACTGACGTGCAATAAGATGAAAGTGGACCACCAACTTATATATATACACAAGAATAAACTCAAGATGGATAAAAGGCTTAAAGTAAGGAATGAAACCATAAAAATCTTAGAAGAAAAACCTCAGCCATCTCACAGAGCAGATTTTTTGCCAATACATCTCCTAGGGCAAGAGAAACAAAGGAAAAAAAATAAACAAATGGGACTACATCAAAACGAAAAGCTTCAGCACAGCAAAAGAAACTATCATCAAAATGAAAAGGGAACCCACTGTGTGGGAGAACATATTTGCCAATGATATATCTGTTAAGGGGTTAATCTCCAAAATATATAAAGTACTTCTATAACAACAAAAGGAACACAATCTAATAAAAAATGGGCAGAAGACGTAACTAGACATTTCTCCAAAGAGAAAATACAGTGAAACTAGAGGAATCCAGCCTGAATTGGCGAAGGAGAAGTGGCTGGTGAGACAGTTTGCAGGTGAGAAGGGCAGAGATCTCCTGGAAAAAGGTAAAACAAGGATCTGGGCAATAGAATCTGCCGGATCTCTAAACCCAGAAGGTCAGGGGAAAACTACACAGCGCCAAGCCATGTCCCTGAGGACAGGCAAAGTGTCTGACTGTGAGAAAAAGGGTCCACGGAACTGCAGGAGGTAGTAGATCTTAGACCTTGGAGTCTGATTTGGGATCTGAGCTCAAAGGCAGCCCTGAAGAGCTAACTGCCCGACTGCACAGTGCTGGCAAGAGAGGAGATTGCAAAGACGTGGTCCCTCTTCGCGCCGGGGCCTGCATCTTTCTCCACTGAACCTAGTTCGTAGGACCTTTCGGATACAGACACTTACCCGTGGCTGAGGTGCAGGAGAAGGGGAGGAGTTGTGGAACCTGGGGAGAGTGGGCAGAGGTGGAAGCGTGTCTGGAGCTGAGTCACATCGGATCCCCGGTCGCCATTTTCTCCTAAGAGATAACCCCTCCCTCCAGTCTCCAGGCAACCAATATAGCCATACCCGGATACCACTCTGATTAACACTATAGGATTTGAATACTCCCTGAGGCCATAGGTACCACCCAAAAGAAAAACCTTTAGCATCTATTACGCAGTTACACTACCAGAGCTCTTCAGAGTGCTTCAGTGTGCCTCACTGGCAAACTTACCGCGGGTACTCCTGTGAGCCACCACTGGGAGTAAGCGCCTATCCACCACAGGTACAGCATTAAAAGCTGAGTCTGCCCACCCCACAACTACCGAACTCTGGGCAACACAGTCACACCTTTCCAGAATGCAGGCCGCCCGAGCCACATCACCCTGACAGACGGTTCCTTGGAGCCACTGTGAGTCCCCACTGGGCAAGCATAATTTCAATTTAGGGTGCAAGACAGAAAAATTGGGATACTACCCTCCATGACTGCTGACCTCTAGACACTGCAGTTGTGCCTCTCAAACTCGCAGGCCTACATCAAGAGAACCCAAATAGTTCAAGTAGGGAACTACACTAGATTACCAAGCCCAGGAAAACTGAGAGATTATACAAGTAGCACCATCACCAAAAGATCCTGGGTAGCAAAGCAATTGGAACGACAGTTAAAACATTACAGGAAAACATGGGGATACAGAAAGGAAATTCTCAAAGGAAGGAACAAGAAGAATCACCAGAAAGGGAGTTAAATGAACTTGAGGCTAGCAGCTTAACAGAGAAAGAATTCAGAGTATCCGTTATAAGGAAGTTTAAATGGATGGATGACAAATACACACAACTCAATGAGAACTATAAGGAGCTGAATGAAAATGTCACCGACATGAAAAGAAACCAAGAGGAGATGAAGAACGACATAGCTGCAATAAAGAACACAATGGAAGGCTTAAAGAGTAGAATAGAAGAGACTGAGGACCGCATCAGCGAATTAGAAGACAAGGTAGGAAAATACACACAAACACAGCAGCAACTGGAAAGAAGACTTAAAAAGCAAGAGGAGAGCCTAAGGGAGCTTCGGGACAACACAAAACGATACATCCTTCAAATAATAGGGATAAAAGAAGGAGAGGAAGAGAAGCAAGGACTAGAAAACCTGTTGGAAGAAATAATGACAGAAAATTTTCCTGATATTGGCAAGAAAAAAACTATCCAAGTCCAAGAAACATACAGAGTTCCAAACAAGTTGAACCCAAAAAGACCAACACCAAGACACATCATAATTAAATTGACGAACACCAACGACAAAGCAAGAATCTTAAAGGCTGCAAGAGAGAGACAGAAAGTTACCTACAAGGGATCTCCTATCAGAATATCAACAGATTTCTCAACAGAAACACAGCAGGCCAGAAAGGAATGGAATGAAATATTCAAAGTGATGCAAAACAAAGGACTGAATCCAAGAACATTATACCCAGCAAGGCTATCATTCAAAACAGAAGGTGGAATCAGAAGCTTCACAGACAAAAAAGGGCTAAGAGAGTTCATCACTACCAAGCCAGCAATGAAAGAAATGCTAAAGGGGCTGCTGTAAAAAGAAGATAGAGAAAGGCAAGAAGAAACATAAACACTAAGGAAAAATATGTCAAAAAACAGGTACTTATCAGTAATAACATTAAACGTAAATGGATTAAATGCACCAATCAACAGACATAGGGTAGCTGAATGGATAAGAAAACATGACCCATATATTTGCTGTCTACAAGAGACCCACCTTAGAGCAAAAGATTCACACAGACTGAGAGTGAAGGGATGGAAAAACATTTTTCAGGCAAATGGAAATGAGAAAAAAGCTGGGGTTGCGATACTTATATCAGATAAAATGGACCTCAAAGTAAAGGCCATAATAAGCGATAAGAAAAGCCACTACATAATACTAAAGGGAGCAATCCAGCAAGAAGATATAACTCTGGTAAACGTATATGCACCCAACGCAGGAGCGCCCAAATACATAAAAAATCTGCTGGAAGATATCAACGGAGAGATCGACATCAATACAATCATAGTAGGGGACTTTAATACTCCACTGACATCAATGGATAAATCCTCTGGAAAAAAATCAGCAAAGAAACAGCAATTCTCAATGACACACTAGATCAGATGGACCTAATTGACATCTTCAGAGTATTTCACCCCAAAGCCATGGAATATACATTCTTCTCAAGTGCACATGGGACATTCTCAAAAATAGACCACATTTTGGGTAACAAGCAAAGTCTCCCCAAATTCAAAAAGATTGAAATCATATCGAGCATTTTCTCAGACCACAATGGCATAATATTAGAAATAAACTACAGTAAAAACATTCCAAAAAATTCAAACACTTGGAAACTGAATAGCATGCTACTAAACAATGATTGGGTTATCAATGAGATCAAAGAAGAAATTAAAAACATCCTGTAAATGAATGACAATGAAAATACAACATTGCAAATCCTATGGGACACAATGAAAGCAGTCCTGAGAGGGAAGTGTATGGCTCTACAGGCCTATCTCAAAAAATAAGAAAAAATGGTAATAGATCATCTAACCCAACAACTCAAAGAATTAGAAAGGGAGCAAAAAGAAAAGCCCACAGTGAGCAGAAGAAAGGAAATAATAAAGAACAGAGCAGAAATGAATGACATAGAGACCAAAAAAACAATACACAAGATCAACAAAACCAAGAGCTGGTTCTTTGAAAGGATACACAAGATTGATGAACCTCTAGCCAGGCTCACCAAGAAGCAAAGAGAGAGGACCCAAATAAACAAAATCAGAAATGAAAGAGGTGAAATAACAACAGACCCCACAGAAATACAAAGGATTGTCAAAAAATACTATGAACAACTCTATTCCAACAAACTAGACAACCTGGAGGAAATGGACACATTCCTAGAAAAACACAACCTTCCAAAACTTACTCAGGAAGAGACTAAAAATCTCAATAGGTTGATAACTATGGAAGAAATTGAAGCAGTCATCAAAAAACTTCCAGCAAACAAAAGTCCAGAGCCAGACGGGTTCACAGGGGAGTTTTACAAAACATTCAAGGAAGAGCTAAAACCTATTCTCCTCAGACTATTCCAGAAAATTCAAGAAGAAGGAACACTCCCAAGCTCCTTCTATGAAGCCAGCATCACCCTAATACCAAAACCAGGTAAAGATAACACAATGAAAGAGAATTACAGGCCAATATCCCTCATGAACATAGATGCCAAAATCCTCAACAAAATTCTAGCAAATCAAATCCAGCAGTACATCAGAAAGCTCATACACCATGACTAAGTAGGATTTATCCCTGGGATGCAAAGATGGTACAATATTTGCAAATCAATAAACATCATACATCACATAAACAAATTGAGAGATAAAAACCATATAGTCATATCAATTGATGCAGAAAAAGCATTTGACAAAATCCAACACCCTTTCTTGATAAAAACTCTCAGCAAGATGGGAATAGAAGGATCATACCTCAACATAATAAAAGCCATATATGACAAACCCACAGCCAACATCATACTCAATGGGCAAAAACTAAAACCATTTCCCCTAAGAACAGGAACAAGACAGGGATGCCCACTCTCACCACTCCTGTTCAACATAGTGTTGGATATACTAGCCACTGCAATCAGACAAGAAGAAGAAATAACAGGCATCCAAATTGGAAAAGAAGAAGTAAAACTGTCCTTATTTGCAGATGTCATGATACTGTACATAGAAAACCCTAAAGACTCCATAAAAAAATTATTAGATTTAATAAATGAATTCGGCAGAGTAGCAGGATACAAAATAAATGCTAAGAAATCTATGGCATTTCTATACACCAATAATTATCTTAAAGAAAGAGAGACTAAAAAAGCAATCCCATTTACCATCGCACCAAAAAAATTAAGATACCTAGGAATAAACTTAACTAAGGAGGTAAAAGACCTATACGCAGAAAACTACACAACACTGAAAAAAGAGATAGAGGAAGACATAAACAGATGGAAGAACATACCATGTTCATGGATTGGTAGAATCAACATCATCAAAACAAACTACCCAAAGCAATCTATAATTTCAATGCACTTCCCATTAAAATACCAACGGCATACTTCACAGACCTAGAACGAACTTTCCAAAAATTCATCTGGAATAAAAAAAGACCCCGAATAGCTACAGCAATCCTGAGAAAGAAGAATAAAGTAGGAGGGATCTCAATACCAGATTTCAAGCTATATTACAAAGCCACTGTTCTCAAAACTGCCTGGTATTGGCACAAGAACAGACATATAGATCAATGGAATAGAATAGAGGACCCAGAAATCGATCCAAATCGCTATGCTCAATTAATATTTGACAAAGGAGGCATGAACATACAATGGAGTCAAGACAGTCTCTTCAACAAACGGTGTTGGGAAAATTGGACAGATACATGCAAAAAAAATGAAACTAGACCACCAACTTACACCATACACAAAAATAAACTCAAAATGGATCAAGGACTTAAACATAAGACAGGAAACCATAAAAATACTAGAGGAATCTACAGGCAGAAAAATCTCTGACATATGCCAAAAGAACTTCTTCACTGATACTGCTCCTAGCGCAATGGAAGCTAAAGAGAAAATAAACAAATGGGATTACATCAAAATAAAAAGCTTTTGCACAGCAACGGAAACCATCAATAAAACAACAAGTAAGCCCACTGCATGGGAGAACATATTTGCCAATGATGTCAACGATAAGGGTTTAATCTCCAACATTTACAGGGATCTCATGCAGGTTAACAAAAAGAAGATAAACAACCCAATCAGAAAATGGGCAACTGATCTAAATAGACACTTTTCAAAAGAAGACAGAAGGAAGGCCAAGAGACATATGAAAACCTGCTCTAAATCACTAATCATTAGAGAGATGCAAATCAAAACAACAATGCGGTACCATCTCACACCTGTCAGAATGGCCATTATCAACAAGTCAACAAATGACAAGTGCTGGCGAGGATGTGGAGAAAAAGGAACCCTCGTTCACTGCTGGTTGGAATGCAGACTGGTGCAGCCACTGTGGGGAACAGTATGGAGTTTCCTTAAAAACCTAAAAATAGAACTCCCATTTGACCCAGTGATCCCACTTCTAGGAATATATCCCAAGAAACTGGAAACATCAATCAGAAAGGATATATGCACCCCTATGTTCATAGCAGCACAATTCACCATAGCTAAGATTTGGAAACAGCCTAAGTGCCCATCAGCAGATGAGTGGATTAAAAAACTGTGGTACATCTACACAATGGAATACTACGCTGCAGTAAAAAAGAAGGAGCTCTTACCATTTTCAACAATATGGATGGAGGTGGAGAACATTATGTTTAGTGAAATATACCAGACAGAGAAAGATAAATATCACATGATCTCACTCATTTGTGGAATATAATGAACAACATAAACTGATGGGGGGGAAAATAGATCCAGAAACAGAGAAACATCAATCAGAATGTCAAACCTCAGGGAAGAAATTGTGAGGTAACCAGAAACCCAAGAATGCATGAGAACGCCTTTCCAGCCATGCTAGCAATCATCAGATGTACGGTAATTTTACCTGGGACAAGAGGGTAAGTATTTTGGACTCATGCTCCTGACCCTTCTTGGGTAAGAACACTCATGTGGGCTGATCCCCTGACTAATGTAGTTACCAATAATACCAAACTCCTTGGTCATCCAGGAGGTCCATGGGTGGGGCAATTAGGTATAAATACACAGGGTCTCCACCCAGCTCCCCTTTTGTATGACACAAAATCAAAACAATGCCACTTTGTGTGTAAAATTAAAGAGAGGTTTCTGGCTTGTGTGGACACCAAAGAAAGGGTGTCACTACTATCACTACTTGCCCGTGGTAGAAGTGCAGAAAATGTAACTAAGACCTTGTCTATACAAAAAGAAATAGACAGCCAGTTTGAAAGGGTATTGCCATGGACTAGAACAAAGAATATCTTTACATGATATTATTCTACACTGTCATTAAAATTTTTCCCAGATTTGGATCACCCCCATTACTTATAATAGTTCCTCACGCCTGTGGGGGGAGAGGGGGATGTCATCTGTTTGGTGCTTGGAGACAAACGTAACATATCTCTAGATATTTTAGAATTACAACAGCATATTATACAATTACCCGAAACAAACTTACAAACTAATTCTTTGAATGTCTGGCAGCAATTTAAAAAGGACATGAAAGGGTTTAATCCCTTCCACTGTGTAGAGGGCCCCCTGGGAAGGCACCTGAGCATTCTAAATTGGCCCCTCTTGCCCTTTTGGCCAAGAGGGACCCGCTTCTCACAATCCAATTGTCCACAGCTGTTGCCTGAGCTTCTGTTCATGCCAAGGTTGAAACTTCATGATGGCTGGTACCATGGATCTGTCTCTCGCACAGTGGGGTGAACTGGGCCTCCTTGGAGAAGAAACCTGGGTTCCAGAAGATATGTGATCAGTGCTGGGACCCTGCCAGCAGGTGAGGGGATCCCAAGGCAGGTGCTGTGCGTGGAGGCCATGGGGTTATAGGCGACCAAGGAGACAGAACTCAACCTCACATCACCCTGCTTGGCCCAGGAGGATGGCTGGTTAGCCAGAGACGGATAAGATTCCTCAGGGAAGGAACAACCTAAGACAGGCACAGTCGCATAGGGGCCATCAGGAGAGAACTTGGGGGGTCAACAGAGGTGGGGCACAGACCTTCACCCCCCCAAGTTTGCAGGGGCCTGAACCCTCACCCCTGCTGAAGGAGATCTCCTGCCCCCATGGCTGCTCAGCTTCAAATGCCCAGCTCACATCGGGACCCAGGTAACAGAGACTTGGCCGACAGCAGATGCCCTCTCACTGCAACAAGACTTGATGGAGATGTCTTGCACCCATGATCCGGGGAACTGGGGTCTATGATATCTAAATCCAGCCTAGCACCAAGAATGCTCAGGGCCTACTCAAGAAGGCAAATAATCCTCTCCACTAATAATTACAGGGCAAAACAAGATGGTTGTTAGAGTATTAAATTTGACAGTAAAATAGTAGTCAAGTTTTCAGACTAATTTAAATTGGCCAATCAAAATAAGCAAATACTCTAGAAAAATCAATTGTACTGGACAAAAAAGCTGTTACTAAGTGTTAACTATAATTTTTATTGGTAGTTCATCTCATGGTAAAAGTGTGTAACATATAATGAACCTAAAGCAGTCACATTTTAGTGCAAAAAAGTAAAATTTAAAATCTATCAGGATTACAGCATAAAATTTCCAAAAGCCTCCAAATATTTAAACCAAAAAAGGGGGGATAGTAGAAGAATATCATGTAAGGAAAAATATCCTGCAAATAAATTACATCTAGAAAATTTTTACTTTAGAAAATTAACTTTCATTTGTAATGCTAACAGCAAGTTACCCAGGTAAAACATACATGGTGTCAAAACAAGCCAAAGGAAAATCGTTTGGGCGAAAAAATGAAAAAGGATCGCAAGTCAAATTTATAGAAAATATTCCTTTATTAACTTTTGGTCGAGAATATGTTTGTATATTTTCAGAAAACAACTCCGAGACATGTGGATTCCTGCAACAGAGAGGAATTGACAGGAGTGCTCCAGCCATGAAGTCAGAAGAGAAACAGTCCAGAGATGGAAGACACTGACGATGCCTTGATATACTAGCAGTCAGCAGATATGCGTCACTGCAGATTGCCCAGGACCAAACCAGAGAGGGTCGGACCTGCATTACCACCATTTGTCCACCATCCAGAACTGAAATATCATTGCTGTTATGAACACATAAACAACTGTTGGACATAGAAACTGGGACTCAAAAGAACTGTTGGCCCAGAAAGAAACTCACTATAGACTGATTCATTTGCCTCTCAGCATAACTATTATTGCTTGTCTCATTTTCGGTTCCTGTAAGTGTATTCCTAGTATCACATGAGCTCACTCATCTAGGGGAAAAGATGAACATCATAGACTGAAGAACAAGAATAGCATTGATCAGACTGTCAGACCTCAGAGGGAAGGTAGGGGAGCGTGGGGACAAGGGAGATAGATCAACCAAAGGACTTGTGTGCTTGCATATGAGCCTAACCAGTGATCACGGACAACAGGGGGAGGGGGGCATGCATGTGGGGGGGTTTGGGAAGGGAACAGTGGGGGGGGGGTTGATGACAAATATGTGATACCTTAATCAATAAAGTAATTTAAAAAAAGAGAAAATGCAAATGGCCAAGAAACATATGAAAAAATGCTCAGTCACTAATCATCAGAGAAACAAAAATTAAAACCACAATGAGATATCACCTAACACCTGTCAGAATGGCTATCATCAAGAAATCAACAAACAACAAGTGTTGACAAGAGTTTGGAGAAAGGGAACGCTAGTTCACTGCTGGTGGGAATGCTCATTGGTGCAGCCAATATAGAAAAACTAGAGGCCTGGTGCATTAAATTCATGCATGGGTGCAATCTGTAGGCCTGGCTGGTGATCAAAGCATGAGCATCTGGCATCTGAAAGGGCAGGTCCTAGCTGACATCTGTGCCCTGGGCAGCACCTGGGGCACTGGTCCCCCATATGCCCTCCTCCACCTGAGTCCCATCAGGCCCCAGACTGGCCCCCTCAGCACCTGGGAGCTGGGTGGCAGCCCTGGCCCTCACTGCTGCTGCTGGTCACTGTCTTCAGGGCGATCTGTGGGGTAATTGGTTCCTGCTTACTAGCTTGGCCTGGCACTGCCCACTCACCTGCTCCACCATCCTGCTGTGGTCTGCTTTTGTTGGGGCCCATTGAGGCCAGCAGTGCTTTCACTGCCAGCACCACGTTGCTGACACCCACCATGTTTCTCATTGCCTCCTGGTGGCCAGTGCATGTCATAATGAGCGATCGAATTCCCAATCAAATTCCTGGTCAAGGGGGCCATTTGCATATTAGGCTTTTATTATATAGGATATGAAAATAAAAATGGAACTTCTGCATGATTTAATTTCATAGCAATTTATCCTAAAAACTGCAAAACACTTACCAGAAAGAATATATGCACCCCTATGTGCATAGGATTGTTATTTATAATAGCTAAGATTTTGAAATAGCCCAGTGCTCATCAGTAGATGAATGGATTAAAAAAAGCTGTGGGACATTTACACAATGGAATACTATGCAGCTGTGAAAAAGAGGGATCGCTTAACCTCTGGGGCAGAATGGATGGACCTGGAGAGTATTATGCCAAGTGAAATAAGCCCAACTGAGAAAGACAAATATCACACGGTCACACTTATTTGTGGAATCTAATGAACACAATAAATTGACCACCAAAATAAGATCCAAAGTATGGAGGCATGAAACAGACAGACATACCTCGATGTGGGGTTGGGGAAGATGAAAAGAGATAAACCAAATTACTTATCTGCCTATAAGCATAGCCCATGGACACAAGCAATAAGGTGGTGAAGACCTTGGGTAGTGGGTAGTTGTTTGTAGGGCTGGCAGTAAAATGTTATACAGAACATCAATAGCTTGACAATGAAACAAATGAACAAATTAGGATAACATTAAGGAAAACAACTTGCAACCCAGACCTTAAAATAGCTTCAAACCCCATTGGGAATCAACTGAAAATGTAAAAAAAGTTTTAATTGTAACCATCTATTGATATTAGAATCCCTCTTAAAGGATTTGGTAAGATGGTAGAGTTTATCTCTAACTCTACCTGGGAAATATTTATCCATGTATAGTAACAAATATTGGCTATGACAAAAACTTTTTCTTGGACAATGAGCATATAATTAAAGCCAATTCTTTTGTCAAGAACTACTGATGCTGAGGACTCTAAAGCAGTGGTTCCCAACATGGAGCACATGCCCCACAGGGGGGCAATTTGATTTTTCATGGGTAATTTGAGAATGAGTTATTAACAGTGAATTTTTTGCATGTCTTATAGTTCTAGGGGCCTCATATACAGTATATGAGAATATCTTGTGACATATTTATGCATTTAATTCTCTACTATATGTTTTAAATTTTTACTTGCTATTTTCATATCATGTCCTATTATTATTATTATTATTATTATTATTATTATTATTATTATATTTAAAATTTCTTAGTGATTTCTTCTCAGTACTTCAATTGTCTTTTTGTTTTTTGATTTTTGACTTGCATGGATGCCATGTTCTCTGGAAGCTTGTTTAGAACAAGTTAATGGCCTTTTAGGCTTCCTCCACGTGAATAGAAGTTCACTTTTTGAATAATAAGAATTATACTAGTAATTTCATGGAGGGCAGGCATGAAGATTTTAGGGATGCTTAGGTGGGGCATGGCCAAAAAATGGTTGTGAACCACTGGTTTAAAGATATTTGCTGGGCTTGAATGGTCCTGGAGATTGTGCAAGCAATATAATGATTCTAATTAGGTTTTCTACTGTTATGTCTAATTAAACAGTACCAAAATCACCTAATCTACATAATAAAAAAGAAACATGCAAATTGACTTTCCCTCCACTACACCCACCAGCCAATCAGGAGCGAGTGTGCAAATTAACCAAACAAAGATGGCTGCGGCCACGGAGGTGGAGCAAGCAAGAGGCTTGGGTTGCCCCTGCCGAATGAGGAAGCCAAGCTTCCAGCTGGCCCTGGCCTCTGATCAAGAAGGGGCTGGAGATAAAAAAAAAAGGAGGGGCTGAGAGCCTGGGTCCCCAGGGGGCGTGGCCAGCCTGAAAATTGCCCTCAGCTCCTCACCCTGGCTGGCCACACCTCCATGGAGTAAGAGTCCCCACTGAGGGGCCTGGCCAGCCTGAAAATAGGCATCAGCCCCTCACCCAGGCTGGCCAGGCACCCCAGTGGGACCCCCACCCTGAAGGCGCTGTGGCCAGCCTGAAAACGGCCCTCAGCCCCTTACCCAGTCTGGCTACACCCCCATTGTGTAAGAGTCCCTGCTGGGGGGTGTGGCCAGCCTGCAAACAGCCATCATCCCCTTACCCAGCCTGGCCAGGCACCCCAGTAGGAACCCCACCCTGAAGGGGGTGTGACCAGCTTGAAAACAGCCCTCAGCCCCTCACCCAGGCTGGCCACACACACCCAGTTGGGACCCTCTTCCCATGGGGGTGTGGCCAGCCTGCAAAGCACCACAGGTCCCTCACCCAGGCTGCCCCACACCCCAAAAAACAAAAAACAGGACACCCTTCACGGCAAACCAGCCAGCCCCCACCCATGCACCAGGCCTCTATCAATACTAATAAAAGGGTAATATGCTAATTAGACTGGGAGACCTTCCAGACATTCTTCTGGACAAAGCCATGGTGGCGTGGTCGAGGTAGAGGTGGTTAGAGGCCAAGAGGGGAGGGCAGTTGTGGGTGATCAGGCCGGTGGAGGGGGGCAGTTGGGGGTGAGCAGACCAGCAAGGGGGCCAGCTGGGGGCGAGCAGGCCATCAGTGGGGGTCAGTTGGGGGTGATCAGGACAGTGGGGGGGCAGTTTTTCAGTGAGCAGGCCAGCAGGGGGGCAGTTGGGTGCGAGCACACTGGCATGGGAGGCAGTTGGGGATGATCAGGCTGGCGGGGGGACATTGGGAGAAGCAGGCCAGTGGCGGGGGCATTTGGGGGTGAGCAGGCCGGAAGGCAGAGTGGTTAGGGGCAATCAGGCTGGCAGGCAGGTGAGCAGTTAGGAGCCAGCAGTCCCGGATTGTGAGAGGGATGTCTGACTGCTGGTTTAGGCCCATTCCCTGTAAACCGGCAGCAGGACATCCTTCGAGGGGTCCCAGATTGGAGAGGGTGCAGGCTGGGCTGAGGGACACCCTTCCTCCCTCATCTCCTATGCAAGAATTTCATGCATTGGGCCACTAGTATAAGTATAATTGTGAGAAAGCAATTACCTCCATCTCTTGAAAAACCTGCTAGAGAATCAAATCTATGGAAAGGTCAAAATAAATTACTGTTTATTTTTATAAACAGTAAATTTTCATTCAGGTAGTTTTTTACTATTGATGATTTCTTTTATTTTCTCTGATGAGAATTTAAAAGGTTGGCTATTATATTTTGAGGATAGGAAAAGAGGATGTCAAGTAACCAAAAAGACATTGCTCACTCAGGCTCTAGATAACTGGATAATTACCCAAAGCTAATTTTTATATGCACAGATCAAACATAACCCGTGGGAGCTCAAGGATGCTTGCAAGAGTTGTTCATTTAGGGATTTATTAGCAGAAAGCAATGAGGGAAAATTTTCCAAACAGGGACCAGTGTGGTTTGAAAGTTCCTCTATAAGTTTTTCAGGGTATGTTTTCAGATTGTGGGGTGAACATTAAATTTGTGGCAGTGTGAGGTGTGTTCACTCAAAAAAGTCTTACAAAAGTGAATTCTACAATGGTCAATGTTTAAATAGAATCAGATTTAAATAATTTAAGACATAGTGATGTAATAAGGAGTTGTTAGAGAAACTATTTCAACAATAGAAAATGGCTTGCTCTCACCTAAAGAGAGTGTAATTAATGAATAGGATGGGTTTAGGTAAATGCAGGGCAAAAGTGAAACTCCCTTTTGCAATTTTTTTAAAATAAATCTTTATTGTTCAGATTATTACAATTGTTTCTCCTTTTTCCCCCCATATCTCCCCACCACCTGGTTCCCACCCCCCTTTGCACTTACCTCCCCCCCAGTTGTTTTACCCATAGGTGTATGATTTTTGTCCAGTTTCTTCCCATACCCCCCACACAGACACCCCTTTCCCCCTGAGAATTATCAATTCACTCCCATTCTATGCCTCTGATTCTATTATGTTCACCAGTTTATTCTGTTCCTCAGATTTTTAATTCACTTGATTTTTAGGATCACTTGTTGATAGATATGTATTTGTTGTTCATAATTTTTATCTTTACTTTTTTCTTCTTTTTCCTCTTTTTAAAGAATACCTTTCAGCATTTCATATAATATTGGTTTGGTGGTGATGAACTCCTTTAGCTTTTTCTTATCTGTGAAGCTCTTTATCTGCCCTTCAATTCTGAATGATAACTTTGCTGGTTAGAGTAGTCTTGGTTGTAGGTTCTTGCTCTTCATCACTTTGAATATTTCTTGCCACTCCCATCTGGCCTGCATAGTTTCTGTTGAGAAATCAGCTGACAGTTGTATGGGTGCTCCCTTGTAGGTAACTAACTGTTTTTCTCTTGCTGCTTGTAAGATTCTCTCTTTGTCTTTTGCCCTTGGCATTTTAATTATGATGTATCTTGGTGTGGTCCTCTTTGGATTCCTCTTGTTTGGGGTTCTGTGCGCTTCCTGAACTTGTAAGTCTATTTCTTTCACCAGGTGGGGGGAGTTTTCTGTCATTATTTCTTCAAATAGGTTTTCAGTATCTTGCTCTCTCTCTTCTTCTGGCACCCCAAAAATTCGGATATTGGTACGCTTAAAGCCATCCCAGATGCTCCTTACGCTATCCTCACACTTTTGGATTCTTCTTTATTTCCGCATCTCTGGTTGGGTGTTTTTTTCTTCCTTATATTCCAGATCTTTGGTTTGACTCTTCGGGTACAGTGGTCTACAGTTGAGTGTCTGTATATTCTTTATTTCAGACAGTATATGCATAATTTCTGACTGATCCTTTTCCATTTTTTTTGTATTCTCATTAAGGTCCTTGAAGGTCTCTTCAAGTTTCTCAGCGGTTTTTAGAAGATTCTTGAGTAACCTTATAAATGTGGTTCTGAACACTGTGTCGTCCATTAGTTTGCTTTCCTCCATCTCTTCTACTCGTGACATACTTCGGTGTCCCTGCATTTTGGCTGCCTCCCTGTGTTGATGGAGTGGCTTTGTGTGGTCAGTGACCTATAGGGGCTGGTAGCTCAGCTTCCCCAATCACTCTAGGTGGTCGCTCTTGGTACACCCCTTTGTGGGCTGAGTGGAAAGTCTTGGTGTAGTTAAAAGCCTTGATTGCTGTTGGTACACTGGGAGGAATTGACCTCCAGGCCAACTGTCTGTGAGGATCTGCTATGTATATTTTGGAAGAATTGCTGTGCTGGAGACACAGTAGGGCTTTGGTGCTCACTGAGTCTGCCTCTTGAATGTGTCCCTTATGAGAGTGGTTGAAATCTGGTGTCGTTCACACTGACCACTAGATACCCTGGTGTCTGGATCTCCAATGGGGTGCAGGTCTGAGACCTCCCAGCAGGAGCTACAGCAAGAGCTACAGTTTTCTCCTCTTTGCTTGGGCGGTTTTGGAGCAGTCTGACTGGAGCTACAGTTAATTTAGTTGAGCTGCCACAGACAGGCCATTTATATGTAAAAGCCGCTGTGTGGAGCCTGGGCGGGTTTGTAGAATGTGCGGGGCGGGGTCTCAGGGCGGGGCAGGGTCTCAGGGTGTCACTAGGCTGGGGCATGGCCAACGGCCATGGCTGCCTTCAGCCGTCTCTGCCTTTCCTCATTTCCAAGTCCCCGTGTCCCGCGCTCCAGCACAGCAAACCCTGATTGCTGGGCGCACCTCTGCAGAAAAGTCACTCTCACTCTCCGACCGATGGCTGAGAGTCCAGCTTCTCCCCGTGGTCATCTGGGTCCCCCACGTGTCCCCAGAAAGTGGAGTTCAGAGTGATCGGGAGTTTGTCTCCCTTCGGTTTGAAGAAAAGCTGTGCGCCCAGTCGCCCGCCGCCAGCCCGCTTCGCGCGCCTCCATACCTCAGCTTTCCAGCGTTTGCGCTCCCTTCTCTTCTTAGTTGTAAATTTACCACTCAGCCAGCTTTCCCGTTGTTCTGGGTAGTAGACGCTTTGTTTTTTAGTTGTATTTTTGAAATTGTTGTGTGAGGTGGTAGTTTAGTTGTTTAACTTTGCCGCCATCTTGGTTCCTCCCCCTCAGTGGTTTTCCTCCCTTTTGCAATTTAATGCAATAAGTTTTAAAAGGAAGAGGTTTCATGAAATAAATAGTAATATCAGGGACAATTAAGAAGTTGATAGCACTTCCACGTCAGTGTGAGCCCTAGCTGTAGCAAAACATATGTGCTTTGGATCTTTACTACAAGAGACTGCATTGATGCCATCCAGTTCCTCTGGGCTCACCTGCATCACATACTCACCGAAAACTGTTATCATAAGCCACAATGATGGTGAAGCTTTCAAAGGCTGTTAAAAATTAAGGTGACTCTAAGAAAATGGCATCTTCTCCAAAGGAAGTTGAAAAAAATAGTGAAGATGAGGAAATGTCAGAAGATACTAGTAAAGATAAAAGCAGTGGAGAAAAGGTTATCACTCCTAAGAAAAAAAAGCAAAAAGGCTATCACTTGCTAGTCAAATCCCACTTAAAGGCTACAAGAGTTAAGTTCAGCAAAGAAGCTAATGGTTTCCCCGACAAAAAAGATTTGGTTGCCACATCAGCTAAGAAATCAATGTCACCTCTGGCAAAAAGGCAGCAGCTATACTGGCCCCTGACAATAAGGCAGAAGTTACTCCAACTAAAGCAAAAGTCACACACTTGACAAGAAGGTAGGCAAATTAGGCAAAGTATTGGCAGCCCACCCCTAGGAAGAAGGGAATAGCCACCCAAGCTAAGGACCAAAGAATGATGAGAATGCTAGGAAAGAAGACAGTAATGAGTAAGATGATGATGATGACAGAAAAGAGCCTTATTAGGAGGAAGATAAAGATGAGGATGATGCCTATGAAGATGCCTCTTTGAAGAACTGGAGATTATACCAGCCAAAGGCAACAAAGCTCCTGCAAAAGCTGTTCCCATGAAGGCCAAGAGCATAGCTGAGGATGAAAACAAAGAGAATTGTGATAAAGAGGATGAAGAAGAGTATGAGAAGGAAGAGGAAAATGAGGAGGAGGCGGAAATGAAGAGGTGAAAGAATGTTAAAGAAAAACTTAAAAATGAACGAAATGACTAAATAGAAAGCTGCTTTTGAAGCAAAAACAAACAAAAAACCGAATGGCAGTCATAGAACCAACTACAGCTTTCAATCTCTTTGTTGGAAACCTGAACTTCAGTAAATCTGATCCTGAGTTAAAAATGGGTATCAATGGAAGACAAAGAAGGTGAAAACATATAAATAGGGAAAATTCCTCCATGTTGGGGCCCAGAATTTGAGAGACATTTTCCGCTGGACCCACACATAATAAAGTGTGACTCCAAATTCTCCGGTATTGTTTGATTATTCCGGTTCTCTGTAACATTATTGGTTTCCTGACCAGGAAAACCAACCCATGCTTGGCTTTTTAGCCTCTGGTGAGTGGACCGAGTTTGGGGCCTGGAGGAGCTGGATAGGCCTCTGGGAGGTGCTGCTCTGTTGATTTAGCAGAATTGAACCAGGGGACTCTGGGCGCTCCTGGACCTCAGCCCTGGATCCGGCCGGCATCTGGAGAGAGTGGACGGACACTTCTGGATTTGTCGACAGAATTGGTAAGGTAGGGGCCCCGTCAGTGCAGCCCACTCCAAGTGAGTGGAAAGGGGAGCTTGATCACCTTACCGGAAGTCAAGGACTTCCTCGGGGACTAGCCCAGACCCCGTTTGGTTAGGAGGACAAGGAATCAGGTGGACTGTTTAAACTCTGGGTAAATATCTGGTAGGAGTCAAAAACTTGGACTAGCTAGTATGTAAATGTGGGACTCTAAAGGTGAATGAAGAAATTATGAGTTCACTCTGCTGTTTGTTTGTGTGGGACTAGCCAATTTGCTACCAAGAAGGGGGACTGGACGCAGTCTTAACTCCTCTGGTAGGGTCTCACCAAGACGTTGGTCGAGAATTCTGTTCTGGGGCATGGGTGCCAGGAGTGCTCCCAAGGCCGTCTGGGGAGTTGGGCATTGTTTTGTTTATCTGCTTAGCTCCAGTTTGGGCTAATCTACTGAGAGAGTGTGAGTATGGATGTTTGTCTTTCTTGGCATAATTATCTGCTCATTAACTGGTCTGTGTGAAGCAAAAGCTACTTTGTGCCTTCTGGCTGTACACATGAGAGTATTTGTTATCTCTTTCTATTATTTAATTTGTTTTAAGATAGGGCAGACCTGCTGTGATGGAATGCAAAAGTCTTTAGCAGCGCTGCTGAGTTATTTTTCTCAGAGATGTTTGCTCTCTATCACAGTGGGAGGGAATCAGCCCATTTAGCTAATAAAAATTTCTGTCTGTTGGTTGCTCTTCCCTGAGTTGTGAATTTGCTGCATTAAATTTAAATTTT
Source organism: Ia io (assembly GCA_025583905.1). Taxonomy (NCBI): domain Eukaryota; kingdom Metazoa; phylum Chordata; class Mammalia; order Chiroptera; family Vespertilionidae; genus Ia; species Ia io. The sequence continues at coordinate 804,280 of JAJQQW010000001.1, forward strand.
GAAGTTCTGGGGTAGATTTAAAGGTATAAATTTGTGACATTTCAAAGAACAAAGAACAAAGAACTTTTATTTATGGCTTTCTTATCTCTTTTGGTGGTTGGAGACTTACAGGGGCAGGGCTGTAAGATTTACATAGGGCAGAGAGATTTACAGGCCCTGTCCCTGCCTGTGACATCATAGTCCAATGTGAGCCACCTGAGGGGAACTAAGGCTGAAGTTATTTACTGTCTATAGACCCCGTTAACCATGGTTATGTGTTTTATTTGACTTGTTGTTTTCAGTTATTAGGATCCTCATAGAGGACATAACCTGGGTTTCCCTTCCTCTCTCATCCTGATTCTAATAGCATCTGTAACTGGATTAAAGATCTTTTCTTTCAGGAGGCTATCCAGGCTTTCAGTTTGCAAGAAATCTCCCTACACACCCTTATCCTCCACTATCTTTCCAGGCTGACTAAGAGTCATTTTTCCCCACAGGTCGGACCTCAGCCTTCGAAAGCGAGGATTACTACAGCAGTAGTTTGTAGTTTTCTCCGAAACTCCCACTGTTTATATTTCTCCCCTCTGTAGGAATTGTCTTCTTCTGACTCACAATAGGAAAGGGAGACAAGCAACTGGACTGGGGAACGGGAATGGTTGGAGAAATCAAGAGTGGTAAAGGATAAGGATTTAAGATCGTCTAGGAGTCTAGGGGATTAGAGTAAAAATCTATGAGGGAAAACAACGGTTACAGAAAGAAAAAAGTATCCTTAAATGTAAAAAGCCTAAATATACAGGATCTCAGACCATTTGCCTTGTTTCAGGACAGAGTAAATGGTTAATGCAGAAAAATGGAGGGGGTGGGGGAGTCGGCAGTTAATTATGAAGCAGGGAGAGATAAGTATGCCCGAGCTGCCTGCAGAGGCCCTGGAAAAAGCCGCAGCAGCGAGAAAAGCGGAGGACAGCAGACATTTACCTGACACTAGAGCTGCCCTGTTGCTGCCCAGTGAGTAATGAGTATTTTACAACAAGCAATACAAGACTTAGGCCTTTGGTTTGTTGGCTGCAGCAGTTAAACCAGAAGCCAGTGACTGCTACTAGCCTTCCAGCAGCCCCAGGAATTGAGCAGCAGGCCCGGGATCTGTAAAAGCAGCAGATAGAGCTAGTGAAAGCTCCCTGTTTGCAAATGTACTGAAAGGGTTCAGTACCTGTTGCTGCTGGAAGAGGAGGGGCTGAGATCCCCTTCCAGTGCACTCCCTTGGGAGAGGCCTGGTCACTGTTTTGCCACAAAGGGGACTGGCGGGAAGACAAGGGGCCAAATACCCAAGCCACTGCCACAGAAGTGCTTTGCAATATGCAAAGCTGTTTCTAACTGCAACTCTGGCTGTTTTGGACTGGCAACTTAAAGTCAAAGAGCAAAGGAAAGGCACTATCCCTGGACCGGGAAGCCTTCAGGACTTTATGAGATTTTCCAAGAGAGGAGGACTCTGACTGAGGGATGGCAGAGACACTGTTGGGTTGGAAGGACCTAAGGCCACATGTTAAACTTATAAATTATGGCTTTCTAGGCAGATGTCCAAGCCCAGTTATATAGGGGTTAAGCTGCCTATTTACAGCAAAACAACTTTCTCCCATACCAGAATAAATTTCAGGGAAATTAGACAGGCTGTGTTTGTGGCTAGAAAGAAGAACTGGCCACCATGCACAGCCCTGACAGTGGCCTACAGAAAACTGTATAATAGACTTAGATGATCCCTGCGTCTTCATGGACATGACTCCAGTAAGACAAGGACAATTTTGCTTTGTGTGGGAAGGTCAAGAATAGACTTTAGTCACCTCCCTAAGATATTTGTATAGCCCTACTATGTGTCATATATGGTAGCAGAAGATTTAGCTTCCTAAGGTGGCCACAGTGCCAATCTTGTACTTCATTGTGTTAATAATATTGCATTAACCTTACAGATTTGAATGCAGTTGCCAATAGGGCAGGTGACCAAATGGGCAAGGAAAATACCCATCTGGTTTTGGTCTCTATTGAAAGACAGTTGTCAGCCTGTATATTGTCTTGAAGGCCTGTGTGGCCATACCCATGTCAGGGGTGTCACAAACCTCAACTTTAAGAAACTGGGGAGGGCCCATTTGGAACAGAGGGAAGTGGTGAGTACCAGCCCCTTGTTACAGGAATTATAGACCCCGTGAGGTTCTGTGACATGTGAGACCCTGTAAAGCAATAAAGCTCCCTTAGTCCTTTCTCAGAGGGCATGTCACCCCTCACAGAGAACATATGAAATTTTAAGGACAAGTCAAGTAGGGGGAACCCTACTACAAGGACAGCTGTAATTGTCTACTTAAATATAGACACATTTTGAATTTATCCTTGTCATTTGAAGACAGTTATATTACTCTGAAGAATCCATAGAAAGTACTGACAAGGAAAATCAGAAGATCTTGAAGCAGGTCAGTATATTTCTCTCCTTATATAATTCCTCTGAAATTTGGCAATGCTTAATAAATCGTGGCAATGCATCTCTTTGCATAAATTCAATAAGACCGGTTTCTAATAGTGGTTTTATGGACCAAAAATTTTGACTGGAGTATCATGTTTTAAAGAGCCCTGTCTGGACTCTGAAGTCTTGAAGCCAATAAGAATGCCAAAGAAAAGCCTGGTATCCTGCTTGGGAGCTCTGAAAATGACTGGCGCTGGAGTGTCAGGCCCATACCCTACCATCACTGGCAGTTGGTCAGAGTAGAAGGGGAGCAATAAGGACACCTCTGCGTCCCTGCGGAACCCACACACACTCTAGGCCACGACAAGTAGAAGGGCTAATGAGATGGGCCTTAAAACCTAGGGCATGGGCCCAGGTGGAGTTGCTGCAGGTGAGGGATTCACCTAACTTAGCAGATACTATAGGCAGGCTGGACGGCAGCTGGATGGCTTGGCTTCCTGGCACTATGGGGCACACTAAGATTCAATCATGAAATTCCAACAAAGGTAGTTAGTTACCATTCTTGTTGTGTTTATGCAAACAATCAGGCCAAATTAAATAAAATAGATAAATTGGTTTTGATCTGGCTCTTTTGATAAACATAATTTTGAGGAGAAAAATTCTATTTCAATAGAGATTATTAAAACTGAAATGTTTTCTTTCCCTTCCACTGGACCATTTGGTACAGTTTGTCTCTGCCAGGTCACAAGCCCACCTCCTTCTGTGCCAAGGCCTCATCGTCCCTCTGACAGACAGCAAGGATCTCTTGGCTCTGAGGGAAAACTTCGTCCCTCCTCAGCATGATGCAGCTACAGAAGAAATTCAACATCCATTTTTCCTAAAAGAATTCAGAGCCAGGATCCTTGAGGTAATATATTAGGCAGTTAGACAGACATGAGCAAAGCAAGGACGATGGGCCAACTAGCGCTACCAGATGTAATTAAGTCTTTCCACCTCTATGTATGTGAGACAAGGGTATTCACCCAAAGTCTCAGCGCTTAGAAAAGGCCAGCAGCCTATTTGTCCCTTTGCGTTTGGGTGACATACTTGCCTCCAGGTGGTATCAGCCACAGCTATGCTTATCGAAAAAGCAAATAAGTTAACCCTAGGGCAGTAACAAATCCTAACTGCCCCACCTGAGGTTGAGGCTTTACTCTGGAGCACTGGATGTCAAACAATTGAGTCACTCAGTTTCAGGCTTTTTGGTAGACAAAAGAAAAATCAGCAACAATTTATACTGATAGCAGGTACGCATTTACAATGGCTCATGTACATAGTGCTATTTACAAGGTAAGGGGTCTCCATAGAAGCAAGAGGGAACCGGGCCACAGATAAAGCTGCCCAGGAGGCTGCCCTAAAACCAGTGGGACCTCTACAGATTCTAGTGACTCTTCCAGACCCTGATCTACCCAATCTAGAAAAGCTGAAATCCATAACGAGTCTTTATTCAAGTTCTTACAGGCTATACAGTCTACCCAGGAAACAATCCAGAAGCACATCTGAGATGCTCTGCCTGTACCAACTTCTGATCCGGTTGATCCCTTCCACTCTGGTGACTCTGTTTGGGTAAAGGTATTTGCCACCTAAGGACTGACTCCTACCTGGAAAGGACCACCTCCACGGCAATCAAGGTCGACGGAATCCCAACATGGTTTCATCATACCGGGCTTAAGACAGCCAGGCAAAATTGAGAGTCCAGGAATCTTTGGACTCTCTAAAGATTACTCCTGGCCCTCATTCTTATAAGCAGGCCCACTAACTTTATTAGGTAGAAAATTAAGATTATAGTCCTCAGGGGTAAATATAACTCCCTCCCTGAAAATGACTAAGAGTCAATGATTTGACTCATGTACATAAAACCAGTGAGGAATGAAGCATCCATCTTATATAAAAACTGCTGTTTGAAATATTAACCCTGTTGCCGAAACCGGTTTGGCTCAGTGGATAGAGCGTCGGCCTGCGGGCTCAAGGGTCCCAGGTTCGATTCCGGTCAAGGGCATGTACCTTGGTTGTGGGCACATCCCCAGTAGGGGGTGTGCAAGAGGCAGCTGATCGATGTTTCTCTCTCATCGATGTTTCTAACTCTCTATCCCTCTCTCTTCCTCTCTGTAAAAAATCAATAAAATATATTAAAAAAAAAAGAAAGAAATATTAACCCTGCTATTTGGCTTCTGTAAATGCTTGCTTGCTTAAATAATAAGGGAAATAAGACTACTCCCACTTCAGAGAGGCCATTAAACCTCCCCCGGACAAAATTATCAGTGCTGGCACCAGGCCCAGGCCTTTGGTTGATGTCTGAAGGCCCCAGCACATAGGGGCTCTTTAAGAACTTGCAAAAGGTGCTGGAAACACCCCATATTTGGGAGACAAAGAAGGTGAAAACATATAAATAGGGAAAATTCCTCCATGTTGGGGCCCAGAATTTGAGAGACATTTTCCTCTGGACCCGCGCATAATAAAGTGTGACTCCAAACTCTCTGGCATTGTTTGATTATTCCGGTTCTCTGTAACAGTATGTGCAGTATTACAGGGATGCACATCTGAGATCCCCAGTGAGCACAGCCAGCCTATCCCTGGGAAAAAAGAAGGAGAGCCTGCCCCAACTTCTACTGATTATAGTCACTAACCCCAAAATAAGTTTGTTTTAAGCCAGGTCCCAGATTGCCCTTGCGGGGGGAGGAAGAGGAACTCAGAACCAGGACATTCAAGGGGTGAAATGTGAGGCAGACCTAGTCTCTGGGCTTCATGGGACCTTCCAATTGGACTGATTGGGGCTCTGCATTGTCATAGGTCATACTGGCAGCTGAAAGCCAGACAGAGAATGCAAATGACATTAATTGCCCCAGAGAACCTACCAGGAGCCAGTGACAAGCACACCAAGGGGCCAGTCTTGGACAACATCAGAGCAAAATCCAGTGAATGGCACAAATGGCATATCCAAATGGTGAATGCAGTAGGCATCAAAATATGTGGAGCCAAACTCCACTTGTTTTCCTTTTCTTTGTAATTCTTTGCTATTATTTTGTATATATATCTTTATTGTGTTTTTTTTTTAATCTTTATTGTTCAGATTATTACAGTTGTGCCTCTTTTTCCCCCTATAGTTCCCCTCCACCCAGTTCCCACCCCACCCTCTGCCCTTACCTCCACCCCTGTCCTCATCCATAGGTGTACAATTTTTGTCCACACCCACCAGCCAATCAGTAGCAAGTATGCAAATTAACCCAATTAAGATGGCCGCAGCCACAGAGCTGGAGTGAGCAGGAGGCTTCGGTTGCCCCAGTGATGGAGGAAGCCAAGCTTCCTGCCTGCCCTGGCTGGCCCTGGCCTCTGCTCAAGGCTACAAAGTTTCAATGATAAAAGATAAATAAATCCCAGATACTTGCTTCCAGCTGGCCCTGGCATCCGCTCAAGGAGGTGCTGAAAAAAAAAAAAAAAGAAAGAAAGAAAGGAGGGACTGGGAGCTTGGGTCGCCGGGGGTGATCAGGCCAGAATAGGATGGCAGTTGTGTGTGATCAGGCTGGTGGGGGGGCGGGGCCATTGGAGGTAAGCAGACGAGCAGGGGGGTCAGTTGGAGGTGAGCAGGCCATCAGTGGGGATCAGTTGGAGGTGATCAGGACAGCGGGGGGCAGTTTGGAGTGAGCAGGCCAGCAGGAGGGCAGTTGGGGGCGAGCAGGCCAGTGGGGAGGGAATATGGGGGCTGGCAGGCCAGGAGGGGAGGCAGTTGGGGGTGAGTAGGCTGGCACGGGGAGGCATTTGGGGGTGAGCAGGCTGGTGGCGGGCAGCAGTTGGGGGCGAGCAGGCTGGCAGGCAGAGTGATTAGGGGCAATCAGGCAGGCAGGCAGGCAGGTGAGCAGCTGGAGTCTGATCCCTGTAAACTGGCAGGAGGATATCCTTTGAGGGGTCCCAGATTGTAGAAGGTGCAGGCCGGGCTGATGAACAACACCCCCTCCCCACCCCAGGCATGAATTTCATGCACCAGGCCACTAGTTTCATATAATACTGGTTTGGAGGTGATGAGCTCCTTTAGCTTTTTCTTATCTGTGAATCCTTTTATCTGCCCTTCAATTCTGAATGATAGCTTTGCTGGGTAGAGTAATCTTGGTTGTAGGTTCTTGCTATTCATCACTTTGAATATTTCTTGACACTCCCGTCTGGCCTGCATAGTTTCTGTTGAGAAATCAGCTGACAGTCGTATGGGTACTCCTTTTTAGGTAACTACCTGTTTTTCTCTTGCTGCTTTTAATATTCTCTCTTTGTCTTTTGCTCTTGGCATTTTAATTATGATGTATCTTGGTGTGGTCCTCTTTGGATTCCTTTTGTTCAGGGTTCTCTGCGCTTCCTAGACTTGTAAATCTATTTCTTTCACCAGGTGGGGAAAGTGTTCAGTCATTCTTTCTTCAAATAGGTTTTCAGTATCTTGCTCTCTCTATTCTTCTGGCACCCCCATAATTCTGATGTTGTTACGCTTGAAGTTGTCCCATAGGCTCCTTACACTATCTTTATAATTTTTGGATTCTTTTTTCTTTTTGCTTTTCCGGTTGGGTGTTTTGTTTTTTTGCTCCTTTGTATTTCATATCTTTGACTTGATTCTTGTGATCCTCTGGTCGGCTGGATCTCTGTATATTATGTTTTATTTCAGTCAGTGTATGTTTAATTTCTAGTTAGTCCATTTTCATATCCTCGAGGGTCTCACAAAATTTATTGGCAGAATCTAAAAAATTCATTCATTTTTTTTCATTTAGGAATATTTATTTTTATATTTTTATTTTTTTGACTTTTTTATTGTTTAAAGTATTACATATAGTAATACATACTATCTCCTATTTTTTGCCCATTGACCTTCCCCCATCCTCTCCTAACCCTTGTAACATGCCTTCATCCCACCCCTCCAGTGTCTTGTGTCCACTGGTTGTGCTTATATGCATGCATACAAGTCCTTCGTTTAATCTCTTTCCCCCTCTCTCCAACACTCCCCAGCCTTCCGGCTATAATTTGACAGTCTGTTTGGTATTTTACTACCTCTGTATCTATCTTCTTGTTCATCATGTTATAATGTTCTTTATTTTCCATAAATGAGTGAGATCATGTGGTATTTATCTTTCATTGCCTGGCTTATTTCACTTAACATAATGATCTCCAGATCCACTTAAGCTGCTGCAAATGGCAAGAACTCCTTTGTACTGCAGCATAGTATTCTATTGTGTAGATGTACCACAGTTTTTAATCCACTCACCTGCTGATGGGCACTTGGGCTGTTTCCAAATCTTAGCTATGGTGAATTGTGCTGCTATGAACATAGGGGTGCATATATCCTTTCTGATTGGTATTTCTAGTTTGTTGGGATATATGCCTAGAAGTGGGATTACTGTGTCAAATGGGAGTTCCATTTTTAGTTTTTTGAAGAAACACCATACTGTTCTCCACAGTGGCTGCACCAGTCTGCATTCCCACCAGCAGTGCACGAGGCTTCCTTTTTCTCTGTATCCTCGCCAACACTTGTCATTTGTTGATTTGTTGATAATAGTCATTCTGACAGGTGTGAGATGGTACCACATTGTCATTTTGATTTGCATCTCTCTGAAAATTAGTGACTTTGAGCATGTTTTCATATGTCTCTTGGCCTTCCTTCTGTCTTCTTTCAAAAAGTATCTATTTGAGGAAAGATGGCGACCAGCAAGAAGGTAGGGAGAGAGAGAGTGTGAGTGAGGAACCCATAGAGGAGATTGTAGATGTGTAGATGTGTGTGGTGTGTGTGTGTGTATGAGCTAGGGTCAGTTATATTCTGCAGGTCTTCCAAGGGGCTGCCTAACCGGGCAGTCCTAGACGGCGGAGCCCCATGCACAAAGCTGAAACTTCTCGGCAGCTGGTGTGGACGCGGAGACCACACCATCTTGAGAAACAGAGCTGCCTGAGACTCGGATCCTGGCTTCTGACACAAACCAGGACCCTGCAGCCACTGGGGACAGAGAACTACGATAACAGCTTCAGACGAAGAAACAACAAGAATCCAGACTTCCCGGCAAATTCCCGTGAGTCAAAGAGCTTATCCCCCTCCCCGCAGGTGCACGCGGATAGCGCCATAGTAACTGATAGACACGCCCCTCGCCCAAGCTGCAGAGCTTTGTGCAGGGAAGCGCTCCCCCTTAGAGAATTTGGCGCACGGGACAGAAGCAGCTCACCTTCGGGGAAATCTGTCAGTGTGCACAGAGGGCTCCCCTTCGGGGAATTGGGGGGAATTTGTCTTGCGGGTCATAGCTCCCCTTCCAGGAATCTTAGAGCGTGCACAGACGGGCTTCAATTTGGGGAATTGGGCACGCAGGACGGACTCCGCCCATCTTCGGGGATTCTGGGAGAGTGCACGGAGGCAGCTCACCTTCAGGGATTTGAGAGTGTGCGCCCTAGCCCGTTTGGCTCAGTAGAGAAAGCACACACAGGACGCAGCTCCACTTCAGGGAATTTGGCACGCCGGACACAGCTGCCTCGGATCCCTGACTCACAGCCCATTCACACTAAGAGCCAACGACCCCAATTGTTGGTGCATGCACACACAGGGACCCTGATTCTCAACGAGAAACCGCACAAGGCAACAGAGATTCTGACACTCAATTCCTGGTGCAGATCCAGGGAAACTCTGACTCCTGGCACATGCTAAGGATCTCATTTTCAGCACATACCAACAGTGTGGTGCAGACAGGGCCCCTGATTCTAAGTGTGCACACGAGACCACACAGAACACTGGGACACTGACCCTGGGCAAGTCTGGTTCCCACCAACCAAAGGCAGCCACACGTCCTAGTGTCAGAGTATTTCAGTGAAACTCAGGTGGAGTGAAGTCCCCACAGCACACAGCACAGGTCCACGCAAACGGAAGCCTGAGCTTTCTGGTGATATCCAGAATGGGGAAACGAAACAACTCACAGAGGAAAGAAAATGTGGAGTCGCCAAGAAAGGAAATTAGTGAAACTGAAACATGTAACATGACCGAAAAGGAGTTCAGAGTAATGGTCGTGGTATGTATACATCGGATGGATGAGAAAATCAAAAATTTATGCAAGAATCAGGAAGAAATGAAAAGTGATATAGCTACAATAAAAAAAACCATGGAAAGTTTCAACAGTATACTACAAGAAGCAGAGGACCGAATTAGTGAGTTAGAAGATCAGGTACAGAAACAAGCTCAATCTGAACAGCGATTGGAGAAAAAAATTAAAAAGCAGGAGGAAAGCCTAAGGGAGCTTCGGGACAACATGAAATGAAGTAACATGCATATAATAGGGCTGCCAGAAGGACAAGAAGAGCAGCAGGGATTAGAAAATCTATTTGAAGAAATAATGACAGAAAACTTCCCAGATATGGGAAAGATAAAAGTTACGCAAGTACAGAGAGTTCCAAGCAGGATCAACCCCAAAAGACCCACACAAAGACATGTCATAATCTCAATGGCAAATATAAATGATAAAGAGAGAATCTTAAAGGCGGCAAGAGAGAGACAGAGAGTTACCTACAAAGGAACACCCATCAGATTGTCAAATGATTACTCGACAGAAACACAACAAGCTAGAAGTGAATGGAAGGAGGTATACAAAGTGTTGCAAAGCAAAGGACTGAATCTAAGAATACTATATCCAGCAAGACTATCGATCAAAATTGAAGGGGAAATCAGGAGCTTCGCAGACAAAAAAAGACTCAGGGAGTTTATCACCACCAAACCAGCAATGCAAGAATTGCTAAAGGGAATACTGTAAAAAGAAGAAATAAACAGGTAAGAAGGAATACATAGACAAAAATACATATGACTACAAACAAATACCTTTCAGTAATAACTTTAAATGTAAACGGACTAACTGCTCCAATCAAAAGACATCGAGTGGGTGAATGGATAAAAAAACATGACCCATATATATGCTGTCTACAAGAGACCCACCTCAGAACAAGAGACTCACACAGATTGAAAGTGAAGGGATGGAAAAATATCTTCCAGGCAAATGGAAATGAAAAAAAAGCAGGGGTAGCAATACTTATATCTGACCAATTAGACTTCAAAGTAAATGCCATAACAAGAGATAAGGAAGTCCACTTCATGATACTAAAGGGAGAAATCCAACAAGAAGAAATAATTCTGGTAAACATATACGCTCCCAATATAGGAGCACCCAAATACATAAAAAAAACTCCTGGAGGATATCAAGGGAGAGATTAATAGCAATACAATCATAGTAGGAGACTTTAATATCCCACTATCACCATTGGACAAATCCTCTAAACAAAAAATCAGCAAAGAAACAGCAATCCTAAATGACTCACTAGACCAGATGGAATTAATTGACATCTTCAGAACATTTCACCCCAGGGCCACAGAATATACATTCTTCTCAAGTGCACATGGGTCATTTTCAAAGATAGACCATATGCTGGGTCACAGGCAAAGTCTCTTCAAATTCAAGAAGATAGAAATTATATCAAGCATCTTCTCAGATCACAGTGGCATAAAACTGGAAATCAACTACAATAAATACAATCCAAAGAAATCAAACACATGGAGACTAAACAGCATGCTATTAAACAAGGACTGGGTCACCAGAGAGATCAAGGAAGAAATAAAACACATCATGGCAACAAATGACAATGAAAACACAACAATCCAAAATCTATGGGACACAGCAAAAGCAGTCTTGATTGGGAAGTTCATAGCTCTACAAGCCTATTGCAAAAAACAAGAAACAATGGTAATAAATTACCTAACGCTACAACTCAAAGAGATAGAAAAAGAGCAGCAAGAAAAGCCCAGTGTAACCAGAAGGAAGGAAATAACAAAGATCAGAGTGGAGATAAATGACATAGAGACCAAAGAAACAATACAAAAGATCAACAAAACCAAGAGTTGGTTCTTTGAAAGGATAAACAAGATTAATGGACCTCTAGCCAGGCTCACCAAGAAGCAAAGAGAGAGGACCCAAATAATCAAAATCAGAAATGAAAGAGGTGAAATAACAACAGACCCCGCTGAGATACAAAGGATTGTTACAAAATACTACTAACAAAATGGACAACCTGGAGGAAATGGACATATTCGTAGAAAAATACAACCTTCCAAAAATCAATCAAGAAGAATCTCAACAGCTCAATAGGCCAATAACTATGGACGAAATTGAAGCAGTCATAAAAAAGCTTCTGGCAAACCAAAGCCTGGGGCCTGATGGCTTCACGGGAGAGTTTTACCAAACATTCAAGGAAGAACTAAAACCTATCCTCCTCAGACTATTCCAAAAATTCAATAGGAAGGAACACTTCCAAGCTCCTTCTATGAAGCCAGTGTCACTCTAATACCAAAACCAGATAAAGACAACACAATGAAAGAGAATTACAGACCAATATCCCTCATGAACATAGATGCCAAAATCCTCAACAAAATTTTAGCAAATCGGCTCCAGCAGTACATCAGAAAGATCATACACCATGACCAAGTAGGATTTATCCCAGGAATTCGAGGATGGTACAATATCCGCAAATCAATAAACGTGATACATCACATAAACAAATTGAGAGATAAAATCACATAGTCATATCAATTGATGCAGAAAAAGCATTTGACAAAATCCAACACCCTTTCTTGATAAAAACTCTCAACAAGGTGGGAATAGAAGGCTCATACCTCAACATAATAAAAGCTATATATGATAAACCCACAGAAAACATCATACTCAATGGACAAAAACTAAAAACATTTCCCCTAAGAACAGGAACAAGACAGGGATGCCCACTCTGACCACTCCAGTTTGACATAGTACTGGAAGTTTTACCCATTGCAATTAGACAAGAAGAAGAAATAAAAGGCATCCAAATTGGAAAAGAACAAGTAAAGCTGTCTTTATTTGCAGACGACATGATATTGTACATAAAAAATCTGAAAGACTCCATCATAAAACTAATAGACTTAATAAATGAATTCGGCAATGTAGCAGGATACAAAATTAACACCAAGAAATCTATGGCCTTTCTATACACCAATAGTGAACTTACAGACAGAGAGACTGAAAAGGCAATCCCATTTACCATCGCACCAAAAAAATTAAGATAGCTAGGAATAAACTTAACTAAGGAGGTAAAAGGCCTATACACGGAAAACTACAGGACACTGAAAAAAGAGATAGAGGAATACGTAAACAGATGGAAGAACATACCATGTTCATGTATTGGTAGAATCAACATCATTAAAATGTCCATACTACCCAAAGCAATCTATAGAGTCAATGCACTCCCCATTAAAATACCAATGGCATATTTCACAGACCTTGAAAGAACTCTCCAAAAATTCATCTGGAATAAAAAAAGACCCCGAATAGCCACAGCAATCCTGAGAAAGAAGAATAAAGTAGGAGGGATCTCAATACCAGATTTCAAGCTGTATTACAAAGCCACTATTCTCAAAACAGCCTTGTACTGGCACAAGAACAGACATATAGATCAATGGAACAGAATAGAGAATCCAGATATTGATCCGAACCACTATGCTCAATTAATATTTGACAAAGGAGGCATGAAAATACAATGGAATAAAGCTATATCACCAACTTACGCCATACACAAAAATAAACTCAAAATGGATACAGGACTTAAACATAAGACGGGAAACCATAAAAATACTAGAGGAATCCACAGGCAGCAAAATCTCAGACATATGTCAAAAGAACTTCTTCACCGATACTGCCCCTAGGGCAATGGAAGCTAAAGAGAAAATAAACAAATGGGACTACATCAAAATAAAAAGCTTTTTTACAGCAAAAGAAACTATCAACAAAAAAACAAGAAAGCCCACTGCATGGGAGAACATATTTGCAAATGGCATCACTGATAAAGGTTTAATCTCCAACATCTACAGGCAGCTTATACAACTTAATAAAAGGAAGATAAACGATCCAATAAAAAAATGGGCAACGGACCTAAATAGAATCTTTTCCAAAGAAGACAGAAGGAAGGCCAAGAGACACATGAAAACATGCTCAACGTCACTAATTATCCGAGAGATGCAAATCAAAACAACAATGCGGTATCATCTCACACCTGTCAGAGTGGCTATCATCAACAAATCGACAAATGACAAGTGTTGGCGAGGATGCGAAGAAAAAGGAACCCTCGTGCACTGCTAGTGGGAATCCAGACTGGTGCAGCCACTGTGGAGAACAGTATGGAGTTTCCTCAAAAAACTGAAAATGGAACTCCCATTTGACCCAGTAATCCCACTCCTAGGAATATGTCCTGAGATACTAGAAACACCAATTAGAAAGGATATATGCACCCCTATGTTCATAGCAGCACAATTTACAATAACTAAGATCTGGAAACAGCCTAGGTGCCCATCAGCAGATGACTGGATCAGAAAACTATGGTACATCTACACAATGGAATATTATGCTGCCATAAAAAAGAAGGAATTCTTACCATTTGCAGCAACCTGGATGGAATTGGAAAACATTATGTTAAGTGAAATAAGCCAGTCAATGAAAGAAAAATACCACATGATCTCACTCATTATGGATAATAAAGAACATTACAAACTTGAACAAAAAGATAGATACAGAGGCAGTAAAGCATCAAACAGTCTGTCAAATTACAGCAGGAAGGTTAGGGAGAGGTGGGGAAGATAAGAGATCAATCAAAGGACTTGTATGCTTGCATATAAGCATAACCAATGGATGCAAAACTCTGGGGGGTGAGGGCATATATGGGAGTGGGGTGGGGGGGGCAATGGTAAGATATGTACACATATAATACCTTAATAAAAATATTGGAAAAAAAAGTATCTATTTAGGTCTGTTGGCCATTTTCTTATTGGGTCATTAATCTTCCTTTTATTAAGGTGTATGAGTTCACTCTAATGTTGGAGATTAAACCTTTAACAGTGAAAGTATTTGCAAATATGCTTTCCCATAAAATGGGCTTTCTTGTTGTTTTGTTGACGTTTTCTTTTGCTGTGAAAAAGGTTTTTATTTTGATGTAGTCCCATTTATTTATTTTCTCTTTAGTTTCCATTGCCCTAGGAGCAGTATCGGTGAAGAAATTTCTTCATCCTATGTCTTAGATTTCTCTGCCTGTGGATTCCTCTAGTATTTTTATGGTTTCCCATCTTATGTTGGAATCCTTTATTTTGAGTTTAGTTTTGTGTATGGTATAAATTGGTGGTCCAGTTTCATTTTTTTGCATGTATCTGTCCAATTTTCCCAACACTATTTATTGAAGAGACTGTCTTGACTCCATTGTATGTTCATGCCTCCTATGTAAAATATTAATTGAGCATAGTGGATTGGGTCAATTTCTGGTTCTCCATTCTATTCCATTGGTCTATATGTCTGTTCTTGTGCCAGTAGCAGGCTGTTTTTAGAACAGTGGCTTTGCAATACAGCTTGAAATTGGGTATTGAGATCCCACCTACTTTGTTCTTCTTTCTCAGGATTGCTGTGGCTATTTGGGGTCTTTTTTTTTCCAGATGAATTTTTGGAGAGTTCTTTCTAGGTCTGTGAAATATGCCATTGGTATTTTAATGGGGATTACATTGAATCTATAGATTGCTTTGGGTAGTATGGACATTTTAATGATGTTGATTCTACCAATCCATGAATATGGTGTGTTCTTCCATCTGTTTACGTCTTTCTCCATCTCTTTTTTCAGTGTCTTACAGTTTTCTGTGTATAGGTCTTCTACCTCCTTAGTTTATTCCTAGGTACCTTAATTTTGTTGGTGTGATGGTAAATGGGATTGCTTTTTTAGTCTCTCTTTCTGTAAGTTCACCATTGGTGTTTAGAAATGCCATAGATTTCTTGGTGTTAATTTTGTATCCTGCTACATTGTCAAATTCATTTATTAAGTCTAATAGTTTTTTGATGGAGTCTTTCGGTTTTTTTATGTACAATATCATGTCATCTGCAAATAAGGACAGCTTTTCTTCTTCTTTTCCAATTTGAATGCCTTTTATTTTCTCTTCTTGTCTAATTGCAATGGCTAATACTTCCAGTACTGTGTTGAACAGGAGTGGTGAGAGTGGGCATGCCTGTCTTATTCCTGTTCTTATGGGAAATGATTTTTGTTTTTGCTCATTGAGTATGATGCTGGCTGCGGGTTTGTCATATGTGGCTTTTATGATGTTGAGGTATGATCCTTCTATTCCCACTTTGCTGAGAGTTTTTTTTTTATTTAAGTTTTCTTTTTTAAAAAATATATTTTATTCATTTTTTACAGAGAGGAAGAGAGAGGGATAGAGAGTTAGAAACATTGATGAGAGAGAAACATCGATCAGCTGCCTCTTGCACACCCCCTATGGGGGATGTGCCCGCAACCAAGGTACATGCCCTTGACCGGAATCGAACCTGGGACCTTTCAGTCCACAGGCCGACGCTCTATCCACTGAGCCAAACCGGTCCTGGCCCCACTTTGCTGAGAGTTTTTATCAAGAAAGGGTGTTGGATTTTGTTAGACACTTTTTCTGCATCAATTGATATGACTACGTGATTTTTATCTCTCAATTTGTTTATGTGATATATCATGTGTTTTGATTTTCAGATATTGTACCATCCTTGCATCCCTGGGATGAATCCTACTTGTTGGTGTATGATCTTTCTGATATACTGCTGGATCTGATTTGCTAGAATTTTGTTGAGGATTTTGGCATCTATGTTCATGAGGGATGTTGGTCTGTAATTCTATTTCATTGTGTTGTCTTTATCTGGTTTTTGGTATTAGGGTGATGCTGGCTTCATTGAATGAGCTTGGAAGTGTTCCTTCCTCTTGAATTTTAGAATAGTCTGAGGAGGATAGGTTTTAGTTTCTTTGAATGTATGGTAAAACTCCCCTGTGAAGCTGTCTTGCCCTGGTCTTCTGTTTGATGGAAGCTTTTTGATGACTGCTTCCATTTCTTCCATAGTTATTGGCCTATTGAATTACTTAGATTCTTTCTGATTGAGTTTTGGAAGGTTGTATTTTTCCAGGAATATGTCCATTTCCCCCATGTTGTGCAGTTTGTTGGAATAGAGTTGTTCATAGTATTTTTCAACAATCCTTTGTATTTCTGTGGGGTTGCTGTGGAGTGAACGTGAGTGAACAACCACTGGAGTCCAGACCAAATTAAAATTTAGGGAGCCATTAATTGCCGGCCGGCTGACTACTCTGCCTTTTTCCACACATGGAGTCCAAAGACGAGCCCCGACCCTTTGCGAACGACGGTTTTTAAACACATTCACTACATCCTGTTTAAAACAATTTAAAACAAAGTAGTTTTTCTTAAGTAATGTCAGCATGTTATTTACAGGGTCCAGGCACCTGGTGGAGTAAGTAACTGCATCCCGTTTTCAGGAAAGTTGACAGTGATCTATCTTGTAAGGCTTATTGGCATACTTTCTCAAGTAAACTGACAATGATCTATCCTGTAAGGCTTACTGGCATCCTGTTCTCATGGGCTATTTTGTGAGTTGCTGCTGGGATTTATGGCCAAGTATACTAGGAGGAAGCATGCTCAAAAATTCCCACTCTCTAACAGGGTCTGTTTTTATTTCTCCTCTTTCATTTCTGATTTTGTTTATTTGGTCCTCTCCCTTTGCTTCTTGGTGAGCCTGGATAGAGGTTCCTCAATCTTTTTTATACTTTCAAAAACCAGCACTTGGTTTTGTTGATCTTTTATATTTTTTGTGTGTCTCTATGTAATTTATCTCCACTTGGATCTTTATTATTTCTTCCCTTCTGCTTACACTGGGCTTCTCTTGTTGCTCTCTTTCTAATTATTTGAGTTGTAGGTTTAGGTAATTTATTACCATTGTTTCTTGTTTTTTGCAGTAGTCTTGTAGAGCTATGAACTTCCCACTTGGACTGCTTTCGCTGTGTCCCATAGATTTTGGATTGTTGTGTTTTCATTGTCATTTGTTTCCATGATGTGTTTTATTTCTTCTTTGATCTCTCTGGTAACCCAGTCATTGTACAATATCATGCTATTTATTCTCCAGGTGTTTGATTTTTTTGGATTGTTTTTTATTATAGTTGATTTCCAGTTTTATGCCATTGTTATCTGAGAAGATGCTTGATATGATTTATATCTTCTTCAATTTAAAGAGACTTTGTATGTGACCCATTATATGGTCTATCTTTGAAAATGACCCATATGCACATGAGAAGAATGTATATTCTGTGGCTTTGGGGTGAAATGTTCTGAAGATGTCAATTAATTCCATCTGATCAAGTGAGTCATTTAAGATTGTTGTTTCTTTGCTGATTTTTTCTTTAGAGGATTTGTCCAATGGTGATAGTGGTGTATTAAAGTCCTTTACTATGATTGTATTCCTGTATAGCTCTCCCTTAATATCCTCCAGGAGTCTTTTTATGTATTTCAGTGCTCTTCTTTTGGGTGTGTATATGTTTACTAGAGTTATTTCTTCTTGTTGGATTGCTTCCTTTAGTATCATGAAGTGGCCTTCCTTATCTCTTGTTATGTCCTTCACTTTGATATCTAATTTGTCAGATATAAGTATTGCTACCCCAGCTTTTTTAAAAAAAGTTTTAATCATACCTGCTTTTATTTTTATTTATTTTATTTTTTTCCATTTTTTAAATTAAGGTATTATTTATGTACATATCTTACCATTGTTCCCCCCACCCTACTCCCATACATGCCCTCACCACCCTCCCGCAGTGTTTTGTGTTCATTGGTTATGCTTATATGCATACATACAAGTTCTTCGGTTGATCTCTTATCTCCCCACCTCTCCCTAAACTTCCCACTGTAATTTGGCAGTCTTTTGATGCTTTACTGCCTTAGTAGCTATCTTTTTGTTCATCAGTTTATAATGTTCTTTATTATCCACAAATGAGTGAGATAGTGTGGCATTTTTCTTTCATTGAGTGGCTCATTTCACTTAGCATAATGTTCTCCAGTTCCTTCCAGGTTGCTACGAATGGTAAGAATTCCTTCTTTTTTATGGCAGCATAGTATTCCATTGTGTAGATGTACCATAGTTTTCTGATCCAGTCATCTGCTGATGGGCACCTAGGCTGTTTCCAAATCTTAGCTATTGTAAATTGTGCTGCTATGAACATAGGGGTGCATATATCCTTTCTGATTGGTGTTTCTAGATTCTGAGGACATATTCCTAGGAGTGGGATTACTGGGTCAAATGGGAGTTCCATTTTCAGTTTTTTGAGGAAACTCCATACTGTTCTCCACAGTGGCTGCACCAGCCTGCATTCCCACCAGCAGTGCATGAGGTTCCTTTTTCTCCATACCCTCACCAACACTTGTATTTTGTTGATTTGTTGATGATTGCCACTCTGACAGGTGTGAGATGGTACTGCATTGTCGTTTTGATTTGCACCTCTCGGATAATTAGTGACGTTGAGCATGTTTTCATGTGTCTCTTGGCCTTCCTTCTGTCTTCTTTGGAAAAGATTCTATTTAAATCCATTGCCCAATTTTTTATTGGATCATTTATCTTCCTTTTATGAAGTGGTATAAGTTCCCTGTAGATGTTGGATAGTAAACCTTTATCACTGATAACATTTGCAAATATGTTCTCCCATACAGTGGGCTTTCTTGTTTTGTTGATGGTTTCTTTTGCTGTGAAAGAGCTTTTTATTTTGATGTAGCCCCATTTGTTTATTTTCTCTTTAGTTTTCATTGCCCTAGGAGCAGTATCAGTGAAGAAGTTTTTTCAGCATATGTCTGAGATTTTTCTGCTGGTGGATTCCTCTAGTATTTTTATGGTTTCCAATCTTACGTTTAAGTCTTTTATCCATTTTGAGTTTATTTTTGTGTACGGTGTAATTTGATGATCTAGTTTCATTTTTTTTGCATGTATCTGTCCAATTTCCCCAACACCATTTATTGAAGAGACTTTCTTGACTCCAATTTATGTTCATGCCTCCTTTGTCAAATACTAATTGATCATAGTGGTTTGGGTTGATATCTGGAATCTCTATTTTATTCCATTGGTATATATGTCTGTTCTTGTGCCAGTAGCAGGCTATTTTGAGAACAGTGGCTTTGTAATACAGCTTGAAATCTGGTATTGAGATCCCCATTTATGTCTTCCTCTATCTCTTTTTTCAGTGTCCTGTAGTTTTCCGTGTACAGGTCTTTTACCTCCTTAGTTAAGTTTATTCCTAGGTATCTCAATTTTTTTGGTGTGATGGTAAATGGGACTGCTTTTTTAGTCTCTCTTTCTGTAAGTTCGCTATTGATCTATGGAAATGCCATAGATTTCTTGGCGTTAATTTTGTATCCTGCTACATTTCCGAATTTATTTATTAAATTTAATAATTTTTTGATGGAGTCTTTAGGTTTTTTTTTTTTATGTACAATATCATGTCATCTGCAAATAAGGACAGCTTTACTTCTTCTTTTCCAATTTGGATGCCTTTTATTTCTTCTTCTTGTCTAATTGCAATGGGTAAAACTTCCAGTACTATGTCAAACAGGAGTGGTGAGAGTGGGCATCCCTGTATTGTTCCTGCTCTTAGGGGAAATGGTTTTAGTTTTTGCCCATTGAGTATGATGTTTGCTGTGGGTTTATCATATATTGCTTTTATTATGTTGAGGTATGATCCTTCTATTCCCACCTTGTTGAGAGTTTTTATTAAGAAAGGGTGTTGGATTTTATCAAATGCTTTTTCTGCATCAATTGATATGACTATGTGATTTTTATCTCTCAGTTTGTTTATGTGATGTATCACGTTTATTGATTTGCGGATATTGTACCATCCTTGCATTCCTGGGATAAATCCTACTTGGTCATGGTGTATGATCTTTCTGATGTATTGCTGGAGCCGATTTGCTAGAATTTTGTTGAGGATATTGGCATCTATATTCATGAGGGATATTGGCCTGTAATTCTCTTCCATTGTGTTGTCTTTATCTGATTTTGGTATTAGCGTGATGCCGGCTTCATAGAAGGAACTTGGAAGTGTTCCTTCCTCTTGAATTTTTTGGAATAGTCTGAGGAGGATAGGTTTTAGTTCTTCCTTGAATCTTTGGTAAAACTCCCTTGTGAAGCCGTCTGGCCCCGGGCTTCTTTTTGCCAGAAGCTTTTTGATGACTGCTTCAATTTCTTCCAAAGTTACTGGCCTATTGAGCTGTTTGGATTCTTTCTGATTGATTTTTGGAAGGTTGTATTTTTCTAGGAATATGTCCATTTCCTCCAGGTCGTCCAGTTTGTTGTAATAGAGTTGTTCGTAGTATTTTTTAGCATTCCTTTGTATTTCGGCGGCGTCTGTTGTTATTTCACCTCTTTCATTTCTGATTTTGTATATTTGGGTCCTCTCTCTTTGCTTCTTGATGAGCCTGGCTAGAGGTTCATCAATCTTGTTTATCCTTTTAATGAATCAGCTCTTGGTCTTGTTGATCTTTTGTATTGTTTATTTGGTCTTTATGTCATTTATCTCCGCACTGATCTTTATTATTTCCTTCCTTCTCCTTACACTGGGCTTTTCTTGCTAGAATTTTGTTGAGGATTTTGGCATGTATGTTCATGAGGGATATTGGCCTGTAATTTTATTTCATTGTGTTGTCTTTATCTGGTTTTGGTATTAGGGTGATGCTGGCTTCATTGAAGGAGCTAGGAAGTTTTCCTTTCATTTGAATTTTAGAATAGTCTGAGGAGGATAGGTTTTAATTCTTTATTGAATGTTTGGTAAAACTCCCCTGTATAGCCATTTGGCCCCAGGCTTTTGTTTGCTGGAAGCTTTTTGATGACTGCTTCAATTTCTTCCATAGTTATTGGCCTATGGAGATATTTAGATTCTTCCTGACTGAGTTGTGGAAGGTTATATTTTTGTAGGAATATGTCCATTTCCTCCAGGTTGTTTAGTTTGTTGGAATAGTGTTGTTCATATGTGTATATGTTTACTAGAGTTATTTCTTCTTGTTGGATTACTCCCTTTAGTATTATGAAGTGGCTTTCTTTATCTCTTGTTATGTCCTTCACTTTGAGATCTAATTTGTCAGAGATAAATATTGCTACCACCACTTTTTTTTTCATTTCCATTTGCCTGAAAAACCTTTTTCCATCCCTTCACCCTCAGTCTGTGTGCGTTTTTTTTTCTGATGTGGTTTTCTTGTAGAAAACAGGGTCTTGTTTTCTTATCCAATCCGTTACCCTATGTCTTTTGATTGGGGCATTTAATCCATTTACATTTAAAGTTATTTTTGGTAAGTACTTGTTTGTCACCATTTTTATTCTTTACCCCTTTCTTCACTTCCTTTTTTTTTTTTTTTAATTTACAGCAGACCCTTTAGCATTTCTTGCATTGCTTTTTTTGGTGATAATAAATTCCCTTAGTCCTTTTTGTCTGTGAAGCTCCTGATTTCACCTTCAATTTTGATTGATAGTCTTGCTGGGTACTACTTGTATTCCCATCCTTCCATTGCATATCTTTGTATATTTCATTCCATTCCCTTCTCACCTGATGAGTTTCTGTTGAGAAATCAATTGCTAGTCTGATGGGGGTTCCTTTGTATGTACCTTCTGTCTCTCTCTGGCCATTTTTAAGGTTCTTACTTTGCCATTGGTGTTTCCCAGTTTAATTATAATTTGCCTTGGCTTCAGTCTTTTGGGGTTCATTTTGCTTGGTACTCTGTGAGCTTCTTGGATTTGTGTGGGTTTTTTCCTCCCTATATCAGGGAAGTTTTCTGTCATTATTTCTTCAAACAGGTTTTCTATTCCTTGCTCAGTTTCCTCTCCTTCTGCAACCCCTCTTACGTGGATGTTGTCTTGTTTTATGTTGTCCCAAAGCTCTCCTCCTGCTTTTTAATATTTTTTCTAGTAGCTGCTCTACTTGCAATTTTTTTTCCATCTTATCTTTTAGCTCACTGATGCAGTCCTCTGCTTCTTCTAGTCTACTGTTGATGCTTTCTATTGAGTTCTTTATAGCAGTGATATAATTTTTCATTTCTTCTTGGTTTTTCTTCATTTCCTCTCGGTTCTTATTCATATTGTTGAATTTGTCTTCCATTCTTTTCATCCACCTTGTGACCATTTCTCTGAATTCTTTTTCTGATAGGTTGCTTGCCTCTATTTCGTTTACTTCCTTTTCTGGTGATGCCTGCTTTTCTTTCATATGTGGGCTGTTTCCTTGTCTCCTCATGATCTCTCTTCTCCAGATGTCCGGTTATGTAGTTCTCTCTCTCCTTGCTTCTGGAACATGCCAAGTTTCATTGAGCTTCTTCTTTGCTTCCTGTCATTCCTCCCCTATTCCTTGTGGGTCCTAGACTCCGGCAAAGGCCACCCAGAAATGCACACCATAAGACGGACCACGAAGGCCAAGACAAAGACAGAGATAGACAGGCACCCGCAGTTGCTCCAGGCTCGCACAGCAGAGAAGTCCCCAGCTTTTTTTATTTTTTATTTCTATTTGCCTGAAAAACCTCTTTCCATACCTTCACCCTCAGGCTGTGCGTGACTTTTTTCCTGAGGTAGGTTTCCTGTAAACAGCAGATATATGGGTCATTTTCTTATCCACTCTGTTACCCTATGTCTTTTGATTGGGGCATTTAATCCATTTACATTTAAAGTTATTATTGATAGGTACTTCTCTGTTACCATTTTTATTCTTTACCCCTGTATTCCTTCTTTGCTTTTTATTTCTACTTTTTACAAAAGACCCTTCAGCATTTCTTGCATTGCTTGTATGGTGGTAATAAACTCCCTTAGTTCTTTTTTGTCTGTGAAGCTCCTGATTTCACCTTCAATTTTGATTGATAGCCTTGCTGGGTACAGTATTCTTGGATTCAGACCCTTCATTTGAATGACTTCGTATATTTCATTTTATTCCCTTCTTGCCTGATGTGTTTCTGTTGAGAAATCAGTCGCTAGTCTGATGGGGGATCCTTTGTAGGTAACTTTTTGTCTCTCTCTGGCCACTTTTAAGATTCTTATTTTGTAATTGGTGTTTGCCAATTTAATTATAATGTGCCTTGGCGTCAGTCTTTGGAGGTTCATTTTGTTTGGGACTCTGTAAGCTTCTTGGATTTGTGTGAGTTTTTTCTCCCCTATATCAGGGAAGTTTTCTGTCGTTATGTTTTCAAACAGGTTTTCTATTCCTTGCTCAGTTTCCTTTCCTTCTGGCACCCCTCTTATGTGGATGTTGTTTTGTTTCATGTTGTCCCAAAGTTCCCTTAGGCTCTCCTCCTGTTTTTTAATTTTCTTTTCTAGATGTTGCTCTGCTTGGGTATTTTTTCCTACTTTGTCTTCTAGCTCACTGATGTGGTCCTTTGCTTTTTCCAGTCTACTCTTGATGCTTTCTACTGAGTTCTTTAAAGCAGTGATGTCATTTTTCATTTCTTCTTGGTTCTTCTTCATTTCCTTTTGGTTCTTACACATATTGTTGAATTTGTCTTCCATTCTTTTCATCCACCTTATGACCATTTCTGTGAATTCTTTCTCTGACAGGTTGCTTGCCTCAATTTCATTTACTTCTTTTTCTGGTGATGCTTGCTTTTCTTTTATATGCTGGCTCTTTCTTTGTCTCCCCATGATCTTTCTTCTCTGGGTGTCTGGTTATGCAGTTCTCTCTCTCCTTATTCCAGGCAAAATATGACCTTTATGTGAGGGAATGTAGAGCTCCTATTAATCCGTGTGCTTGTGCCACTTTAGGACCAGTGTTCTCTGTTTTGCAGCTGTTCGGTGGATGCCGTAGTTGTGGATTCCAAAGGCTTTTTAAGTTTCCGATAACACCTACTTTCCCCTTCAAGATGGCACATTCTCTGCGTCTGAGCCGGTCACTCTTAGAGCGAACTCAGCAGCAGTGTGAGCTGCCTGGTCAGGGGAGCCCTGTGCAGCAGTCCCCTACAATCTCCTGGAGAATAACTCGCCCTCAACTCACCCATAAACACTCCCTGTGTGACTACACCCTCTCCCTTTGTTTTCTCACTCACATACTATCTTGCAGTCTGCTTTCCCATTGGCAGCCATCTTCTTTCTCCTAGAAAATTCTTGAAACCCTTATAACCATGATTTTGAACTCTATATCCAGTTGTTTGCTTTCCCCCACTTCTGTCATTTGTGACCTGTTTCTTTGTCTCTGCAATTTGGCTGCTTCCCTGTGTTGATGGAGTGGCTTTGTGTGCTAGGTGTCTTATAGGGCCCAGTGGCTCAGCCTCCCCAATTAACTGAGGTGGACACTCTTGGTGCACCCCTTTGTGGGCTGTGTGCACAGTCTTGTTGTAGTTAAGCCTTGATTGTTGTTGGTATCACTGTGAGGAATTGACCTCCAGGCCAATTGGCTGTAAGGATCAGCTGTGTCTATGATGGGAGAACTTCTGTCCTGGAGACACTGTTATGGGGCAAGACTTGTTTCAGTGGGGCTTTGGTGCTCACTGAATCTGTGTTCCTTATGGATCTGAGGAGTTGTAATCTGGATGGTCCCACTCTGACCACTGGGTACACTGGCTTTTGGATTTCCAAGGAGGTGCAAATTTAGCCTTTGCCTGAGGCCCCCCAGCAGGAGCTATGGAGAGATCTGCAAATTTCTCTTCTTTGTTTGGATTTTGGGGGTGCCCAGATGAGGCCCAGCTGTGAAGCAATGCAAGCTGCTGTAGGGCCTTGGGCCTTCTTTTGGAACTCTGGTGCTCTCTAACCCAGCTGCAGTTTGTTAGGTAATTTTAGATTGCAAAGGGCCAGACCATTCATATGCAAAAGCCTCTGCGCACAGCTTGGATGGGGCAGGGTCTCAGGGAATCAACATGGTGGAGCAAACAGCTATGGCTGATCCTCAGCCCTGCCCTAAGAGACCCCTGGTTCTTAGTGTCTTGTGCTAAACACTGCAAGCACCTCTAAGAGAAAGCCTTCCTCAATTTCCACCCGAAGCCAGACAGTGCAGTTTCTTTTCGTATGCGTCTGAATCCCCAAATCCTGGAACTGAAGTTCAGAGCAGTCAGGAGCTTGTGTCTCCCTCCCAATTGAAGAAGACAACCGCGTACTCAGTTGCCAGCCCTTTCTGCTCGCATGCCTCCGTACCTCTGCATTTTACTTCTGCAGCTCCTCTGAGTCTCAGTGTGCTTTTCTCTGTCCTTCTAGTTGTAGAATTTCCACTCAGCCAGCCTTCCTGTGGTTCTGAATGATGTCTGTTTTGTCTTTTAGTTGTAGTTTTGAAGTGATTGTGTCAGGCAGCACTTTCAGTTGTGTACCTATACCGCCATCATGGTCTAATATCTTTATTGTTAATACTAGAGGCCCGATGAATGAAAATTCATGCACTGCAGGGGGGTCTCTCAGCTCGGCCTGCCCCCTCTCACAGTCTGGGAGTTAACAGGGTCAGGAGGCACCCTGTCAATCAGGGGAAGGTGATGCCCCATCATACACCTGCTGCTGCCACTGCCAACAACAAAAGCCTTGGCTGGCCTTGGTTACCTGAGCCTTGGGCAGCCCTGGTTACTGAGCAGCTGCCATCCAAGGTTTGCCTGTACCTTGGGCCAGCCCTGGGGGCTGGGAGGCTGAGGGGACTGGAGGACTCCAGAGGCAGGCACACGGAGCAGCTGGGCCCAACTGGGGGTTGTTCCGGCCTTGCTGTGTTCCTGCTGCCCCAGCAGGGCTGAGTTGACTGGGCACCACAATCTTTGAGGACGGGCTAGTCAATTAGCATATTCCCTCCTTATTGGCTGTGGACACCACCATATTTGAGGGCGGGGCAGTCAATTAGCATATTCCCTTCTTATTTGCTGTGGGCACTGACATCTTTGAGGGTGGGGCAGTCAATTAGCACATTCCCTCCTTATTGGCTGTGGGTGTTGCCATCTTTGAGGGTGGGGAAGTCAATTAGCATTTTCCCTCTATTGGCTGTGGGCACTGCCATCTTGGTGTGATGGTGTGAGGGTCAATTAGCACATTCCGTCTTTATTAGATTGGATTTCATTTAGCTTCTTCTTTTAGCTTTCATATCCCAGTTTCTTTTTTCTCCATCTATTTTTTCTTTGTCTTTGATTTATAAATTTTTTTAAAAAAAATTGATTTCATAAAGGAAGGGAGAGGTAGAGAAAGATAGGAACATCAATGATAAAAGAGAATCATTCTTGGCTCCAATTAGGGATTGAGCTTGCAACTCAGCCATGTGTCCTGACCAGGAATTGAATCATGACCCAGTTCATAGCTCAATGTTCAACCACTGAGCCACACCAACTGGGCTGTCTCTGTTTTATTTATTTAGTAATGGCCTGGTGCATGGATTCATGCACATGGAAAGAAAGTAATTAGAAGAAATATTTTTATTTATTTATTTATTTTTCCAATTTTTTTATTAAGGTATTATATGTGTACATATCTTACCATTGCCCCCCCCCACCCCACTCCCATATATGCCCTCACCCCCCAGAGTTTTGCGTCTATTGGTTATGCTTATATGCATGCATACAAGTCCTTTGATTGATCTCTTATCTTCCCCACCTCTCCCTAACCTTCCTGCTGTAATTTGACAGACTGTTTGATGCTTTACTGCCTCTGTATCTATCTTTTTGTTCAAGTTTTAAATGTTCTTTATTATCCATAAATGAGTGAGATCATGTGGTATTTTTCTTTCATTGACTGGCTTATTTCACTTAACATAATGTTCTCCAATTCCATTCAGGTTGCTGCAAATGGTAAGAATTCCTTCTTTTTTATGGCAGCATAATATTCCATTGTGTAGATGTACCATAGTTTTCTGATCCAGTCATCTGCTGATGGGCACCTAGGCTGTTTCCAGATCTTAGATATTGTAAATTGTGCTGCTATGAACATAGGGGTGCATATTTCCTTTCTTATTGGTGTTCCCAGTTTCTTAGGATATATTCCTAGGAGTGGGATTACTGGGTCAAATGGGAGTTCCATTTTCAGTTTTTTGAGGAAACTCCATACTGTTCTCCACAGTGGCTGCACCAGCCTGCATTCCCACCAGCAGTGCACGAGGGTTCCTTTTTCTCCGCATCCTCGCCAACACTTGTCGTTTGTTGATTTATTGATGATAGCCATTCTGATAGGTGTGAGATGATAGCGCATTGTTGTTTTGATTTGCATCTCTCGGATAATTAGTGACGTTGAGCATGTTTTCATGTGTCTCTTGGCCTTCCTTCTGTCTTCTTTGAAAAAGATTCTATTTAGGTCCGTTGCCCATTTTTTTATTGGATCGTTTATCTTCCTTTTATTAAGTTGTATAAGCTGCCTATAGATGTTGGTGATTAAACCTTTATCAGTGATGCCATTTGCAAATATGTTCTCCCATGCAGTGGGCTTTCTTGTTGTTTTGTTGATAGTTTCTTTTGCTGTAAAAAAGCTTTTTATTTTGATGTACTCCCATTTGTTTATTTTCTCTTTAGCTTCTATTGCCCTAGGGGCAGTATCGGTGAAGAAGTTCTTTTGACATATGTCTGAGATTTTGCTGCCTGTGGATTCCTCTAGTATTTTTATGATTTCCCGTCTTATGTTTAAGTCCTGTATCCATTTTGAGTTTATTTTTGTGTATGGTGTAAGTTGGTGAAATAGCTTCATTTTTTTGCATGTGTCTGTCCAATTTTCCCAACACCATTTATTGAAGAGACTGTCTTTATTCCATTGTATGTTCATGCCTCCTTTGTCAAATATTAATTGAGCATAGTGGTTTGGATCGATATCTGGATTCTCTATTCTGTTCCATTGATCTATATGTCTGTTCTTGTGCCAGTACCAGGCTGTTTTGAGAATAGTGGCTTTGTAATACAGCTTGAAATCTGGTATTGAGATCCCTCCTACTTTATTCTTCTTTCTCAGGATTGCTGTGGCTATTCGGGGTCTTTTTTTATTCCAGATGAATTTTTGGAGAGTTCTTTCAAGGTCTGTGAAATATGCTGTTGGTATTTTAATGGGGAGTGCATTGAATCTATAGATTGCTTTGGATAGTATGGACATTTTAATGATGTTGATTCTACCAATACATGAACATGGTATGTTCTTCCGTTTACGTCTTCCTCTATCTCTTTTTTCAGTGTCCTGTAGTTTTCCGTGTATAGGTCTTTTACCTCCTTAGTTAAGTTTATTCCTAGGTATCTTAATTTTTTTGGTGCGATGGTAAATGGGATTGCCTTTTTAGTCTCTCTGTCTGTAAGTTCACTATTGGTGTATAGAAAGGCCATAGATTTCTTGGCGTTAATTTTGTATCCTGCTACATTGCCGAATTCATTTATTAAGTCTATTAGTTTTTTGACGGAGTCTTTCAGATTTTTTATGTACAATATCATGTCGTCTGCAAATAAAGACAGCTTTACTTGTTCTTTTCCAATTTGGATGCCTTTTATTTCTTCTTCTTGTCTAATTGCAATAGCTAATACTTCCAGTACTATGTTAAACAGGAGTAGTCAGAGTGGGCATCCCTGTCTTGTTCCTGTTCTTAGGGGAAATGTTTTTAGCTTTTGTCCATTGAGTATGATGTTTGCTGTGGGTTTATCATATATAGCTTTTATTATGTTGAGGTATGAGCCTTCTATTCCCACCTTGTTGAGAGTTTTTATCAAGAAAGGGTGTTGGATTTTGTCAAATGCTTTTTCTGCATCAATTGATATTACTATGTGATTTTTATCTCTCAATTTGTTTATGTGATGTATCACGTTTATTGATTTGCGGATATTGTACCATCCTCGAATTCCTGGGATAAATCCTACTTGGTCATGGTGTATGATCTTTCTGATGTACTGCTGGAGCCGATTTGCTAGAATTTTGTTGAGGATTTTGGCATCTATGTTCATGAGGGATATTGGTCTGTAATTCTCTTTCATTGTGTTGTCCTTATCTGGTTTTGGTATTAGAGTGACACTGGCTTCATAGAAGGAGCTTGGAAGTGTTCCTTCCTCTTGAATTTTTTAGACAGTCTGAGGAGGATAGGTTTTAGTTCTTCCTTGAATGTTTGGTAAAACTCTCCTGTGAAGCCGTCAGGCCCCGGGCTTTTGTTTTCCGGAAGCTTTTTGATGACTTCTTCAATTTCGTCCATAGTTATTGGCCTATTGAGCTGTTGAGATTCTTCTCAATTGATTTTTGGAAGGTTGTATTTTTCTAGGAATATGTCCATTTCCTCCAGGTTGTCCAGTTTGTTGGAATAGAGCTGTTCGTAGTATTTTGTAACAATCCTTTGTATCTCAGCGGCGTCTGTTGTTATTTCACCTCTTTCATTTCTGATTTTGTTTATTTGGGTCCTCTCTCTTTGCTTCTTGGTGAGCCTGGCTAGAGGTCCATCAATCTTGTTTATCTTTTCAAAGAACCAGCTCTTGGTTTTGTTGATCTTTTGTATTGTTTCTTTGGTCTCTATGTCATTTATCTCCACTCTGATCTTTGTTATTTCCTTCCTTCTGGTTACACTGGGCTTTTCTTGCTGCTCTTTTTCTAGCTCTTTGAGTTGTAGCGTTAGGTAATTTATTACCATTGTTTCTTGTTTTTTGCAATAGGCTTGTAGAGCTATGAACTTCCCAATCAAGACTGCTTTTGCTGTGTCCCATAGATTTTGGATTGTTGTGTTTTCATTGTCATTTGTTGCCATGATGTTTTTTATTTCTTCCTTGATCTCTCTGGTGACCCAGTCCTTGTTTAATAGCATGCTGTTTAGTCTCCATGTGTTTGATTTCTTTGGATTGTATTTATTGTAGTTGATTTCCAGTTTTATGCCACTGTGATCTGAGAAGATGCTTGATATAATTTCTATCTTCTTGAATTTGAAGAGACTTTGCCTGTGACCCAGCATATGGTCTATCTTTGAAAATGACCCATGTGCACTTGAGAAGAATGTATATTCTGTGGCTTTGGGGTGAAATGTTCTGAAGATGTCAATTAATTCCATCTGGTCTAGTGAGTCATTTAGGAATGCTGTTTCTTTGCTGATTTTTTGTTTAGAGGATTTGTCCAATGGTGATAGTGGGGTATTAAAGTCTCCTACTATGATTGTATTGCTATTAATCTCTCCCTTGATATCCTCCAGGAGTTTTTTTATGTATTTGGGTGCTCCTATATTAGGAGCGTATATGTTTACCGGAATTATTTCTTCTTGTTGGATTTCTCCCTTTAGTATTATGAAGTGGACTTCCTTATCTCTTGTTATGGCATTTACTTTGAGGTCTAATTTGTCAGATATAAGTATTGCTACCCCAGCTTTTTTTTCATTTCCATTTGCCTGGAAGATATTTTTCCATCCCTTCACTTTCAATCTGTGTGAGTCTCTTGTTCTGAGGTGGGTCTCTTGTAGACAGCATATATATGGGTCATGCTTTTTTATCCATTCACCCACTCGATGTCTTTTTATTGGAGCATTTAGTCCGTTTACATTTAAAGTTATTACTGAAAGGTATTTGTTTGTAGTCATATGTATTTTTGTCTATGTATTCCTTCTTACCTGTTTATTTCTTCATTTTACAGTATTCCCTTTAGCAATTCTTGCATTGCTGGTTTGGTGGTGATAAACTCCCTGAGTCTTTTTTTGTCTGCGAAGCTCCTGATTTCCTCTTCAATTTTGATTGATAGTCTTGCTGGATATAGTATTCTTGGATTCAGTCCTTTGCTTTGCAACACTTTGTATACCTCCTTCCATTCACTTCTAGCTTGTTGTGTTTCTGTCGAGTAATCATTTGACAATCTGATGGGTGTTCCTTTGTAGGTAACTCTCTCTCTCTCTCTTGCTGCCTTTAAGATTCTCTCTTTATCATTTATATTTGCCATTGAGATTATGACATGTCTTGGTGGGGGTCTTTTGGGGTTGATCCTGCTTGGAACTCTCTGTACTTGCGTAACTTTTATCTTTCCCATATCCGGGAAGTTTTCTGTCATTACTTCTTCAAATAGATTTTCTAATCCCTGCTGCTCTTCTTGTCCTTCTGGCAGCCCTATTATACGCATGTTATTTCGCTTCATGTTGTCCCGAAGCTCCCTTAGGCTTTCCTCCTGCTTTTTAATTTTTTTCTCCAATCGCTGTTCAGATTGAGCTTGTTTCTGTACCTGATCTTCTAACTCACTAATTCGGTCCTCTGCTTCTTGTAGTCTACTGTTGAAACTTTCCATGGTGTTTTTGATTGTAGCTATATCACTTTTCATTTCTTCCTGATTCTTGCATAAGTTGTTGATTTTCTCATCCATCCGATGTATAAATTCCATGACCATTACTCTGAACTCCTTTTCGGTCATGTTGCAAGCTTCAGTTTCACTAACTTCCTTTCTTGGTGATCCACATTTTCTTTCCTCTGTGAGTTATTTCTTTTCCCCATTCTGGCTATCACCAGAAATCTCAAGCTTCTGTTTGTGTGCACCTCGGGCGTGCGCTGTGGGGACTTCGCTCCACCCGAGTTTCACTGAAGTGCTCTGACACTAGGACGTGTGGCTGCCTTTGGTTGGTGGGAACCAGACTTGCCCAGGGTCAGTGTCCCAGTGTTCCGTGTGGTCTCGTGTGCACACTTAGAATCAGGGGCCCTGTCAGCACCGCACGGTTGGTATGTGCCGAAAATGAGATCCTTAGCATGTGCCAGGAGTCAGAGTTTCCCTGGATCTGCACCAAGAATCGAGTGTCAGAGTCTCTGTTGCCTTGTGCAGTTTCTCGTTGAGAATCAGGGTCCCTGTGTGTGCATGCACCAACAATTGGGGTCGTTGGCTCTTAGTGTGAATGCGCTGTGAGTCAGGGATCCGAGGCAGCTGTGTCCGGCGTGCCAAATTCCCTGAAGTGGAGCTGCGTCCTGTGTGTGCTCTCACTACTGAGCCAAACCGGCTAGGGCGCACACTCTCAAATCCCTGAAGGTGAGCTGCCTTTGTGCACTCTCCCAGAATCCCCGAAGAGGGGCGGAGTCCGTCCTGCGCGCCAAATTCCCCTAAGGGAAGCCCCTTTATGCACGCTCTAAGATTCCTGGAAGGGGAGCTGTGACCCGCAAGCCAAATTCCCCCCAATTCCCCAAAGGGGAGCCCTCTGTGCGCACTGACAGATTTCCCCGAAGGTGAGCTGCTTCTTTCCTGTGTGCCAAATTCCCTAAGGCGGAGCGAGTCCCTGCGCAAAGCTCTGCAGCTTGCGCGAGGGGCGTGTCTATCAGTTACTCTGGCGCGATCAGCGTGCGCCTACGGGGAGGGGGACAGTTTCTTTGACTCAGGGGAATCTGCCGGGAAGCCTGGATTCTTGTTGTTTCTTCCTCTGAACCTGTGATAGCAGTTCTCTGTTCCCAGTGGATGCAGGGTCCTGGTTTGTGTCAGAAGCCAGGATCCGAGTCTCAGGCAGCTCTATTTCTCAAGATGGTGTGGTCTCCGCGTCCGCACCAGCCGCTGAGAAGTGTCCGCTTTGTGCGCGGGGCTCCGCTGTCTAGTACTGCCTGGTTAGGCAGCCCCTTGGAAGACCTGCAGAATCTAACTGACCCTAGCTCATACCCACACACACACCACTCACGTCTACACGTCTACACTCTCCTCTATGTGTTCCTCACTCACACTCTCTCTCTCCCTACCTTCTTGCCGGTCGCCATCTTTCTAGAAGAAATATTTTAATATTGCTATTCACCATTTCTCTATAATAGAAGTGCCAATAGTTGGTCTTCAGATACAGTCTGTCAGTGACTTGCTTTCTTTCCACTTCAGAATGTCAACAAAAACAACCAAATTCATGATTGGGAATGACAGATCAAAACACATATGTGCAATTGATGCCAGTGAGAGCTTTATATGTATTGTGCACGTGTGAGTCAACATTTATTTTTAAATTACCAGTGTGTGTCATATGTACCTGCCAGTTGGTCTGTCAGACCGTTGGACAGATGGACAGTTGTTCATTTAGCCTTTTATATATATACTAGTGTTCCCGTTGCAGGAAAAATCCTGCAATAGGGTTTCCTGCTGCACTCTACCCTGCCCTGCCTGCTCTCCTCCCTTGTACCCTGCCCCGCCTTCTCCGCCAGCCCCCTTGCTTTTCTCCCTTCTCCGCCAGCCCGCCCGCTCTTCTTCCTTCTCCCCTGGCCCCGCTTCCGCTCCTCCCTCCTCTCCCAGCCCGCCTTCTCTGCCAGCCCGCCTGCTTTTCCCTTCTCCCCTGGCCCGCCTTCTCTGCCAGCCCACCTGCCTTTTCCTTCTCTCCTGGCCTGCCTTCTTTGCCAGCCTGCTTGCTTTTCCCTTCTCCCCTGGCCCCGCCTCCGCTCCTCCTTTCTCCCCCACCCCGCCTTCTCTGCCAGCTCGCCTGCTCTCCTTCCTTTGCCCCCGGCCCCGCCTACGCTCCTCCCTTCTCCCCCGCCCCGCCTTCTCTGCCAGCCTGCCTGCTTTTCTCCCTTCCCACATGGCCCCGCCTCCGCTCCTCCCTACTCCTCCACCCAGTTTGCTTGCTTCTCCGCAACTTTGCTCCCTTCTGCAGCTCTTGGCTTCTTTCTACTCTGTCTTGATATACAAATTAGCCGCCATCTCTGCTGGGGTAATTTGCATACTTGTCCTGATTGGTTGGTGGGCGTGGTTTGGCTGATGGGCGTGGCTTGGGTGTAGCGAAGGTGTGGTCAATTTGCATATTTGTCTATTATTAGGTAGGATAGATTTTTATTTATTTTTAAATTTAATTTAAATAAGGATTTTATTTATGTTTATTTCTTAAAATCTCTATTGTTGAAAGTACTACATATGTCCCCTTTCCCCCCAATTGCTCTCTTCTAACTTCCTACCCTCAGCCTTCACTACTCTATTATCTGTGTCTATGGGTTATGCATATACAGGTATGAGTTCATTGGTTCATCTATTCCCCTTTTCCCCTCTCCTGTCTTCCCTCTAAGGTTTGACAGTCTATTAGATGTTTCTGTGTCTCTGGGTCTATTTTTGTCTATCAATTTACCCAGTACCCATTATTGAAGAGCCTGTCTTGATTGCATTATTCATTAGATTCTACACATGAGTGAGATACTTATCTTTCTCTGACTGGCTTATTTTGCTTAGCATAATGCTCTCTAGGTCCATCCATGCTGTTGCAAATGGTAAGAATTCTTTCTTTTTATAGCTGCATAGTATTCCATTCTATAGGTGTACCAGTTTTTTTAATCCATTCATCTGCTGATGGGCACTTAGGCTGTTTCCAAATCATAGCTATTGTAAATTGTGCTGCTATGACTATAGGGATGCATACATTCTTTCTGATGAGTGTTTCTGATTTCCTGGGATATATTTCTAGCAGTGGAATCACTAGGTCAAATGGGAGTCCCATTTTTAACTTTTTGAGGAAACTCCAAACTGTTTTCCACAGAGGCTGCAACTATTTGCATTACTACCAGCAGTGTATGAGGGTTCCCTTTATCCCACATTCTCACCAACACTTGTCCTTTGTTGATAATAGCCATTCTGACAGGTGTGAGGTCATAACTCATTGACATTTTGATTTGTACCTTGAAGATGATTAGTGACTTTGAGAATTTTTCATATGCCTTTGACCTTCTGTATGTCTACTTGGAAGAAGTGTCTAGGTACTTTACCCATTTTTGAATTGGATTGTTTAGCTTTCTTTGGTCAAGGTGTATAAATTCCCTATAAATTTGGGAGGTTAATCACTTATTGTATGTATCATTAGCAAATATGTTCTCCCATGCAGTGGGCTCACATGTTGATGATTTCTTTTGTGGTGCAGAAGCTCTTTATTTTGATGTAGTCCCATTTGTTTATTTTCTCCTTAGTTTCCATTGTCCTATGAGATATATCCATAAACTAATTGCTACCAGAGATGTCAGAGATTTTCTGCCAATCTTCTAGGATTTTTGAGGTTTCACATCTTACATTTAAATCTTTTATCCATTGTGAGTATATTTTCACGTATGGTGTAAGTCGGTGGGTGGTCTA
The DNA here is from genome assembly GCA_025583905.1 of Ia io. NCBI lineage: Eukaryota > Metazoa > Chordata > Mammalia > Chiroptera > Vespertilionidae > Ia > Ia io. The sequence goes on from JAJQQW010000001.1 coordinate 839,521, forward strand.
GTTTCATTTTATTGTATGTGTCAGTCTAATTTTCCCAAGGCCACTTGTTGAAGAGACTGTCTTGACTCCATTGTATGCTCTTGCCTCCTTTGTCAAGTATTAATTGAACATAATGACTTGGGTCTATTTCTGGGTTTTCTGTTCTTTTCCATTAGTCTATCTGTCTGTTCTTGTGCCAGTACTAGGATGTTTTGAGTGAAGTGGCTTTTTATAATAACTCGATATTATGATCCCTCCAACTTTGTTCTTATTTTTCAAGAATGCGTTAGTTATTTGGGATCTTTTTTGATCCCATATATATTTTTGGAATATTTGTTGTAGGACTGCAAAATAAGCCATTGGTATTTTGATAGGACTTGCATTGAATCTATAGATTGCTTTGGGTAGTTTGGCCATTTTAATGGTCTTGATTCTACAATCCATAAAAATTATTCCACTTTTGTATATCTTCCTCTATGTCTTTTTAAAATATTTTTATTGTTTAAAGTATTACAAATAGTAGTACATATGTCTCCTCCGCCGCCCTCCCCCAATCTCTTTTTTCAACATCCTGTAGATTTCTGAGTACAGGTCTTTTACCTACTTGGTGAAGTTTATTCCTAAGTATCCTAACTTTTTTGTTGCAATGGTAATAGGGTTGTTGGTTTAGTTTCCCTTTCTGACAGTTCATTATCCTATATAATAAAAGCCTAAGTGGTGTCACATGATGTCATCACCAGATGGCCACCGTGATGTCATTACAAGATGGCTGCCACAAGATGACTGCCAAAGATGGTCAGCAGGGGAGGGCAGTTGGGACCAAACAGGGGTGAACAGACCAGGAGGGGAGGAGAGTTGGGGGTGATTGGCTTGTAGGGGAGGGCAGTTGGGGGCGAACAGATTTGCAGGGGAGGGCAGCTGGGGGGATTGGGCAGGCAGGGGAGGGCAGTTGGGGGTGATCAGGCTGGTAGGCAGAACAGTTGGGGGCAATCAGGCAGGCAGGCAGACAGCAATCCCGACATTCCTCAAGCGGTTCCAGGTTGGAGAGGGTGCAGGCCAAGCTGAGGGGCCCCTTCCCCCCCGCCTGTGTACAAATTTTGTGCACCGGGCCTCTAGTTGATGTATAAAAATGTCATTGATTTTTGGGTTCTAATTTTATATCTGCTACATTGTCAAATACATTTATTAAATCTAATATTTTTTCTTAATTCTTTATTGCTGAAAGTGTTAAATATGTCCCCTTTTCCCACAGTAATCTTCTCCCAACCTGTCCCAGCCTCCCAGCTATGGCCTTCACCTCACATTCACTGTCTTTGTTCATTGGTTATGCTTAATATACATAGAAGTTCTTTGGTTGATATCTTATCCCTCCTAACTCCCCGACCTCCAGCCTCCCCTGCCTTCCCTCTGAGGTTTCGTGGTTTGTTCGATGATTCTATGTCCATTTTGTCCTTTAGTTGTAGTTTTGAAATTGTTGTGTGAGGCAGCAGTTTAGGTGTTTACCTATGCAGCCATCTTGGTATCTCCTAAGCTTTTTATTTTGATGTAGTCCCATTTCTTGATTTTCTCCTTAGTTTCCATTGTCCTAGTAGGTGTGCCAGTAAAGATATTGCTATCACATATGTCTGATATTTTCTGCCTATGATTCTTATAAGATTTCCCATTCTTAAAGATAGTTTCCCATCTTATGTTTAAGTCCTTTATCTATTTTGAGTTTATGTTTATGTATGGTCAAGTTTCATTTTATTGTATGTATCCATCCAATTTTTCCAACACCATTTATTGAAGAAACTGTCTTGACTGCATTGTATGCTCTTGCCTTCTTTGTCAGATATTATTTGAGCATAATAGCTTGGTCGATTTCTGGATTCTCTGTTATGTTCCATTAGTATATATGTCTGTTCTTGTATAAGTACCAGGCAGTTTTGAGAACAGTGGCTTTGTCTTATAGCTTGATATCTTGTATTGTGATCCTTCCAACTTTGTTCTTCTTTCTCAGGATTGCTACAGCCAATTGGGGTCTTTTTCTATTCCATAAAAATTTTTATAGAGTTTGTTCTAGGTCTGTGAAATATGCTGTTGGCATTTAATGGGGATTGCATTGAATCTACAGATTGCTTTGAGTACTATGGACATTTTAATGGTGTTGATTCTACCAATCCATGAACACAGTATTATTCATCCATTTGTTTATGTCTTTCTTTATGTCTTTTTTCAATATCCTGTAGTTTCCAAGTACAGGTCTTTTACCTCCTTAGTCAAGTTTATTCTTATGTATCTTAACTTTTTTGATGCAATGGTAAATGGGATTTAAAAAAAAAATCTCTTTCTGTGAGTTCATTATTGGTGCATAAAAAAGCCATAGATTTCTGGGAGTTAATTTCATATCCTGCTAAGTTGCTGAATTCATTTATTAAGTCTAGTAGCTTTTTGATGGAATCTTTAGGGTTTTCTATGTACAATATCATGTCATCTACGAATAATGACAGTTTCATGTCTTCTTTTCCAAATTGGATGTCTTTTATTTCTTCGTCTTGTCTGATCACTATAGCTAGAACTTCCAGTGCTATGTAGAACAGGAGTGGTGAAATTGGGTATCCCTGTCTTGTTCCTGTTCTTAGGGAAAATGGTTTAAGTTTTTTCCCATTGAGTATGATGTTGGCTGTAGGTTTGTCCCTTATGGCTTTTATCATATTGAAGTATGGCCCCTTTATTCCTAGTTTACTGAGAAATTACATAAAAAAGTTTGTTAGGTTTTGTCGAATGCTTTTTCTGCCTCAATTTATATGATCATGTGATTTTTTCTTTCAATTTGTTTATGTGATGTATCACATTTATTGATTTGCAAATATTGTACCAGCCTTGCATCTCTGGAATAAATCCCCCTTGGTCATGGTGTATGATGTTTCTAATATATTGCTTGATGAAATTTGGTAATAATTATTGAGGGTTTTAGCATCTATGTTCATCAGGGACATTGACCTGCAAATGTCTTTCTTTGTAGTGTCATTATCTGGTTTTGGAATTAGGGTAATGCTGGCCAATAAAAAGAATTTGAAAGTGTTCCTTCCAATTGGATTTTCTGAATTTTTTTGAGGAGTATAGTTATTAGTAAAACTCCACTGTGAAGCTGTCTAAACTTGGCTTTTGTTTGGTGGGAGTTTTTTGATTACTGCTTCTATTTCATTAGTTGTTATTGGCCTACTCATGTATTCTGATTCCTCCTAATTCAGTTTTGGGAGATTATATTTTTCTAGAAATTTGTTTGTTTCATCCACATTGTCGAGCATGTTGGCATATAGTTATTCATAGTATTTTCTTACAATCCTTTGTAATTCTTTGGTGTCAGTGGTTACTTCTCCACTTTTGTTTCTGATTTTATTTATTTGGGCCCTCTCTGTTTCTTCATGAGTCTGGCTAGTGGTTTATCAATTTTGATTATCCTTTCAAAGATCCAGTTCTTGGTTTTATTGTTCTTTTGTATATATATATATATATATATATATATATATATATATATATATATATATATATATATATATATATATATATATATATATATATATATATATAATTTTTTTGGGGGTCTCTATGTCATTTATTTCTGCTATGGTCTTTATTATTTCCTTCCTTCTGCTTATTCTGAGCTTCTATTGTTACACTCTAATACTTTAATTTGTACAGTTGGATAATTTATTACAGTTTTTCTTGTCTCTCAATTTGAAGTAGGCCTGTAATACCAGGTGCTTCCCTCTCAGCACTGCTTTCACTGTGTCCCATAGGTTTTGGATTGTTGTGTTTTCATTGTCCTTTGTTTCCAGGATGCTTTCCATTTCTTCTTTGATCTCTTTCATAAACCAATCATCTCTATGTATAAAACCCTAATATACAAATAGACCAAATAGCAGGACAACTGAACAACCAAACAACTGGTTGCTATGATGTGTGCTGACCATCAGGGTGTATGCGTGGAACATGGTGGGCATTGGCTGTGGTAGGATGGTGGAGCAGGTGAGCAAGGGCGCCAGACCAAGGCAGGGCACTAGTTGCTGTCATCAGGGTGAGCTTCTGGTGGTTTTAAAAAATTCTTTGCTTCTGCATGATGCAATCTTGTCTGGTGCTTGCACCTGCTGCCAGCGCCAGCCCTGCTCGCACCCTCTGCTGGTTCCAGAGCCACTGCTTGCACCTGCTACTGGTGCCCCCTGCCGGACCTGGTTGCTCAGCATCGTCAGCTGGTGTGAGCAGCAGCTGTCGCCTTGATCACGCCTCAGGGCTTCTCCAACTCCTCGTGCTCCTGAGGGGAGATCAGGGCTGGCAGCTGCCTCTCACATCCACTGCCAGAGCCACCACTCCCACCCACTGTGGCGCTGGCCTCCTTGCACCTGCTGCTGGTGCTGGCCCCAATCACTCTGCACTGTCAGCAGGTGCGAGCAGTGCTGGTGCAGGCAGTGTGTGGGAGTGGCAGTGGCAGGAGCAGGGATTACTGGCAGTCAGCGGACAGGGGTCCATGGCAGGAGGGGCCAGCTGGGGGTGCAGATTATGAGCTGAGCCCCGCCACTATACCCTTCACAGCCTTGCGGCCCACAATTCCTTTCAAGGTGTATGAATTCATGCACTGGCCCCCTAGTTGTTTAATAACACACTATTTAACCATCATGTGTTTGATTTTGTTATTGTACTTATTTCTAATATTATGTCATTGTGATATGAGAAGATGCCTGATATGATTTCAATCTTTGTGACTTTGTAGAGACTCGGTCTGTGTTCTAATATATGGTCTATCTTTGAAAATGTCATATATGCATTTGAGAAGAGTGTATATTCCGTAGCTTTGGGGTAAATGTTCTGAAGATGTCCATTAATTCCATGTGATCTAGGGAGACGTTTAGGGTTGCTGTTTCTTTGTTGATTTTTTTTTTGTCTAGAAGTTTAATCCAGTGATGTCAAGGGGGCATTAAGTTCCCCTACTATGATTGTATTGCTGTCAATCTTTCCCTTGATATGTTCCAGAAAATTTTTAATGTATTTGGATGCTCCTGCATTGAGTGCATATATATTTACCAGAGTTATATCTTCTTGTTGTATTAATCCCTTTATTATTACGAAGTAACCTTCTCTATCTCTAGTTGTGGGCTTCACTTTGATGTCTAATTTGTCAGATACAAGTATTGCTACTCCAGCTTTTCTTTCATTTCCATTTCCTGAAAAATTTGTTCTATCCCTTCACTTTCAGTCCATGTGTGTCCCTTGTTCTAAGGTGGGTCTCTTGTAGACAGAATATATATGGGTCATGTTTTCTTATCCATTCACTCACCTGATGTTTTTTTATTGGAGCATTTAATCCATTTATGTTTAATATTATTATTGATATTTCCTTTATTTTGTAGCCATTTTTATTCTTTACTAGAAGCCCAGTGCATGAAATTCGTGCATGGAGGGGGGTTGTCCCTCAGCCCAGCCTGTACCCTCTCCAATCTGGGACTCCTGGAGGGATCGGGCCTAAACGGGCAGTCGGACATCCCTCTCACAATCCAGGACTGCTGGCTCCCAACTGCTTGCCTGCCTGCCTTCCTGATTGCCCCTAACTGCTTCTGCCTGCCAGCCTGATCACACCCTAACCACTCCGCTGCCAGCCTGTTTGCCCCCAACTTCCCTCCTCTGCCGGCCTGGTCACCCCTAACTGCCCTCTCCTGCAGGGTTGATCACCTCCAACTGCCCTCCCTTGCAGGCTTGGTCCCTCTCAACTTCCCTCCCTTGCAGGCCGGGTGCCTCACAACTGCCCTCTCCTATTGGCCATCTTGTAGTGGCCATCTTGTGTCCACATGGGCCAGGATCTTTGACCACATGGGGGAAGACATATTGTGTGTTGGAGTGATGGTCAATCTGTATATTACTCTTTCATTAGATAGGATAGAGGCCTGGTACAGGGGTGGGGGCCAGCTGGTTTTCCCTGAAGGGTGTCTCGGAGCAGGGTGGGGTTCCCTTGGGGCGTGGGGCAGCCTGAGTGAGGGGCCTGTGGTGGTTTGCAGGCCGGCCACGGCCCCTGGCAACCCAAGCGGAGGCCCTGGTATCTGGAATTTATTTTCCTTCTACAATTGAAACTTTGTAGCCTTAAGCGGGTGAGCCCTGCCAGGGTGTGCAGAAAGCTTTGCTTCCCCTGTTGCCGCCGGCAACCCTGGCATGCTCTCTCAAGCTCCAATCGGCCGCCATTTGTTTGAATTTGTTTACCTTCAATAATTGAAACTTTGTAGCTTGAGTGGAGGCTTAGGCCTGCAACAGCTATGGAAAGCTTGGCTTGCTCTGTTACCTGGGAAACCTTGCTCCCTGTGGTTGTAGCCATCTTGGCTGGGGTTAATTTGCATACTCGCCCTGATTGGCTGGTGGGCGTGGCTTTGCTGGTGGGTGTGGCTTATGTAGTCGAGTGATGGTTAATTTGCATACTACCATTTTATTAGAGAGGATGCCTGTGTTCCTTCTTCCCTTTGTATTTCTTCTTTTTACAATAGTCCATTTTGCATTTCTTGCATTGCTGGCTTGGTAGTAATAAACTCCCTTAGACTTTTATTTGTCTGCAAAGCTCCTGAATTTTTCTTCAATTTAGAATGATAGCCTTGCTAGATAGAATATTCTTGGATTCAGTCCCTTGTTTTGCATCACTTTGTATACTTCATTCCATTCCCTTCTGGCCTTGAGAAATCATTTGATAATCTAATTGGGGATCCTTTGTAGCTAACTATTTGTCTCTCTTGCAGCCTTTAAGATTTTCTTTGTGTCGTAAACGTTTGCCATTGTAATTATGATGTGTCTTGGTGTAGGTCTTTTTGGATTCATTTTGCTTGGGAGTCTCTGTACTTGTATGGCCATTTTCTTCCCCAGAGAAGGAAATTTTCTGTCATTATTTCTTCTAATAGGGTTCCTAATCCTTGTTCTTCTTTTTGTAGTAAGCCAGAGAAAGATAAGTAATAATCTCACTCATTTGTGGAATATAATGAACAACATAAACTGATGAAATAGATCCAGAGACTTGGAACACTGAACAGACCATCAAACCTCAGAGGATAGGCAGGGGATGGTGGTTGGAGGGTAGAGAGGTTATAGATTAACAAAAGAACTTGTATGCATATAAGAATAACCAATGGAAAAAGGCAATAGGGGGTATAGGCCTGGGTTGGGTGGTGTAGGTGATGTGGGAGAGGACAATGGGGTAGAAAGGCGACATATGTACTACTTTCAACAATTAAGAATTTTTTTTAAAGAAGAGTGAACAAAAGTGTTAAGAGCTTCTGTCAGTAAGACTGGGTGACAATAAAATCTTTGCTTTATCAGTGCTAAAAACAAAAGGAGCCAGAAACTTTAAGAGACAGTGAATATAGATACTGGAAGCTGGCTGCTGAAAGGAAGGCAGACTGCAAGATAGTGCGTGAGAGAACAAAGGGAGAGTGTGTGGTCACACCGGGAGTGTTTGTGGGTGAGTTGAGGGACGGCTATACTCCAGGGGATTGTGGGGGACTGGCGGATGGGGTTCCCCTTACTGGGCAGCCTCCACTGTTGCTGGGATCCCTCCTGTAGCAACTGGCTCTGATGTGAAGACTGCACCATCTTGAAGGGAACAGTGGATGTTATCAGAAGCCTGAAAATCCTGGGAATCTACAACTACAGCACCAAGCAAACAGCTGTGAACCCAAGAATACCGGTCCCTAAGTGTCGCAAGCACGCAGATTTGGAGGAGCTCTGTACCCCCTCATGGAAAGATCAGATTTGCCTGGGATAAGGTAATGTCTGTGGTCTATGCAGGAGAGAGAAATGCACTCAGTGGGAGCTGGAGAACACAGGGAAGTCTGCACCCAGAAATATCTGCGGCCATTGGGGCTGGTGTGATCTGCGAATGTGGAAGGGGATCTGCAGAGCTGCTAACAGAAGGGAACTCTAAAAAGCAACCCATAGCTGAACTGGGCACAAAAGGACAGCCTAAAAATTTTAACAGTGTGCTGGCTGCTTAGACCCAAGGGGAAAAAAGACTGTACAGACTTGCGCACAATGCTGGAGTTTGCTCTTTCTCTCTCTCTCTCTCTCTCTCTCTCTCTCTCTCTCTCTCTCTCTCGCTCTCTCGCTCTCTCGCTCTCTCGCTCTCTTGCTCTCTCTCTCTCTTTTCTCTAAACCCTTGCTTTTGATTACTAAGCCCAAGACATAGAATCACCCAATTGGGTGGGGACACTCTAAGAGACTGCAGGAGAAGGTTCTTTTTGTGAAACCTGGTGATCAGAGCAGGGAATAATGATCAGACAACCAGCTCTGGGACAGCCCATTCCCCCAAACCGGGATTAAGTGCCACAGGGAAAACAATATCTAACCACTAGCTAGAGAGGATCTGAAACACTGCCACCCAGGGGTTGAATCACAAATTGACTCTTGTGTAAACACAAATAAACTGCCTGCTTAAAAATCAGGATTGGCTTACAACACAGAGGAGCAGGGAACATCAATACTGTCCTGACTAAGAAATAGGTGTGCCAAACAGAACAGTAGAGGAAGTGAATGACCTTCACTACTGCACATTTTCATTTTTATTTTTTCATCTTTTACTTATGAAACCAAATTTTTCCTTTTTCCTCATTTGATTTTACCTTTTTAATTATTACATTTTTATTTTCAATCAGTATTATTACTACTACTATTTTACCTTTTTTTTAAAAGTGTCATTTTATTTTCTCTTTATTTTACTTTGGGATTAGTGTTCTACATTCTATTTTCATCTTTCCTTTAGCATCATTTTACTCTGTCTCAACTTTACCTTTACACCATCACTCTCTTCCGCACTTTTCCCCTTTGTTGCCCTGTTTCTCTTACCCTTTTCCTGCTTTAGATTTTCCCTATTCCTTCTTTTTACCCCCTGTTAAAATTTCACCCTACTTATATATCTAATTTCCAATTCCCTGCTCCAAGACCATACACACCTCTCTCTTCTCTTTCTTCACTATCCAAATTCTTTTTCTTTCTTTCCTTTTGTTGTTGTTGGCTTGATTATTGATTATATTGGTTTTTTTATGCTTGTTTGTGAGATTGTTTTTCTTTTTCTTTTTTTTTTTTTTTGCTTTGTTTTTGTTTGTTTTTTGCTTCTGTTTTCACTCGTCTTGCCAGATATTATTTGTTGTTTGTAGTTTTCATTCAGCTCTAGGTATATGTTGCTGGGATTTTTTTAGGTATATATTTGTTGGGATTAGTGGCTGTTCTATTGGAGTTTTCTCCCAATATATAAATAGTTATTTCCCCTCTTCTTTCTTATTCTCTCTTACTTTTTTCCTTTTCCCAATTTCATTTTTGCACTCCTTTTTTTCTTCTCTTCTTTCTTATTCGTTAATTTGCTTTTCTCTGGTGGTCGCCATTATTTGGGGGTATTAGTATTGTGAATGCCTTGTGCATTGTGCCTTATTGTGTTGTATTTCGTGCCTTTAAGTCAACACAGGAGAGAGAGGTCTACATAACCAGACATCTGGAGAAGAGAGATCACGGGGAGACAAAGAAACAGCCCACATATGAAAGAAAAGCAGGCAACACCAGAAAAGGAAGTAAATGAAATGGAGGCATGCACCTATCAGAGAAAGAATTCAGAGAAATGGTCATAAGGTGGATGAAAAGAATGGAAGACAAATTCAACAATATGTGTAAGAACCAAAAGGAAATGAAGAAGAACCAAGAAGAAATGAAAAATGACATTGTTGCTATAAAGAACTCAATAGAAAGCATAAACAGTAGACTAGAAGAAGCAGAGGACCACATCAGTGAGCTAGAAAACAAGGCAGGAAAAGATACCCAAGTAGAGCAGCTTCTAGAAAAAAAAAAATTAAAAAGCAGGAGAAGAGCCTAAGGGAACTTTGTGACAACATGAAACAAAAAAAGATCCGCATAATAGGGATGCCAGAAGGAGAGGAAACTGAGCAAGGAATAGAAAACCTGTTTGAAAACATAATGACAGAAAACTTCCCTGATATAGGGGAGAAAAAACTCACACAAATCCAAGAAGCTCACAGATTCCCAAACAAAATGAACCCCAAAAGACTGATGCCAAGGCACATTATAATTAAATTGGCAAAAACCAATGACAAAGTAAGAATCTTAAAAGCAGACAGAGACAAAAAGTTACCTACAAAGGATACCCCATCAGAGTAGCGACTGATTTCTCAACAGAAACAAATCAGGCAAGAAGGGAATGGAATAAAATTAACAAAGTCATTCAAATGAAGGGTCTGAATCCAAGAATACTGTACCCAGCAAGGCTACCAATCAAAATTGAGGGTGAAATCAGGAGCGTCACAGACTAAAAAGGACTAATGGAGTTTATTGCCACCAAACCAGCAATGCAAGAAATGCTAAAGGGTCTTCTGTAAAAAGAAGAAATAGGAAGCAAAGAAGGAACACAGGGGTAAAGAATAAAAATGGCGACAAACAAGTACCTATCAATAATAACTTTAAATATAAATGGATTAAATTCCCCAATAAAAAGACATAGGGTAACTGAGTGGATAAGAAAACATGACCCATATATCTTCTGTCTACTGAAACCCACCTCAGAAAAAAAGACATGCACAGCAGAGGGTGAAGGGATATAAAAAGGTTTTTTTAGGCAAATGGAAATTAAAAAAAGCTGGGGTAGCAATTCTTATATCTGACAAAATAGATGTCAATGTGATGGAAATAAAAAGAGATAAGGAAGGCCACTTCATAATACTAAAGGGAGCAATCGAACAAGAAAAAATAACTCTGATAAACATATACACACAAAATAGAGGATTACACAAATACATAAAAAAACACCTATAGGATATAAAGAGAGAGATTGACAGCAATAAAATCATAGTAGGGGACTTTAATACCCCATTATCACCATTGGACAAATCCTCTAAACAAAAAATAAGCAAAGAAATGTCAATCCTAAATGACTCAATGGATCAGATGGAATTAATTGACATCTTCAGAACATTTCATCCCAAAGCCACAGAATATACATTCTTCTCAAGTGCACATGGGTTATTTTCAAATATAAACCGTATATTGGGTCACAGGCAAAGTTTCTTCAAATTCAAGAAGATAGAAATCATATCAAGTATCTTTTCAGATCACAATTGCGTAAAACTGGAAATCAACTACAATAAAAATCCCCCCCAAAAATCAAACAAATGGAGACTAAATAGCATGCTGTTATACAATGACTGGGTTACAGAGAGATCAAAGAAGAAATAAAAAACATCATGGCAACAAACAACAATGAAAACGCAACAATCCAAAATCTATGGGACACAGCGAAAGCAGTCTTGAGAGGGAAGTTCATAGCTATACAAGCCTACTGCAAAGAACAAGAAACAATAGTAATAAATTACTTAATCCTACAACTCAAAGAATTAGAAAGAGAGCAACAAGAGAAGCCCAGTGTAAGCAGAAGGAAGGAAATAATAAAGATCAGAACAGAGATAAATGACATAGAGACACACACAAAAAACAAAAGATCAACAAAACCAATAGCTGGTTCATTAAAAGGATAAACAAGATTGATGAACCTCTAGCCAGGCTCACCAAGAAGTAAAGAGAGAGGATGTAAATAAACAAAATCAGTAAGGAAAGAGGTGAAATAACAACAGAACCCACAGATATACAAAAGATTGTTAAAAAATATTATGAACAACTCTATTCCAACAAGCTGGACAACCAGGAGGAAATGGACACATTCCTAGAAAAACACAACCTTCCAAAACTCAATCAGGAAGAATCTAAACATCTCCATAGGCCAATAACTATGGAAGAAATTGAAGCTGTCATCAAAAAGCTTCCATCAAACAAAAGCCTGGGCCAGACAGCTTCACAGTGGAGTTCTACCAAACATTCAAGAAGAACTAAAACCTATCCTCCTCAGACTATTCAAAAAGATTCAAGAGGAAGTAACACTTCCAAGCTCATTCTATGAAGTCAGCATCACCCTAATAGAAAAATCAGATAAAGACAACACAATAAAAGAGAATTACAGGCCAATATCCCTCATGAACATACATGCCAAAATCATCAACAAAATTCAGCAGTACATCAGAAAGATCATACACCATGACCAAGTAGGATGTATCCAAGGTATGTGAGGATGGTACAATATCCACAAATCAATAAACGTGATACATCACATAAAAAATTGACAGATAAAAATCACATAGTCATGTCAACTGATGCATAAAAAGCATTTGACAAAATCCAACACCCTTTCTTAATAAAAACTCTCAGAAACTTGGCAATAGGAGGTTCATACAACAACATAATAAAAGCCATATATGACAAACCCACAGCCAACATCATACTCAATGGGCAAAAACTAAAACCATTTCCCCTAAGAACAGGAATAAGACAGGCATGCCCAGTCTCAAGACTCCTGTTCAACATAGTACTGGAAGTATTAGCCATTGTGATTAGACAAGAAGAAGAAATAAATGACATCCAAATTGGAAAAGACTAAGTAAAGCTGTCCTTCTTCACAGACAAAATGATATTGTACATAAAAACCCTGAAAGACTCCATCAAAAAATGATTAGACTTGAAAAAAAGATGGCGACTGGCAAGAAGGAAGGGAGAGAGAGAGTGTGAGTGAGGAACCCATAGAGGAGAGTGTAGACGTGTAGACATGTGTGGTGTGTGTGTGTGTATGAGCTAGGGTCAGTTAGATTTTGCAGGTCTTCCAAGGGGCTGCCTAACAGGGCAGTCCTAGACGGCAGAGCCCCGTGCACAAAGCTGACACTTCTCGACGGCTGATGCGGACGCGGAGACCACACCATCTTGAGAAACAGAGCTTCCTGAGACTCGGATCCTGGCTTCTGACACAAACCAGGACCCTGCAGCCACTGGAGACAGAGAACTACGATAACAGCTTCAGACGAAGAAACAACAAGAATCCAGACTTCCCGGCAGATTCCCGTGAGTCAAAGAGCCTATCCCCCTCCCCGCAGGCACACGCGGATAGCGCCATAGTAACTAATAGACACGCCCCTCGCTCAAGCTGCAGAGCTTTGTGCAGGGACGCGCTCCGCCTTAGGGAATTTGGAGCACAGGACAGAAGCAGCTCACCTTCGGGAAATCTGTCAGTGCGCACAGAGGGCTCCCCTTTGGGGAATTGGGGGGAATTTGGCTTGCGGGTCACAGCTCCCCTTCCAGGAATCTTAGAGCGTGCACAAAGGGGCTTCCCTTTGGGGAATTTGGGGCGCAGGACGGACTCTGCCCCTCTTCGGGGATTCTGGGAGAGTACACAAAGGCAGCTCATCTTCAGGGATTTCAGAGTGTGCGCCCTAGCCGGTTTGGCTCAGTAGTGAGAGCACACACAGGACACAGCTCCACTTCAGGGAATTTGGCACGCCGGACACAGCTGCCTGGGATCCCTGACTCACAGCGCATTCACACTAAGAGCCAACGACCCCAATTGTTGGTGCATGCACACACAGGGACCCTGATTCTCAACGAGAAACTGCACAAGGCAACAGAGACTCTGACACTCGATTCTTGGTGCAGACACAGGGAAACTCTGACTCCTGGCACATGCTAAGGATCTCATTTTCAGCACATACCAACAGTGTGGTGCAGACAGGGCCCCTGATTCTAAGGGTGAACACGAGACCACACGGAACACTGGGGACACTGACCCTGGGCAAGTCTGGATCCCACCAACCAAAGGCAGCCACACGTCATAGTGTCAGAGCACTTCAGTGAAACTCGGGTGGAGCGAAGTCCCCACAGCACACGGCCCAGGTCCACGCAAATGGAAGCTTGAGCTTTCTGGTGATAGCCAGAATGGGGAAACGAAATAACTCACAGAGGAAAGAAAATGTGGATCACCAAGAAAGGAAGTTAGTGAAACTGAAGCTTGCAACATGACCGAAAAGGAGTTCAGAGTAATGGTTGTGGAATTTATACATCGGATGGATGAGAAAATCAACAACTTATGCAAGAATCAGGAAGAAATGAAAAGTGATATAGCTACAATCAAAAACACCATGGAAAGTTTCAACAGTAGACTACAAGAAGCAGAGGACCGAATTAGTGAGTTAGAAGATCAGGTACAGAAACAAGTTCAATCTGAACAGCAATTGGAGAAAAAAATTAAAAAGCAGGAGAAAAGCCTAAGGGAGCTTCGGGACAACATGAAGCAAAGTAACATATGTATAATAGGGCTGCCAGAAGGACAAGAAGAGCAGCAGGGATTAGAAAATCTATTTGAAGAAATAATGACAGAAAACTTCCTGGATAAGGGAAAGATAAAAGTTACGCAAGTACAGAGAGTCCCAAGCAGGATCAACCCCAAAAGACCCACACCAAGACATGGTATAATTTCAATGGCAAATATAAATGATAAAGAGAGAATCTTAAAGGCGGCAAGAGAGAGACAGAGAGTTACCTACAAAGGAACACCCATCAGATTGTCAAATGATTACTCGACAGAAACACAACAAGCTAGAAGTGAATGGAAGGAGGTATACAAAGTGTTACAAAGCAAAGGACAGAATCCAAGAATACTATATCCAGCAAGACTATCAATCAAAATTGAAGGGGAAATCAGGAGCTTCGCAGACAAAAAAAGACTCAGGGAGTTTATCACCACCAAACCAGCAATGCAAGAATTGCTAAAGGGAATACTGTAAAAAGAAGAAATAAACAGGTAAGAAGGAATACATAGACAAAAATACATATGACTACAAACAAATACCTTTCAGTAATAACTTTAAATGTAAACGGACTAAATGCTCCAATCAAAAGACATCGAGTGGGTGAATGGATAAAAAAACATGACCCATATATATGCTGTCTACAAGAGACCCACCTCAGAACAAGAGACTCACACAGATTGAAAGTAAAGGGATGGAAAAATATCTTTCAGGCAAATGGAAATGAAAAAAAAGCTGGGGTAGCAATACTTATATCTGACAAATTAGACCTCAAATAAATGCCATAACAAGAGATAAGGAAGGCCACTTCATAATACTAAAGGGAGAAATCCAACAAGAAGAAATAATTCTGGTAAACATATACGCTCCCAATATAGGAGCACCCAAATACATAAAAAAAACTCCTGGAGGATATCAAGGGAGAGATTAATAGCAATACAATCATAGTAGGAGACTTTAATACCCCACTATCACCATTGGACAAATCCTCTAAACAAAAAATCAGCAAAGAAACAGCAATCCTTAATGACTCACTAGAGCAGATGGAATTAATTGACATTTTCAGAACATTTCACCCCAGGGCCACAGAATATACATTCTTCTCAAGTGCACATGGGTCATTTTCAAAGATAGACCATATGCTGGGTCACAGGCAAAGTCTCTTCAAATTCAAGAAGATAGAAATTATATCAAGCACCTTCTCAGATCACAGTGGCATAAAACTGGAAATCAACTACAATAAATACAATCCAAAGAAATCAAACACATGGAGACTAAACAGCATGCTATTAAACAAGGACTGGGTCACCAGAGAGATCAAAGAAGAAATAAAACACATCATGGCAACAAATGACAATGAAAACACAACAATCCAAAATCTATGGGACACAGCGAAAGCAGTCTTGATTGGGAAGTTCATAGCTCTACAAGCCTATTGCAAAAAACAAGAAACAATGGTAATAAATTACCTAACGCTACAACTCAAAGAGCTAGAAAAAGAGCAGCAAGAAAAGCCCAGTGTAACCAGAAGGAAGGAAATAACAAAGATCAGAGTGGAGATAAATGACATAGAGACCAAAGAAACAATACAAAAGATCAACAAAACCAAGAGCTGGTTCTTTGAAAGGATAAACAAGATTAATGGACCTCTAGCCAGGCTCACCAAGAAGCAAAGAGAGAGGACCCAAATAATCAAAATCAGAAATGAAAGAGGTGAAATAACAACAGACCCCGCTGAGATCAAAGGATTGTTACAAAATACTACTAACAAACTGGACAACTTGGAGGAAATGGACGTATTCCTAGAAAAATACAACCTTCCAAAAATCAATCAAGAAGAATCTCAACAGCTCAATAGGCCAATAACTATGGACGAAATTGAAGAAGTCATCAAAAAGCTTTTGGCAAACAAAAGCCCGGGGCCTGACGGCTACACAGGAGAGTTTTACCAAAGATTCAAGGAAGAACTAAAACCTATCCTCCTCAGACTATTCCAAAAAATTCAAGAGGAAGGAACACTTCCAAGCTCCTTCTATGAAGCCAGCATCACCCTAATACCAAAACCAGATAAAGACAACACAATGAAAGAGAATTACAGACCAATATCCCTCATGAACATAGATGCCAAAATCCTCAACAAAATTCTAGCAAATCGGCTCCAGCAGTACATCAGAAAGATCATACACCATGACCAAGCAGGATTTATCCCAGGAATGCAAGGATGGTACAATATCTGCAAATCAATAAACGTGATACATCACATAAACAAATTGAGAGATAAAAATCACATAGTCATATCAATTGATGCAGAAAAAGCATTTGACAAAATCCAATACCCTTTCTTGATAAAAACTCTCAACAAGGTGGGAATAGAAGGCTCATACCTCAACATAATAAAAGCTATATATGATAAACCCACAGCAAACATCATACTCAATGGACAAAAACTAAAACATTTCCCCTAACAACAGGAACAAGACAGGGATGCCCACTTTCACCATTCCTGTTTGACATAGTACTGGAAGTATTAGCTATTGCAATTAGACAAGAAGAAGAAATAAAAGGCATCCAAATTGGAAAAGAACAAGTAAAGCTGTCTCTATTTGCAGACGACATGATATTGTACATAAAACCACCAAAAGACTCCGTCAAAAAACTAATAGACTTAATAAATGAATTCGGCAATGTAGCAGGATACAAAATTAACGCCAAGAAATCTATGGCCTTTCTATACACCAATAGTGAACTTACAGACAGAGAGACTAAAAAGGCAATCCCATTTACCATCGCACCAAAAAAATTAAGATACCTAGGAATAAACTTAACTAAGGTGGTAAAAGACCTATACACGGAAAACTACAGGACACTGAAAAAAGAGATAGAGGAAGACGTAAACAGATGGAAGAACATACCATGTTCATGGATTGGTAGAATCAACATCATTAAAATGTCCATACTACCCAAAGCAATCTATAGATTCAATGCACTCCCCATTAAAATACCAACGGCATATATCACAGACCTTGAAAGAACTCTCCAAAAATTCATCTGGAATAAAAAAAGATCCCGAATAGCCACAGCAATCCTGAGAAGGAAGAATAAAGTAGGAGGGATCTCAATACCAGATTTCAAGCTGTATTACAAAGACACTATTCTCAAAACAACCTGGTACTGGCACAAGAACAGACATATAGATCAATGGAACAGAATAGAGAATCCAGATATTGATCCAAACCACTATGCACAATTAATATTTGACAAAGGAAGCATGAACATACAATGGAATAAAGACAGTCTCTTCAATAAATGGTGTTGGGCAAATTGGACAGACACATGCAAAAAAATGAAACTAAATCACCAACTTACGCCATATACAAAAATAAACTCAAAATGGATACAGGACTTAAACATAAGACGGGAAATCATAAAAATACTAGAGGAATCCACAGGCAGCAAAATCTCAGACATATGTCAAAAGAACTTCTTCACCGATACTGCCCCTAGGGCAATGAAAGCTATAGAGAAAATAAACAAATGGGAGTACATCAAAATAAAAAGCTTTTTTACAGCAAAAGAAACTATCAAGAAAACAACAAGAAAGCCCACTGCATGGGAGAACATATTTGCAAATGGCATCACTGATAAAGGTTTAATCTCCAACATCTATAGGCAGCTTATACAACTTAATAAAAGCAAGATAAATGATCCAATAAAAAAATGGGCAACGGACCTAAATAGAATCTTTTCCAAAGAAGACAGAAGGAAGTCTGAGACACATGAAAATATGCTCAACGTCACTAATTATCCGAGAGATGCAAATCAAAACAACAATGTGGTATGATCTCACACCTATCAGAATGGCTATCATCAACAAATCAACAAACGACAAGTGTTGGCGAGGATGCGGAGAAAAAGGAACCCTCGTGCACTGCTGGTGGGAATGCAGACTGGTGCAGCCACTGTGGAGAACAGTATGGAGTTTCCTCAAAAAACTGAAAATAGAACTCCTGTTTGACCCAGTAATCCCACTCCTAGGAATATATCCTAAGAAACTGGGAACACCAATAAGAAAGGATATATACAGCCCATGTTCATAGCAGCGCAATTTACAATAGCTAAGATCTGGAAACAGCTTAGGTGCCCATCAGCGGATGACTGGATCAGAAAACTATGGTACATCTACACAATGGAATATTACGCTGCCATAAGAAAGAAGGAATTCTTACCATTTGCAGCTACCTGGATGGAATTGGAGAAGATTATGTTAAGTGAAATAAGCCAGTCAATGAAAGAAAAATACCACATGATCTCACTCATTTATGGATAATAAAGAACATTACAAACTTGAACAAAAAGATAGATACAGAGGCAGTAAAGCATCAAACAGTCTGTCAAATTACAGCAGGAAGGTTAGGGAGAGTTGGGGAAGATAAGAGATCAATCAAAGGACTTGTATGCTTGCATATAAGCATAACCAATGGACGCAAAACTCTGGGGGGTGAGGGCATATATGGGAGTGGGGTGGGGGGGCAATGGTAAGATATGTACACATATAATACCTTAATAAAAAAATTGGGAAAAAATGATTATACTTAATAAATGAATTTGGCAATGTAGCAGGATACAATATGAATGCCAAGAAATCTATGGAATTTCTTTACACCAATAGCGAACTTATAGAAAGAGAGACTAAAAAGCGATCCCATTTACCATCGCACCAAAAAATTAAGGTACTTAGGAATAAACTTAACTAAGGAGGTAAAAGACCTATACTTGGAAAACTATATATCACTGAAAAAAGAGATAGAGGAAGACGTAAACAGATGGAAGAACACACCATGTTATGGATTGGTAGAATTAACATCATTAAAATGTGCATACTACCCAAAGCAATCTATAGATTCAATTCATTCCCCGTTAAAATACCAATGGTATATTTCACAGACCTAGAAAGAACTCTCCAAAAATTCATCTGGAATAAACAAATACCCCAGGTAATCACAGGAATCCTGAGAAAGAAGAAGAAAGTAGGTGGAATCTCAATACTAGATTTCTAGGTGTATTACAAAGCCACTGTTCTCAAAACAGCCTGCTTCTGGCACAAGAACAGACATATACACCAATGGAATAGAATAGAGAACCCAGAAATTAACCCAAACCACTATGCTTAATTAACATTTGACAAAGGAGGCATGAACATACAATGAAGTCAAGAAAGTCACTTCAATAAATGTTGTTGGGAAAATTGGACAGATACATGCAAAAAAATGAAACTAGACCACCAATTTACACCATACACAAAAATACTCAAAATGGATAAAGGATTCAAACATAAGATGGGAAACCATAAAAATACTAGAGTAATCCATAGGCAGAGAAATCTCAGACCTATGTCACAGCAATTTCTTCACCGATACCGCTCATAGGACAATAGAAACTAAAGAGAAAATAAACAAATGGGACTATATCAAAATAAAAAACTTTTGCACAGCAAAAGAAACCATTAACAAAACAATAAGAAATCCCATTGTATGGGAGAACATATTTGTAAATGTTATCACTGATAAAGGTTTAATCTCCAACATTAGAGTGAACTCATAAAACTTAATAAAAGGAAGATAAATGATCCAATAAAACAATGGGCAATGGACCTAAATAGAATCTTTTTGGGAGGAAGGCCAGGAGACATATGAAAACATGCTCAAAGTCCCTAATTATCAGAGAGATTCAAATCAAAACACCAATGCAGTGCCATCTCACACCTGTCTGAATGGCTATCATCAACAAATCAACAAATGGCAAGTGCTGGCAAGGATGTGGAGAAAAAGGAACCCTCGTGCACTGCTGGTGGGAATGCAGACTGGTGCAGCCACTGTGGAGAACAGTATGGAGTTTCCTCAAAAAACTAAAAATGGAGCTCCCATTTGACCTAGTGATCCCAATTCTAGGAATATACCCCAAGAAACTAGAAACACCAACCAGACAGGATATATGCACCCCTATGTTCATAGCGGCACTATTCACCATAGCTAAGATTTGGAAACAGACTAAGTGCCCATCAGCAAATGAGTGGATTAGAAAACTATGGTACATCTACACAATGGAATACTATGCTGCAATAAAAAAGGAGTTCTTACCATTTGCAGCAGCTTAGATGGATATGAGAGCATTATGTTAAGTGAAATTAGCCAGGCAATGAAAGAAAAATACCACATGATCTCACTCATTTATGGAAAATAAAGAACATTATAATCTGATGAACAAAAATATACAGAGGCAGTAAAGCACCGAACAGACTGTCAAATTACAGCAGGAAGGCTGGGGAGTGTTGGAGAAGAGGGGAAAGAGATCAACCAAAGGACTTGTATGCATGCATATAAATACAACCAATGGACACAAGACACTGGTTGGGTGGGATGAGGGCATGTGACAGGGGATAGGAGAGGCTGGGGGAAGGTCAATAGGGGGAAAAAAAGGAGATACATGTACTACTATATGTAATACTTTGAACAATTAAAAAAAAGAGTCAGTGAAAATAAGTCTGAATAGAAGTAAGAATAGGTAAGAGGGGTTGATAGTGGACTTTAATAATGAGTTACAAAGATTGAAGGTCCCTCACCGTGTTTGACTCCAGTTTGGAGTGAAGGGAATGTTCATATTTAGAAAACAAGAACAATAAAAATTCTTAAGCTGTTCATTTACAAGTATCCAAGGAATAACAAAGTGCTAATTTCACATTAAAAAAAAGTATGAAGGAAAAGATAGAAGAAACTTAAAAAATGAAGTACAAGAGAAAATAATAAGAGATTAAGAAGATAAATAAAAATAAGTGGAGTTCCCTCTGCATTTTTTGATGTGTGCTGTGATTATCCTTTCAATATGCTATTTATGGAGCTATCTGGATATTCCTCTAGGATTTTCAAATCTTACCTCTTTGTGTACTGGTTCCTGACCTCCCAAGAGGTTTATGGTCCAGCCCAAATCAGTTGATATCCCTGCCCAGCACTTAGCAACATGACTGAAACATGGCAAGGAGCAACCCCAAGTAGTACAGTGTGCAGGGTTTCCAGAGCCAAGAGGCTATAACTGCCTTGGTTCTCTCATCTGATTTCACTGCTACTCTCCCAGTTCTGTGAGGGAATATTCAGGACCTGTCCAGAATGATTTAAACACTCACATTGGGAGTGGTGTCCCTAGCAGTAGGAGGAGCAAGGGCCCTATCTTATCTTTTCGGGGTTGCACTGGCTCATCTCACTGGAAAGCTCAGCTCTGGATCCCTGTAGTGAAGGTGAAGGACCCAGGACATGCACATCTTTCTTCCATGAGGAAGACTATCCTGGAGACATAGTCACAATCCCTCAGCTCTGCCTGCCTCCTTGGAATCCCCTTGTCACCACAATAAGTAGGAAAGGATAAAAAATAAAATCAGTCCCATTTGGCACTCCAGTTTTTAAAATTAAATTTATTGGGTTGACATTTTTTAATAGGATCATATAGGTTTCAATTGTACATTTCTATAACAAAATCAATATATTGCACCATGTCCACTTTCCAAAGTCAAACTATTTTCTGTCACCATATACTAGTCTCTCTCCAAACACCACCACAATACCCCTCTCTCTAATACTACCACACCGTTGTCTATGTCCATGAGTTTCTTTTTTTATATCCCACATATGAGTGAAATCTTGTAGTTCTTAGCATTTTCTGACTGACTTATTTCACTTAGCATAATATTCTCAAAGTCTATCCACATTGTCATAATTGGCAGTATTTTCTCTTTTCTTCTGGCTGAGTGGTATTCCATTGTATACATGTACTACATCTTCTTCATCCAATCATTTATTTAGGGACACTTTAGTTGCTTTCATGCCTTGACTACTATGAGTAATGCTGCAATGAACATATTGGTGAATACATTTTTTCAAATACATGTTTTAGAGCAAACACCAGAATATTTTTCTAAGTGGCTGTACAGTGTACATTCCTATCAACATTGAATGAGAGTTCCTTTTTCTCACAACCTCCTCAGGAGTTGTTATTACCAGCCATGTTGATAATAGCAATTCTAACAGGTGTGATGTGGTATCTCATTACAATTTTGATTTGCATTCCCCTAATAGCTAGTAAGGTTAAACATCTTTTCATATAACCTGTGGTCATTTGCATGTCATTTTGGGAGAGGTGTCTGCTCAGGTCCTCTGTCCATTTTTTTTTCCTTTTTTTATTGTTTAAAGTTTTATAAATAGTAGTACATATGTCTCCTTCCCCCCCCATTCACCTTCCTCAAGCCTCCCCTACCCTGCCCCCCCTGCACATGACCGCACCCCCCTCCCAGTGTCTTGCGTCCATTGGTTATGCTTATATGCATGCATACAAGTCCTTCGGTTGATCTCTTATCTCCCTCCTACCCCACTACCCTCCCCAGCCTTCCCGCTGTTTTTTGACAGTCTATTAGATGCTTCTCTGTCTCTGTATCTATTTTTGTTCATCAGTTTATAATGTTCTTTATTATCTATAAATGAATGAGATCATGTGGTATTTTTTTTTCACTGACTGGCTTATTTCATAGCATAATGCTCTCCAGTTCCATCCATGCTGTTGCAAATGGTAAGAATTCCTTCTTTTTTATAGAGTGTAGTATTCCACTGTGTAGATGTACCACAGTTTTCTAATCCACTCATCAGCTCAGAGAAATTTAGGTTGTTTTCAAATCTTAGCTATTGTAAATTGTGCTGCTATGAACATACGGGTGCATATCTCCTTTCTGATTGGTGTTTTTGTTTTCTTGGGATACATTCTGAGAAGTGGAATTACTGGGTCAAATGGGAGTTCCGTTTTTAGTTTTTTGAGGATATGCCATACTGTTTTCCACAGTGGCTGCACCAGTCTTCATTCCCACCAGCAGTGAAGGAAGGTTCCTTTTTCTCCAGATCCTTACCAGCACTTGTTGTTTGTTGATTTGTTGATGGTAGCCGTTCTGACAAGTGTAAAGTGGTACCTTATTGTTGTTTTGATTTGCATCTCTTGGATGATTAGTGACTGAGCATGTTTTCATATGTCTGTTGGCTTTCTGAATGTCCTCTTTCAAAAAGTGTCTATTTAGGTCATTTGCCCATTTTTTGATTGGGTTGTTTATCTTCCTTTTGTTAAGTTGTATGAGTTCCCTGTAAATGTTGGAGATTAAACCCTTATCAGAGATAACATTGGCAAATATGTTCTCCCATGCAGTGGGATTTCTTGTTGTTTTGTTGATGGTTTCTTTTGCTGTGCAGAAGTTTTTCATTTTGATTTAGTCCCATTTATTTATTTTCTCTTTAGTTTCCATTGCCCTAGGAGCTGTATCTTTAAATATATTTCTATGACAAATATCTGCTATTTTGCTGACTATGGCATCTTTTAAGATTCTTATGGTTTCACATTTATGTTTAAGTCTGTTATCAATTTTTATTGATTTTTTATTGTTTAAAGTATTACATATAGTAGTACATATATCTCCTTTTTTTCCCCCCATTGACCTTCCACCAGCCTCCCCTAACCCTTGTCACATGCCCTCATCCCACCACCCCAGATCTTGTGTCCATTGGTTGTGCTTATATTAAGGTGACCAGACGTCCCGCTTTTGGCGGGACAGTCCCGATTTTTAACAATTTGTCCCATGTCCCGGCGTTTTATAAAAGTCCCGATTTTTGGAAAGAATGCATGACAAGCTAGGGAACGGCGGGAGAACGGGAAGGGAATATACGGTTTTTGGCGGCCATGTGGCTATTTAGCCAGGATATGAGTTTTATATTATTTTTGTTAATTTTATAATGTTAAACTTTAATAATAACAAATAATTGTTGAGAACTGATTATCGAGAACTGCTCATCAAAGTTCTCATTGTTGATCAGTTGTTAGAATTCGACCACCATTGTTTGGACTTAATGACAATGGCATTTTTTGGGATTGGCAACGACGAAAACATTTTGTAACTGTCTCTCAGACGATACACATTGTACTGTGTGCTAGTAAGCTAGTTAAACAAGTGATGTCATTACAAATCAGCTATTCAGATAATTTAGGTAAGTAATTTATTTATTTATTTCATAAATACATAAATGTTCTTGAATTTAGCAGACAGTACTCGTATTATTTATATCTTATAGTGGCGGCAAAAAGTCTAGCATCAGCCTTGAAAGTGACACGACTTACGTTATGGCAAATTCAGAGGAAAAATAATACAAGTTAGTATTGTTATTATTTAGAAAGAAATATAGGATTAAAATAATTTTTAAAATATAGTTACTTTATAACAATCAAATTAATTTAATTTATAGACTAACAATAAAATATGTTCATGTAATTATGTAACTACTTACTGTGTTTTAAAGCAATATATATATATATATATATATAATAATTTATAATATAATTTTAAATTATTTTTTTTAGATTTTTAACAATGAGTAAGAAAAGAGGATGCAAATTCAATGATGATCTAAGAAGTGAATTTCCTTTTATTAAAAAAACCAAAAGCAATTACAATATAGACCAAATTTTTAATCAAGAACCCCCTCCCCCCCGGGCTGAAACCGGTTTGGTTCAGTGGATAGAGCGTCGGCCTGCGGACTGAAGGGTCCCAGGTTCGATTCCGGTCAAGGGCATGTACCTTGGTTGCAGGCACATCCCCAGTAGGGGGTGTGCAAGAGGTAGCTGATCGATGTTTCTCTCTCATCCATGTTTCTAACTCTCTATCCCTTTTCCTTTCTGTAAAAAATCAATAAAATATATTTAAAAAAAAAGAAAAAAAAGAACCCCTCTCCACCCCCCGGTTAATGGTGTCCCGCTTTACCAATGTTAAAATCTGG
This sequence comes from Ia io, assembly GCA_025583905.1. Classification (NCBI taxonomy): domain Eukaryota; kingdom Metazoa; phylum Chordata; class Mammalia; order Chiroptera; family Vespertilionidae; genus Ia; species Ia io. The sequence continues at coordinate 864,533 of JAJQQW010000001.1, forward strand.
TCACCTTAGCTTATATGCATGCATAAAAATCCTTTGGTTGATCTCTTTCCCCCACCCCAACACTCTCCAAACTTCCCGCTGTAATTTGATAGTCTGTTCGGTACTTTACTGCCTCTGTATATTTTTGTTCATCAGGTTATAATGTTCTTTATTTTCCATAAATGAGTGAGATCATGTGGTATTTTTCATTGCCTGGCTAATTTCACATAACATAATGATCTCCAGGTCCATCCATGCTATTGCAAATGGTAAGAATTCCTTCTGTTTTATAGCAGCATAGTATTCCATTGTCTAGATGTACCACTGTTTTCTCATCTACTCATCTGCTGATGGGCATTTAGTCTGTTTCCAAATGTTAGCTATGGTAAATTGCTGCTATGAACCTATATAGGGGTGCATATATCCTTTCTGATTGGTGTTTCTAGTTTCTTGGGATATATTCCTAGGAGTGGGATTACTAGGTCAAATGGGAGTTCCATTTTTAGTTTTTTGAGGAAACTCCATACTGTTCTCCACAGTGGCTGCACCAGTCTGCATTCGCACCAGCAGTGTACGAGGGTTCCTTTTTCTCCGCATCCTTGTCAGCACTTGTCATTTGTTGATTTGTTGATGGTTGCCATTCTGACAGGTGTGAGATGGCACCGCATTGTCGTTTTTATTTGCATCTCTCTGATAATTAGTGACTTTGATCATGTTTTCAGATGTCTCTTGGCCTTCCTTCTGTCTTCTTTCAAAAAGATTCTATTTAGGTCCATTGCCCATTGTTTTATTGGATCATTTATCTTCCTTTTATTAAGTTGTATAAGTTCCCTGTAGATGTTGGAGATTAAACCTTTATCAGTGATAACATTTGCAAATATGTTCTCCCATACAATGGACTTTCTTTTTGTTTTGTTGATGGTTTCTTTTGCTGTGCAAAAGCTTTTTATTTTGATGTAATCCCATTTGTTTATTTTCTCTTTAGCTTCCATTGCCCTACGAGCAGTATCGGTGAAGAAATTGCTGTGGCATATGTCTGAGATTTCTCCACCTGTGGATTCTTCTAGTATTTTTATAGTTTCCTGTCTTATGTTTGAATCCTTTATTCATTTTGAGTTTATTTTTGTGTATGGGGTAAGTTGATGGTCTAGTTTTGTTTTTTTGCATGTATCTCTCCAATTTTCCCAACACCATTTATTGAAGAGGCTGTCCTTTTTTTTCCCTTTTTTTAAATAAATATTTATTGTTCAGATTATTACAATTGGTCCTCTTTCACCCCCATAACTCTCCTCCTCCCGGTTCCCACCCCACCCTCTGCTCTTACTCCTGCCACCCACTGTCCTCATTCATAGGTGTACGATTTTTGTCCAGTCTCTTCACGCACCACCCACAGCCCTTTCCCCCGGGAATAGTCAGTCCACTCCCTTTCTATGCCCCTGATTCTATTATATTCACCAGTTTATTCTGACCATCAGATTTTTATTCACTTGATTTTTAGATTCACTTGTTGATAGATATGTATTTGTTGTTCATTATTTTTATTTTTACCTTTTTCTTCTACTTCCTCTTCTTAAAGAATACTTTCAGCATTTCATATAATACTGGTTTGGTGGTGATAAACTCCTTTAGCTTTTTATTATCTGTGAAGCTACTTATCTGCCCTTCAATTCTGAATAATAGTTTTGCTGGGTAGAGTAATCTTGGTTGTAGGTTCTTGCTAGTCATCACTTTGAATGTTTCTTGCCACTCCCATCTGGCCTGCATAGTTTCTGTTGAGAAATCAGCTGACAATTGTTTGGGTGCTCCCTTGTAGGTAATTAACTGTTTTTCTCTTGCTGCTTTTAATATTCTCTCTTTGTCTTTTGCTCTTGGCATTTTAATTATGATGTGTCTTGGTGTGGTCCTCTTTGGATTCCTTTTGTTCAGGATTCTCTGTGCTTCCTGGACTTGTAAGTCTATTTCTTTCACCAGGTGGAGCAAGTTTTCTGTCATTATTTCTTCAAATAGTTTTCAGTATCTTGCTCTTTCTCTTCTTCTGGAACCCCCATAATTCAGATGTTGGTACACTTGAAGTTGTCCCAGAGGCTCCTTACACTATCTTCATTATTTTGGATTCCTTTTTTTTGCTTTTCTGGTTGGGTGTTTTTACTTCTTTGTATTTCAAATCTTTGACTTGATTCTTGTGATCCTATAGTCTGCTGCTGGATCTCTGTATATTAGTTTTTATTTCAGTCAGTGTATGCTTAATTTCTAGGTAGTCCTTTTTCATATCCTCAAGGGTAACACTAAATTTATTGGCCTTTTCTGGAAAATTCTTGAAAAACCTTATAACCGTGGTTTTGAACTCTATATCCAATCATTTGCTTTCCTCTATTTCTTTCATTTGTGACCTGTTTCTTTGTCTCTGCATTTTGGCTTCCCTGAGTTGGTAGGGTGGCTTTGTGTGCTAGGTGTCATATAGGGCCCAGGGGGCTCAGCCTCCCCAGTTACCTGAGGTAGATACTCTTGGTGCACCCCTTTGTGGGCTGTGTGCATAGTCTTGTAGTTAAGCCTTGATTGTTGTTGGTATCACTGGGAGGAATTGACCTCCAGGCCAATTGGCTATGAGGATCAGCTGTATCTAAGCTGGGAGAACTTCTGTGCTGGAGACACCCTTATGAGACAAGACTTACAAAAGCCTCTGTGGTCAGCTTGGATGGGGCGGAATCTCAGGGAGGAGCAGACATATTGGTTTCCCATCAGCCCTGCCCTAATAGGACCCTGTGTCTCAGTGTCCCATGTTAATCTCTGTAAACACCTCTGAGAGAAAGCCGCCCTCAAGTTCCGCCCACTACCAGATAGTCCAGTTTCTCCCCGAATGAGTCTGTGTCCCCAGAGTTTCGCCCGGAACTGGAGTTCAGTGCAGTAAGGAGCTTTTGTCTCCCTCCCAGTTGAGAAAGCCAGTTGCGTACTCAGTTGCCAGCCACCGCCACATGTGCACACATCTCAGTATCTGTGCGTTCTGCAGCTCCTCTGAGTCTCAGTGTGCTTTTCTCTTTCCTGACAGTCCAGTTTCATCCAGTATGAGACTGGGTCCCCAGAGTCTTGCCCGGAACTGGAGTTCAGCGCAGTTGGGAGCTTTTGTCTCCCTCCCACTTGAGAAAGCCAACCACATACTCAGTTTCCTATCCTCTGCCTTCTGCAGCTCCTCTGAGTCTCAGTGTGCTTTTCTCTTTCCTTCTAGTTGTAGAATTTCCACTCAGCCAGCCTCCCTGTGGTTCTGAATGATATATATTTTGTCTTTTAGTTGTAGTTTTGAAATTGTTGTGCGAGGCAGCAGTTTAGGTGTTTACCTATGCCACTATCTTGGGTTCTCTCCTAAGCCATTGGTATTTTAATAGGGAGTGCATTGAATCGATAGATTGATTTGAGTAGTATGGACATTTTAATAACATTGATTCTACCAATCCATGAACATGTTATGTTCTTCCATCTGTTTATGTCTTCCTCTATCTCTTTTTTCAGTGTCCTATAGTTTTCCGCATGTAGGTCTTTTACCTCCTTAGTTAAGTTTATTCCTATGTATCTTAATTTTTTTGGTGCGATGGTAAATGGATTGTTTTTTTTAGTATTTCTGTAAGTTCACTATGGTGTATAGAAATGCCATAGATTACTTGGTGTTAATTATGTATCCTGCTACTTTTCTGAATTTATTTATTAAGTTTAATAATTTTTTGATGGAGTCTTTATGGTTTTTTATGTACAATATCATGTCATCTGCAAATAAGGACAGCTTTACTTGTTCTTTTCCAATTTGAATGCCTTTTATTTCTTCTTCTTGTCTAATTGCAATTGCTAATACTTCCAGTACTATGTCAAACAGGAGTGGTGAGAGTGGGCATCCCTGTCTTGTTCCTGTTATTAGGGGAAATGGTTTTAGTTTTTGCCCATTGAGTATGATGCTGGCTGTGGGTTTGTCATATATGGCTTTTATTATGTTGAGGTATGATCCTTCTATTTCCACCTTGCTGAGAATTTTTATTAAGAAAGGGTGTTGGATTTTGTCAAATACTTTTTCTGCATCAATTGATATGACTATGTTATTTTTATCTCCCAATTTGTTTATGTGATGTATGACGTTTATTGATTTGTGGATATTGTACCATCCTTGCATGCCTTGGGTAAATCCTACTTGCTCATCGTGTATGATCTTCCTGATGTACTGCTGGATTCAGTTTGCTAGAATGTTGTTCAGTATTTTGGCATCTATATTCATGAGGGATATTGGCCTGTAATTCTCTTTCATTGTGTTGTCTTTATCTGGTTTTGGTATTAGTGTGATGCTGGCTTCATAGAATGAGCTTGGAAGTGTTCCTTCCTCTTGAATTTTTTGGAATAGTCTGAGGAGGATGGGTTTTAGTTCTTCCTTGAATATTTGGTAAAACTCCCCTGTGAAGCTGCCTGGCCCTGGGCTTTTGTTTGCTGGAAGCTTTTTGATGACTGCTTCAATTTCTTCAATAGTTATTGGCCAATTGAGATGTTTAGATTCTTTCTGATTGAGTTTTGGAAGGTTGTATTTTTATAGGGATATGTCCATTTCCTCCAGGTTGTCCAGTTTGTTGGAATAGAGTTGTTCATAGTATTTTTTAACAATTCTTTGTATTTCTGTGGAGTCTGTTGTTATTTATCCTCTTTCATTTCTGATTTTTTAAAATTTGTGTCCTCTCTCTTTGCTTCTTGGTGAGCCTGGCTAAATGTTCATCAATCTTTTTTATCCTTTCAAAAAACAGCTCTTGGTTTAGTTGGTCTTGAATTTTTTTGTGTCTCTATGTCGTTTATCTCCACTTTGATCTTTATTATTTCCTCCCTTCTGCTTACACTGGTCTTCTCTTGTTGTATTCTGTCTAACTTTTTGAGTTGTAGTGTTAGGTCATTTATTACCATTGTTTCTTTCTTTCTTTCTTTTTCTTTTTTTTGCAGTAGGCTTGTATAGCATGAACTTCCCTCTCAAGACTGCTTTCTATGTGATCCATAGATTTTGGATTGTTGTGTTTTCATTGTTGTCTTTTGCCATGATATTTTTGATTTCTTCTTTGATCTCTCTGGTAACCCAGTCATTATACAATATCATGCTATTTAGTCTCCATTTGTTTGATATTTTTAGATTGTTTTTATTGTAGTTGATATGCCACTGTGATCTGAGAAGATGCTTCATATGATTTCTATCATTTTGAATTTGAAGAGACTTTGCCGTTGACCCAATATATGGTTTATCTTTGAAAATTACCCATGTGCACTTGAGAAGAATGTATATTCTGTAGCTTTGGGGTGAAATGTTCTGAAGATGTCAATTAATTCCATCTGGTCTAGTGAGTTATTTAGGATTGATTTTTCTTTCTGATTTTTTGTTTAGAGGATTTGTCCAATGGTGATAGTGGGCTATTGAAGTCTCCTACTTTGATTGTATTGCTGTCAATCTCTCACTTGACACCCTCCAAGATTTTCTTAAAGTATTTAGGTGCTCCTGTATTGGGTGCGTATATGTTTACCAGAGTTTTTTCTTCTTGCTGGTTTGCTCCCTTTAGTATTATGAAGTGGCCTTCCTCATCTTTTTTTATATCCTTCACTTTTAGATCTAATTTGTCAGATATAAGTATTGCTAACCCTGCTTTTTTTTTCATTTCCATTTGCCTGAAAAACCTTTTTCCATCCATTCACCCTCAGTTTGTGTGAGTCATTTTTCTGAGGTGGGTTTCTTGTAGACCGCAGATATATGGGTCATGTTTTCTTATCCAATCTGTTACCCTGTCTTTTGATTGGGGCATTTAATCCATTTACATTTAAAGTTATTATTGACTACAGGCCCAAAGCACAAAATTTGTGCAAGGGGCTCGGCCCTGGCTGCCCTGGCTTCATCCAGAAGGTCATCCAAAATGTTGTCCAGCCATCCAGTCTAATTAGCACATTTCACTGTTATTATTATTATAGATACTAGGGGCCTGGTGCATGAAATTCTTGCACTGGGGAGGGGTCCCTCAGCCAAGCCTGCCCCCTTTCACATACTGAGAGCCCTCAGGGGATGTCCTACAGATGGCTTAAGCCTGCTCCCCATTGGTAGCAGACCTAAGCCGCAGTCTGGCCTCCCTTTGCTTGAGGCAACCGGTCTGATCAGGGGAAGGCGCCATCCTCATCAGCTCGCTGCTGCGGCCACTGCCAGTCACTGTAGCCACCAAGGTATTTTCATCAACACGGACTCCAGTCCCTTCACCATGAAAATATGACAACTTCCTTTAAGCATTTTCAAGATGTATCTTTCATAGGATATGACATTTCTTTCTTTCTTTTTATCCTCACCTGAGGATATGTTTCCATTGATATTTTCCCCTTCCCTCCAATCCTTAGCTTAGCCCCTTCCCAAGCCTAAAGCCTCCACCCTAGTCTTTAGGCTTGGGAAAGGCGCCCTCCCCCACCACCTCCAATTGCAGGCTCGGCCCCTTCCCAAGCCTAAAGCCTCTGCCCCAGGCTTTAGGCTTGGGAAGGGGTACCCCACACACACCTCTGATCGTAGGCTTGGCCCCTTCCTAAGCCTAAAGTCTCCGTTCCAGGCTTTAGGCTTGTGAAGGGGTTCCCACCCCACCCCCGCACCTCTGATCACAGGCTCAGCCCCTTCCCAAGCCTAAAGCCTCCACCCCAGGTTTAGGCGTGGGAAGGGGTCTTCCACCGCCCCCCTTCCCGGAACCTCCGATCGCAGGTTCAGCCCCTTCCCAAGCCTAAAGTCTCTGCCCCAGGCTTTAGGCTTGGGAAGTGGTTACCCCATCCACACCTCTGATCGCAGGCTCAGCCCCTTCCCATGCCTAAAGCCTCTGCCCCAGGTTTTAGGCTTGGGAAGGGGACCCCTGACCCTCTGATCGTAGGCTCGGCCCCTTCCCAAGCCTAAAGCCTCTGCCTGATGGCCGGCTGGGAGTGACCTGGGTGCAAAGGAGGTTTCCTGCACCCAGTTATGTATGCAAATTAACCACCGTATTTGTTGGGTTAATTTGCATACTCACTCTGATTGGTTGTGGGTGTAGTGAAGGTTCGGTCAATTTACATGTTTCTCTATTATTAGGTAAGATAGGTACTTGTTTGTCACCATTTTTATTTTTTACCAATGTGTTCCTTGTTCGTTTCCTATTTCTTTTTTTTTTTTTAACAGCAGACCCTTTAGCATTTCTTGCATTGCTAGTTTGGTGGTAATAAACTCTCTTACTCCTTTTTTGTCTGTGACGCTCCTGATTTCACCCTCAATTTTGATTAATAGCCTTGCTGGGTACAGTATTCTTGGATTCAGACCCTTCCTTTGCATGACTTTGTATATTTTATTCTATTCCCTTCTGGCCTGATGTGTTTCTGTTGAGAAATCAGTCTCTAGTCTGATGGGGAATCCTTTGTAGGTAACTTTTTGTCTCTCTCTGGCTGTTTTAAGATTCTTACTTTGTCGCTGGTGTTTGCCAATTTAATTATAATGTACCTTGGCGTTGGTCTTTTGGGGTTCATTTTGCTTGGGACTCTGTAAGCTTCTTGGATTTGTGTGGGTTTTTTTCTTCCCTATAGCAGGGAAGTATTTTGTCATTATTTCTTCAAACAGGTTTTCTATTCCTTGCTCAGTTTCCTTTCCTTCTGGCACCCCTATATGTGAATATTTTGTTTCATGTTGTCCCAAAGTTCCCTTAGGCTCTCCTCCTGCTTTTATCTTTTTTTTTTTTCTAGAAGCTGCTCTACTTGGGTATATTTTCCTTCCTTGTCTTCTAGCTCACTGATGCAGTCCTGCTTCTTCTAGTCTACTCTTGATGCTTTCTACTGAGTTCTTTAAATCAGTGATGTCATTTTTCATTTCTTCTTGGTTCTTCTTCATTTCCTCTTGGTTCTTACACATATTGTTGAATTTGTCTTTCATTCTTTTCATCCATCTTATGACCATTTCTCTGAATTCTTTCTCTTACAGGTTGCTTGCCTCCATTTCGTTTACTTCCTTTTCTGGTGATGCCTCCTTTTCTTTCATATATGTTATACTTCTTTGTCTCCCCATGATCTCTCTTTTCTGGATATCTGCTTATGTAGTTCTCTCTCTTTCTTGTTGTTTTGTTGATGGTTTCCTTTGCTGTGAAAAACCTTTTTATTTTGATGTAGTGCCATTTGTTTATTTTCTATTTAGTTTTTATTGCCCTAGGAGCAGTATCAGTGAAATTGCTTCAGCATATGTCTGAGATTTCGCTGCCTGTGGATTCCTCTAGTATTTTTATGTTTTCCTGTCTTATGTTTAAATCCTTTATCCATTTTGAGTTTATTTTTGTGTATGGTGTAAGTTGATGGTCTAGTTTCATTTTTTTGCAAGTATCTGTCCAATTTTCCCAACACCATTTATTGAAGAAACTGTCTTTACCCATTGTATGGTCTGCCTCCTTTGTCAAACATTAATTGCGCATAATGGCTTGTGTCAATTTCTGGGTTCTCTGTCCTGTTCCACTAGTCTATATGTCTTTTCTTGTGCCAGTACCAGATCGTTTTGAGAACAATGGCTTTGTAGTATAGCTTGATACTGATACTACCCAAAGCAGTATATAAATTCAATGTAATCCCCATTAAAATACCAATGGCATACTTCAAAGACCTAGAACAAATTCTCCAAAACTTCATCTGGAATAAAAAAAGACCCTGAATAGCTGCAGCAATCTTGAGAAGAACAATGTTGGAGGGATCACAATACCATATATCTTCCCATTTTTTTAATTGGATTGTTTGCTGTTAAAGTTCCAAGATTTCTGTATATATATGGATATTAAACCTTTGTCAAAGTTGTCTTCAAATTTATCTCCAAAGTTGTCTGTTGTATTTTTAACAAAATATGTTTTTACTGCTTTTTAGAGATAGATAGATACAGAGATAGAAACACTGATTAGAGAAGAACATCATCAAACAGCTACCTACTGTATATCCCCTACTGGAGATTGAGCACAAAATCTGGGCATATGTCCTGACAAAGAATTGAACCACTGACCTCCTGGTTCCTGGTTCCATGAACAAATGCTGAGCCACACCTGCTGGACAGCCTTTTTGTTTGGTTGTCAGTTTCTTTTGTTTTTGGCACTCCAATATTTCATTGTATCCAGCCCCATTCGGCAGGGCATCTTGCTCAGGTTTTTACTAGGCCAAAAGTTGGAGTTTTCTCACTGTCAGACCTAGCTTTACAAGTGCAGATTTCTAGCCCAGTGCCATTACATTCTTCCTTGGTTTGCAGCAGGGTAGTAAAGACCAAGTCATTCTGCAGGTGGGAATAGAGTTATCATCTATATGTGTGCTTGACTTGGACAACACCTATCCTCTTTCTTAAGTCATATGTCCATCCCATTTCTGTCTCCTTGTGCAACATTCTTCCAGATAATCAAACCTTCGCAGATTCACTCTGTGTGTACCAATCAGACACTCCACCATCCTCAATCTTGGCCGTATGTACCAACCAGACACTCCACCATCCTCAATCTTGGCTGTATGTACCAACCAGACACTCCACCATCCTCAATCTTGGCAATGTCTCCAATAGACACAGCACTATGAATGTCCCAGGCTGATGTAAAAATGCACTCACTTGTTGCCTGAGCTGCTGTGGTCTGAGACTTTTAGGTGGGTCAAATTCTCACTGATTTTTACCATGCCACACAGGCATTCTGTCCCTTTTTGGTTACACTGGATTTGGGATCCATGCATGGGGTTGAGACTACCCACTCCTAGGTTGGGAGGACTCCACTACTGCACTACTCTCTACCACAACCACACAGTTTCATAATCTGGCTCAATATCTCTGCATCTCTTCCTGTATTTTTTCACAGTCCAAGCCTACACTTCAAATAAACTACACTTTGGCTGTTTTTTTTCAAGCTGAACACTCTGCAATTTAGCTGAGAGTTCCATGTTTATACACCAATAAACTTTATTAAAAGGGAAATTACAAAAACAACCCCACTCACAATTGCTTCAAAAAGAACAAAATACCTAGAAATAAACATAATCAATCTGTACTCAGAAATTTGTAAGATACCAAAGAAAAAAAATATAGAAGATACATTTAAGTGGAAATACATACCATGTTAATGGATAAATAGTCAAGATAATTAAAATGCTCATACTACCCAAAGCAATATACATATTAAACATAATTCCTATCATAATACCAATGGTGTATTTCACAGAACTAAAAGAAATATTCCATATATTTATGTTAAACCACAAAAGACCCCGAATAGTAACAACAATCTTGAGGAAGAACAAAATTGGAAGAATCATGATACCTAATATCAAATGATATAACTACTTGACCATAGTTATCAAAACAGCATGGTACTGGCATTGAAACCGATGTATAGGTCAATGGAATAGAATAGAGAGACAAGAAATAGAGCCACAGTCAAAAATATACATAGGGCTAAAGATAATCTATTCAATAAATGACGTTGGCAAAATTGGACAGATACATGCAAAAAAAAAATGAAAGTAGATTACCTTATTACACTAAAAACAAGATTAAGGGGGATCCAGATGGCGACCGGCAGGAAGGTAGGGAGGGAGAGAGTGTGAGAGAGTGAGGAACCCATAGAGGAGAGTGTAGATGTGTATGGTGTGTGTGTGATGAGCTAGGGACAGTTAGATTCTGCAGGTCCTCCAAGGGGCTGCTAAACTGGGCAGTCTTAGATGGCGGAGCCCCACGCACAAAGCAGACACTTTTGGGCAGCTGGTGCAAGCATGGAGACCCGCCATCTTGAAAAACAGAGCTGCTTGAGACTAGAATCCTGGCCTCAGACACAAACCAGGACCCTGCACACACGGGAGACAGAGAACTGCGACCACAACTTCAGACCAACAGACAACAAGAATCCAGATTTCCATACAGTAGGTTTCTGTGAGTCAAAGAGCCTATCCCACTCTCCAAAGGCTCGTGGATAGCACCATAGTAACTGATAGACCCGCCCCAAGCCCAAGCTGCAATGCCCCTATAAGGAATTTGAGAGCACAGGTGATGCAGCTCCCCTTAGGGGAATTTGAGCATGCGCTCAGGACAGAGTGTGCGAAGCCCTAGCCAGTTTGGCTCAGCAGTGAGGGCGCGCACGAACCCCAGTGCTGCTACTGGAATTTGAGAGACTGGAATCTGCTCCCCGCAATGCAGTTGGGCGACCAAACCCAATGCCCATGCAGGGTGGCAGTGCCACCTGACTTTGATTCTGGACAAGTGCACATGGAGGTCAGGTTTCCGCAGCACAGGTACATCACAGAGCTATTGTGCAACCCAGTCCCCCATGGTAACTGGGACCCAAATTCTCCCCACAAGAGGCAGCACTGAGCACCACCAACTTGACTCTGTTTCTTATCGTGTGCACCTGGGATCCCTGACTCACAGAGCATTCACACTAAGAGCCAGTGACTCCAATTCTTGGTGCATGCACACACAGGGACCCTGATTCTCAGCGAGAAGCCACACAAGGCAACAAAGACTCTGACACTCAATTCTTGGTGCAGACACAGGGAAACTCTGACTCCTGGCATGCACTAAGGGACTCATTTTCGGCACATACCAACAGTGTGGTTCAAGCAGGGTCCCTGATTCTAAGTGCACACATGAGACCACACTGAACACTGGGGACACTGACCCTGGGCAAGTCTGGTTTCCACAAACTCAAGCCAGCCACACGTCCTAGTGTCAGAGCACTTCAGTGAAACTTGGGTGGTGTGAAGTTCCCATGGCACATGGCCAGGTCCATGCAAATTGAAGCTTGAACCTTCTGGTGATAGTCAAAATGGAGAGATGACACAAATCACAGAAGAAAGAAAATGAGGAGTCTCCAAGAAAGGAAATTAGTGAAATTGAAGCATGCAACATGACCATAAAAGAGTTCAGAGTTATGGTCGTGGAATTTATACATCAGATGGATGAGAAAATCAAAAACTTATGCAAGAATCAGGAAGAAATGAAAAGTGATATAGCTACAATCAAAAACACCAAGGAAAGTTTCAACAGTAGACTACAAGAAGCAGAGGACCGAATTAGTGAGTTAGATGATCAGGTACAGAAACAAGCTCAATCTGAACGGCAATTGGAGAAAAAATTAAAAAGCAGGAGGAAAGCCTAAGGGAGCTTCAGGACAACATGAAACCAAGTAACATATGTATAATAGGGCTGCCAGAAGGACAACAAGAGCAGCAGGGATTAGAAAATCTATTTGAAGAAATAATGATAGAAAACTTCCCGGATATGGGGAAGAAAAAAGTTACACAAGTACAGAGAGTCCCAAGCAGGATCAACCCCAAAAGACCCACACCAAGACACATCATAATTTCAATGGCAAATATAAACGACAAAGAGAGAACCTTAAAAGCGGCAAGAGAGAGACAGAGAGTTACCTGCAAAGGAACACCCATCAGATTATCAAATGATTACTCAACAGAAACACATCAAGCAAGAAGGGAATGGAAGGAGGTACACAAAGTGTTGCAAAGCAAAGGACTGAATCCAAGAATACTCTATCCAGCAAGACTATCAATCAAAATTGAAGAGGAAATCAGGAGCTTCTCAGACAAAAAAAGGCTAAGGGAGTTTTTCACCACCAAACCAGCAATGCAAGAAATGCTAAAGGGAATACTATAAAAAGAAGAAATAAACAGGTAACAAGGAACACAGACACAAAAATAGATATGACTACAAACAAATAACTTTCAGTAATAACTTTAAATGTAAACCAACTAAATGCTCCAATCAAAAGACATCGAGGGGCTGAATGGATTAAAAACATGACCCATATATATGCTATCTACAAGAGACCCACCTCAGAACAAGAGACTCACACAGATTGAAAGTGAAGGGATGTAAAAATATCTTTCAGGCAAATGGAAATGAAAAAAAAGCTGGGGTAGCAATACTTATATCTGACAAAATAGACCTCAAAATAAATGCCTTAAAAAGAGTTAAGGTAGGCCACTTCATAATACTAAAGGGATCGATACAACAAGAGAATATAATCCTCATAAACATATATGTACCCAATGCAGGAGCACCCAAATACATAAAAAAACTACTGGAAGATATCAAGGGAGAGATCGACAACAATACAATCATAGTAGGGTACTTTAATACACTACAATATCCTTGGATAAATCCTCTAGATGAAAAACCAGCAAAGATACAGCAATCCTAAATGACTCACTAGATCAGATGGACTTAACTGACATCTTCAGAACATTTCACCCTAAAGCTATGGAATATACATTCTTCTCAAGTGCACATGGGACATTTTCAAAAATAGACCACATATTGGGTCACAAGCAAAGTTTAACCAAATTCGAGAAGATTCAAATCATACCAAGCATCGTCTCAGACCACAATGCCATAAAGTTAGAAATAAACTACTATAAAAACAATCCAAAAATCTCAAACACTTGGAAGCTGAAGAGCATGCTATTGAATAATGACTGGGTTACCAAAGAGATCAAAGAAGAAATTAAAAGCATTCTGGTAACTAATGACAACAAAAATACAACAATCAAAAATCTATGGGAGACAATGAAAGCAGTCCTGAGAGGGAAGTTTATAGCTCTACAAGACTACGTCAAAAAAACAAGAAAAATGGTAGTAAATAATCTAACTCTACAACTCAAAGAATTAGAAAGAGAGGAACAAGAAAGCCCAGAGTGAGCAGAAGGGAGGAGATAATAAAGATCAGAGCAGAAATAAATGACATAGAGATCAAAAAAACCCAACCAAACAAACAAACAAACAAACAAAAAAACTGTACAAAAGAACAATGAAACCAAGAGCTGGTTCTTTGAAAGGATAAACAAGATTGATGAACCTCTAGCCAGGCTCACCAAGAAGCAAAGAGAGAGAACTAAAATTAACAAAATCAGAAATGAAAGAGGAGAAATAACAACAGACCCCACAGAAATACAAAGAATTGTTAAAATATACTATGAGCAACTCTACCCCAACAAACTAGAAAACCTAGAGAAAATGGACATATTCCTAGAAAAATACAACCTCCCAAAACTCAATCAGGAAGATTCTAAAAATCCCAATAGGCTGATAACTATGGAAGAAATTGAAGGAGTTATCAAAAAGCTTCTAGCAAACAAAAGCCCGGGGCCAGAGGGCTACACACGGGAGTTTTACCAAACATTCAAGGAAGAACTAAAACCTATCCTCCTCAGATTATTCCAAAAATTCAAGAGGAAGGAACACTTCCAAGCTCATTCTATGAAGCCAGCATCATCCTAATACCAAAATCAGATAAAGAAAATACAATGAAAGAGAGTTACAGGCCAATATCCCTCATGAACATAGATGCCAAAATCCTCAACAAAATTCTAGCAAATCGGATCAAGCAATACATTAGGAAGATCATACACCATGACCAAGTAGGATTTATCCCAGGAATGCAAGGATGGTACAATATCTGCAAATCAATAAATGTGATACATTACATAAACAAATTGAAAGATAAAAATCACATAATCATATCAATTGATGCAGAAAATGCAATTGACAAAATCCAACACCCCTTCTTGATAAAAACACTCAGCAAGATGGGAATGGAAGGATCATACCTCAACATAATAAAAGCCATATATGACAAACCCACAGCCAACATCATACTCAATGGCAAAAACTAAAACCATTTCCCCTAAGAACAGGAACAAGACAGGGATGCCCACTCTCACCACTCCTGTTCAACACAGTGTTGGAAATTCTAGCATTTCAATCAGACAAGAAGAAGAAATAAAAGGCATCCAAATTGGAAAAGAAGAAGTAAAACTGTCCTTATTTGCAGATGACATGATACTGTACTTAGAAAACCCTAAAGGCTCCATCAAAAAATTATTAGACTTAAATAAATTTGGCAATGTAGCAGGATACGAAATTAATGCCAAGAAATCTATGGCATTTCTTTACACCAATAGTGAACTTATAGAAAGAGAGACTAAAAAAGCAATCCCATTTACCATCACACCAAAAATTAAGATACTTAGGAATAAAATTAACTAAGGAGGTAAAAGACCTACATGCGAAAAAATACAGGACACTGAAAAAAGAGATAGAGGAAGACATAAACAAATGGAAGAACATACTCTGTTCATGGATTGGTAGAATCAAAATCATCAAAATGTCCATACTACCCAAAGCAATCTACAGATTCAATGCAATCCCCATTAAAATACCAATGGCATATTTCACAGACCTAGAAAGAACTTTCCAAAAATTCATCTGGAATAAAAAAAGGCCCAGAATAGCTGCCTCAATCCTGAGAAAGAAGAACAAAGTAGGTGGAATCTCAATAACAGACATCAAGCTGTATTACAAAGCCACTGTTTTTAAAACAGCCTGGTACTGGCACAAGAACAGACAAATTGATCAATGGAATAGAATAGAAAACCCAGAAGACCCAAACCACTATGCACAATTAATATTTGACAAAGGAGGCATGAACATAAAATGGAGTCAAGATAGTCTCTTCAACAAATGGTGTTGGGAAAATTGGACAGATACATGAAAAAAAAATGAAACTAGACCACCAACTTACACCATACACAAAAATAAACTCAAAATAGATAAAGGAATTAAACGTAAGAAGGAAACCATAAAAATACCAGAGGAATCCACAGGCAGAAAAATCTCAGACATATGCCGAAGCAATCTTTTCACCGATACTGCTCCTAGGGCAATGGAAAATAAAGAGAAAATAAGCAAATGGGACTACATCAAAATAAAAAGCTTTTGCACAGAAAAAGAAACCATCAACAAAACAACAAGAAGCCCACTACATGAGAGAACGTATTTGTCAATGACATCACCGATAAGAGTTTAATTTCCACATTTTCAGGGAACTCATACAACTTAACAAAAGAAAGATAAACAATCCAATCAAGAAATGGGCAACTAACCTAAATAGACAATTTTTGAAGGGGGACAGAAGGAAGGCTAAGAGACACATGAAAACATGCTCAAAGTCAGTAATTATCTGAGCAATGCAAATCAAAACAACAATGCGGTATTGTCTCACACCCGTGAGAATGGCTATCATCAACAAATCAAGAAACGACAAATGTTGGCGAGGATTCGGAGAAAAAGAAACTCTTTTGCACTGCTGGTGGGAATGCAGACTGGTGCAGCCACTGTGGAGAATAGTATGGAGTTTCCTTAAAAAACTAAAAATGGAACTCCCATTTGACCCAGTGATCCCACTTCTAGGAATATATCCCGAGAAACTAGAAACACCAATCAGAAAGGATATATGCACCCCTATGTTCATAGCAGCATAATTTACTATAGCTGAGATTTGGAAACAGCCTAAATGCCCATTAGCAGATGAGTGGAGTAAAAAACTGTGGTACATCTACACAATGGAATACTACGCTGCAGTAAAAAAGAAGGAGTTCTTACTATTTGCAACAGCATGGATGGAGATGGAGAGCATTATGCTAAATGAAATTAGCCAGTAAGAGAAAGACAAATACCACATAATCTCACTCATTTGTGGAATGTAATGAACAACATAAACTGACGAATAGGGACAGCTCCAGAGGCAGAGAAGCATCGATCAGACTGCCAGACCTCAGAGGGAAGCTAGCGGAGGGTGGGTGAAAGAAGATCAACCAAAGGACTTGTATGCATGAATATAAGCCTAGCCAATGGACATGAATACCAGGCGGGTAAGGACATGAGTGGGGTTGGGGGTTTAATGGAGGGGTGAGGACACATATGTAATACCTTAATAAAAAAAAAAAGATTAAACTCAGAATGGAATAAAGACTTAAGTGTTAGACTTAAAACCATAAATTTTCTAGAAGAAACAACAGGCAGTGCAATCTCAGACATTTCCTGATATATATCCTCAGGTAAGGGACACAACAGAAAAGGGGAACAAATTGGATTACATCAAACTGTATTTTTCTTTTCATTGTATATTTGACCCATGTACCTTTTCTACTTACCACCTAACCCCCATCACCCTTACCCTCTGGTAACCAATCTATTGCTGTTTGTGTCTATGAGTTTTTATTTTTATTTGCTCATATGTTGCTTTCACCTTTATTCCTACATATGAGTGAAATTATATGGTTCTTCTTTATTATTAATTTTGTTGGGATGACATTGGTTAATAGGATCATATAGGTTTCAAGTGTACATTTCTATGATGCATGATCTGTATATTGCATTGTGTGCCCACTGCCCAAAAATCATATAATCTTCTGTCACCAGATAGTTGGCCCCCTTTACTCTTTACTACCACCCCCCAACTTATTCACTTGGTAAGTATCTTATTGTTGTCTGTTGTAGGGAGTGGTTATAGGGTTAAGCCTTGAACTGACTTGTTGGCAAAGCCGCAAACAAGTCCTAGCATAAGGGCACAACCCTCTTAGCATAATTAAGCTTGACCTTATGACACCCCTATCCGGGTAGCTAATGGGCTGTGGGAGGTGCAGCAAGTGCTGCCAAAACAAGTGAAACTCACAAGAATATTTTAACTAAGGTGACCACTACCTTGTTTACCTCTGACTAAAAAATAAAGGCTCAGTTTGCAGTCTGGATCTTTTTCTGTTGTCTCAGCCAGACACAAAAGATCCTTGTAGACTCAGGTTATTCTCTTTGTCTGTCTTTTCTTCATCCTTTGTCAGCCCCGCCTCAGGCTTGCCGAACCCTTGGCTGTGCTGGCACGGCACAGTCTGTGTCTATGAGTTTCAATTTCACATTCTACACATGAATAAAATTATATAGTTCTTAGCTTTTTCTAACTCAATTACTTTGCTTAGCATAATATTCTCAAGATCTATCAATGTCACAAATGACAGTATTTCATTTTTTCTTAAGACTAAGTAGCATTACCACATCTTCGTTATCCAGTTCTCTATGAAAGGACACTTTAGTTGTCTACATGACTTGACCACCATGAATAATGCTGCAATCTATGTAGGGGTGCATATATCTATGCAAATAAGTCTTTTTTGAGAGGTTTTTGGTGGAAAACCAGAAGAGAGATTACTGAGTCATATGGCAACTCTATTTTTAATTTTTTAATTTTCTCCTTTTGGATTTCTTTTAAACCTTCATCTCTCAGCTTATTCATTCTTGTTTAAAAAAATATTATTGAGAGTATTACAGATGTTCCCTCCCCTCCCCCTTCTTGCCCCTCTCCAACTGAATCCCACCCTACAGGCCTTCACCATATGAGTGATTCTCTTTGCGCTTCCTAAGGAGCAGCTGCCCGACAAACAGAACAAACCTTCCAGTCAGGCTTCTGAGCCTCTTTCTCGAGCACCTCTTCATCGCGGATGCTCCACATTCTTTCCTCTCCCTGTCCGCTGCCCCCCATTCTTTACTGCCCCCACTTCTCCAGAGCAGGTGGAAGGCTTCTCACTCACTGCCTAGGCATGCTCTGCCATGGGGCAGGGCACCGCAGGCTTGCTTTTGGGTCAAGGCGGGAGCAGGAGTCAATGCCTCTGAAGTGTGAAGGCCACCTGAGCGAGGCCCGTAGCACTGGGAGCTTCTCTGAATCACATCGGTCAGTCCAGTACCCTGCAGTGCAGCACCCCTCCACTGAGGTGGCACCACCCCTCAACCCCCGCCTCAGGGATAAGGGTCCTTGCCCCTCTGCCCAGGAGTCCTTCCATGCCCTTTGATCCCTGGCTGGGCCCACCCACGTCTTGGGGCCACTGCAGAACCTCTGTCTCTCTGCATGGCTCTGAGGGCTTCCTGTGTGCTGAGTCAAATTCCACAGCCAACTGGAATTGGCCTCAGTTTCCTGGTCTGTAAAATGGATGAAGCGTGTCCCAGTGCCTTCACTGAGCTTTGATGGCCAATTGAGATACTATGTAAAGAAAATGAGGGAAGAAGTGAGAAAGAAAAGGAAGGACGAGCAACACAAAAGAAAGACTGAAAGGAACCTGTAAACCCATTGTCACTTAAATAGGGAATATAGTCAATAGTGTTGTAATGATGGTATGATGCCAGGTGGGTACTAGAAATATCGGGGAACACTTTGTAAGTATATGATTGTCTAACCACTATTCTGTAACTAATATAAAACCTGAAACCAATACAAAATAATATTGAATGTAAAGAAATTAAAATTGGAGTGAAATTTTTATAAATTTCAATGTTTAAATAAAAGCTGTAAAGGAAGGAAGGGGAGAATAAAAATAGTGTTTTTCATTTTACCACTTTATTAAAAAGACAGTTGTCTTTATATGGTGCTTTTATACTTTTATACTTTTCTAAGTCATTATCTCATTTTAATTTCCGGGAAACTTAAAGACAAGATAATTATTCCCTCCACTATCCAAAGAAAGGAAATCTTGGTGTCTGGTCCTAATGATTCAATCGTCAAGCCCTTATTGTAAAGCAGAGTTAGTAAAATTTTCTGTGCAGGGTCATATCTATACTAATAAAAGCCTTGGGGGTGATCAGGCCAGCAGGTGAGGGTATTTGGGGACAATCAGGTCTGCAGAGGAGAAGTTAGGTGTCAATCAGGCCAGCAAGGGAGCAGTTAGGGGGCAATCAGGCAGGCAGGTGAGCAGTTAGGAGCCAGCGGTCCCGGATTGTGAGAGGGATGTCCAACCATCCATTTAGGCCCGATCCCTCAAAGGGGTCCCAGATTGGAGAGGGTGCAGGCTGGGCTGAGGGACACACCACCAAGAGCTGGTTCTTTGAAAGGATAAACAAGATTGATGGACCTCTAGCCAGGCTCACCAAGAAGCAAAGAGAGTGGACCCAAATAAACAAAATCAGAAATGAAAGAGGTGAAATAACAACAGACCCCACTGAGAACAAAGGATTGTTACAAAATACTACGAACAACTCTATTCCAACAAACTGGACAACCTGGAGGAAATGGACATATTCCTATAAAAATACAACCTTCCAAAAATCAATCAAGAAGAATCGCAACAGCTCAATAGGCCAATAACTATGGACGAAATTGAAGCAGTCATCAAAAAGCTTCCGGCAAACCAAAGCCCGGGGCCTGACGGCTACACAGGAGAGTTTTACCAAAGATTCAAGGAAGAACTAAAACCTATCCTCCTCAGACTATTCCAAAAAATTCAAGAGAAAGGAACACTACCAAGCTCCTTCTATGAAGCCAGCATCACCCTAATACCAAAACCAGATAAAGACAACACAATGAAAGAGAATTACAGACCAATATCCCTCATGAACATAGATGCCAAAATCCTCAACAAAATTCTAGCAAATCGGCTCCAGCAGTACATCAGAAAGATCATACACCATGACCAAGCAGGATTTATCCCAGGAATGCAAGGATGGTACAATATCCGCAAATCAATAAACGTGATACATCACATAAACAAATTGAGAGATAAAAATCACATAGTCATATCAATTGATGCAGAAAAGTACTTGACAAAATCCAACACCCTTTCTTTATAAAAACTCTCAACAAGGTGGGAATAGAAGGCTCATATCTCAACATAATAAAAGCTATATATGATAAACCCACAGCAAACATCATACTCAATGGACAAAAACTAAAAACATTTCCCCTAAGAACAGGAATAAGACAGGGATGCCCACTCTCACCACTCCTGTTTGACATAGTACTGGAAGTATTAGCCATTGCAATTAGACAAGAAGAAGAAATAAAAGGCATCCAAATTGGAAAAGAACAAGTAAAGCTGTCTTTATTTGCAGACGACATGATATTGTACATAAAACCACCAAAAGACTCCGTCAAAAAACTAATAGACTTAATAAATGAATTCGGCAATGTAGCAGGATACAAAATTAACACCAAGAAATCTATGGCCTTTCTATACACCAATAGTGAACTTACAGACAGAGAGACTAAAAAGGCAATCCCATTTACCATCGCACCAAAAAAATTAAGATACCTAGGAATAAACTTAACTAAGGAGGTAAAAGACCTATACACGGAAAACTACAGGACACTGAAAAAAGAGATAGAGGAAGAAGTAAACAGATGGAAGAACATACCATGTTCATGGATTGGTAGAATCAACATCATTAAAATGTCCATACTACCCAAAGCAATCTATAGATTCAATGCACTCCCCATTAAAATACCAACGGCATATATCACAGACCTTGAAAGAACTCTCCAAAAATTCATCTGGAATAAAAAAAGATCCCGAATAGCCACAGCAATCCTGAGAAGGAAGAATAAAGTAGGAGGGATCTCAATACCAGATTTCAAGCTGTATTACAAAGACACTATTCTCAAAACAACCTGGTACTGGCACAAGAACAGACATATAGATCAATGGAACAGAATAGAGAATCCAGATATCGATCGAAACCACTATGCTCAATTAATATTTAACAAAGGAGGCATGAACATACAATGGAATAAAGACAGTCTCTTCAATAAATGGTGTTGGGAAAATTGGACAGACACATGCAAAAAAATGAAGCTAGATCACCAACTTACGCCATACACAAAAATAAACTCAAAATGGATACAGGACTTAAACATAAGATGGGAAACCATAAAAATACTAGAGGAATCCACAGGCAGCAAAATCTCAGACATATGTCAAAAGAACTTCTTCACCGATACTGACCCGAGGGCAATGGAAGCTAAAGAGAAAATAAACAAATGGGACTACATCAAAATAAAAAGCTTTTTTACAGCAAAAGAAACTATCAACAAAACAACAAGAAAGCCCACTGCATGGGA
Source organism: Ia io (assembly GCA_025583905.1). NCBI lineage: Eukaryota > Metazoa > Chordata > Mammalia > Chiroptera > Vespertilionidae > Ia > Ia io. The sequence continues at coordinate 886,222 of JAJQQW010000001.1, forward strand.
GAACATATTTGCAAATGGCATCACTGATAAAGGTTTAATCACCAACATCTACAGGCAGCTTATACAACTTAATAAAAGGAAGATAAATGATCCAATAAAAAAAATGGGCAACGGACCTAAATAGAATCTTTTCCAAAGAAGACAGAAGGAAGGCCAAGAGACACATGAAAACATGCTCAACGTCACTAATTATCCGAGAGATGCAAATCAAAACAACAATGCGCTATCATCTCACACCTATCAGAATGGCTATCATCAACAAATCAACAAACGACAAGTGTTGGCGAGGATGAGGAGAAATAGGAACCCTCGTGCATTGCTGGTGGAAATGCAGACTGGTGCAGCCACTGTGAAGAACAGTATGGAGTTTCCTCAAAAAACTGAAAATAGAACTCCTGTTTGACCCAGTAATCCCACTCCTAGGTATATATCCTAAGAAACTGGGAACACCAATAAGAAAGGATATATGCACCCCTATGTTCATAGCAGCACAATTTACAATAGCTAAGATCTGGAAACAGCCTAGGTGCCCATCAGCAGATGACTGGATCAGAAAACTATGGTACATCTACACAATGGAATATTATGCTGCCATAAAAAAGAAGGAATTCTTACCATTTGCAGCAACCTGGATGGAATTGGAGAGCATTATGTTAAGTGAAATAAGCCAGTCAATGAAAGAAAAATACCACATGATCTCACTCATTTATGGATAATAAAGAACATTACAAACTTGAACAAAAAGATAGATACAGAGGCAGTAAAGCATCAAACAGTCTGTCAAATTACAGCAGGAAGGTTAGGGAGAGTTGGGGAAGATAAGAGATCAATCAAAGGACTTGTATGCTTGCATATAAGCATAACCAATGGACGCAAAACTCTGGGGGGTGAGGGCATATATGGGAGTGGGGTGGGGAGGCAATGGTAAGATATGTACACATATAATACCTTAATAAAAAAATTGGGAAAAAAAAAGCCTAGGCCCCATGGTTATACAGTAATAAACAAAACCAAACATGATTTAAGTAGAATCCAAACAAAAAAAGTAAGTTAATATGAAAGTTTCTCTCTTTACATTGAGTGGGAAAATCAACAAATGGTCGGAAATGAGAAAACTGAAAAGGGATTGGGGGGAGGGTTGATGCTTCTATTTTAATAAACCATATTGTTTCTAAAAAATAAAAATAAAAAAATAATAAAAGCCATATATGACAAACCCACAGTGTACATCATATTCAATGGACAAAAACTAAAACCATTTCCCCTAAGAACAGGAACAAGACAGTGATGCCCGCCCACTCTCACCATTCTTGTTGGATATAGTACTGGAAGTACTAGCCATTGTGATCAGAGAAGAAGAAGAAATAAAAGGCATCCAAATTGGAAAAGTAGAAGTAAAACTGTCCTTATTCACAGATGACATGATACTGTATATGGAAAACCCAAAAAACTCCATATAACATTTTTAAACTTAATAAATGAATTCAGCAATGTAGTCTGATACAAAATGAATGCCAAGAAATCTATGGCATTTCTTTACACCATAGTGAACTTACAGAAAGAGAGACTAAAAAAGCAATCCCATTTACCATGGCATGAAAAAAATTAAGATACCTAGGAATAAACTTAACTAAGGAGGTAAAAGACCTATATGTGAAAAACTAGAGGACACTGAAAAAAGAGACAGAGGAAGACATAAACATATGAAAGAACATACTGTGTTCATGGATTGGTATAATCAACATCATCAAGATATCCATACTACCCAAAGCAATCTAAATATTCAATGCCATCCACATTAAAATCCCAACAGCATATTTCACAGACTTGGAATGAACATTCCAAAAATTCATCTGGAATTAAAAAAAGACCCCGAAATGCTGCAGCAATCTTGAGAAAGAACAACGTAGGTGGGATCTCAATACCAGATATCAAGCTGTATTACAAAGCTACTGTTCTTAAAACACCCTGGTACTGGCATAAGAACAGACATATAGAACAATGGAATAAATAGAGAACCCAGAAATCGATCCAAAGCACTATGCTAAATTAATATTTGACAAAGGAGGCAAGAACATACAATGCAGTCAAGACAGCCTCTTCAATAAATGGTGTTTGGAAAATTGGACAGATACATGCCAAAAAATGAAACTAGACCACCAACTTACACCATACACAAAAATAAACTCAAAATGGATCAAGGACTTAAACATAAGACAGGAAACCATAAAAATACTAAAGGAATCTACCGGCAGAAAAATCTCTGACATATGCCAAAAGAACATTTTCGCTGATACTGCTCCTAGGGCAATGGAAGCTAAAGAGAAAATAAACAAGTGAGACTACATCAAAATAAAAATCTTTTGCACAGCAAAGGAAACCATCAATAAAACAACAAGGAAGCCCACTGCATGGGAGAGCATATTTGCCAATGATGTCAACGATAAGGGTTTAATCTCCAACATTTACAGGGAACTCATACAACTTAACAAAAAGAAGATAAACAACCCAATCAAAAAATGGGAAACTGATCTAAATAGACACTTTTCGAAAGAAGACAGAAGGAAGGCCAAGAGACATATGAAAACCTGCTCTAAATCACTAATCATTAGAGAGATGAAAATCAAAACAATGCGGTACCATCTCACACCTGTCAGAATGACCATTATCAACAAGTCAACAAATGACAAGTGCTGGCGAGGATGTGGAGAAAAAGGAACCCTCGTGGACTGCTGGTGGGAATGCAGACTGGTGCAACCACTGTTGAGAACAGTATGGACTTTCCTTAAAAAACTAAAAATAGAACTCCCATTTGACCCAGTGATCCCACTTCTAGGAATATATCCCAAGAAACTGGAAACATCAATCATAAAGGATTTATGCACCCCTATGTTCATAGCAGCACAATTCACCATAGGTAAGATTTGGAAACAGCCTAAGTGCCCATCAGCAGATGAGTGGATTGAAAAACTGTGGTACATCTACACAATGGAATACTACGCTGCGGTAAAAAAGAAGGAGCTCTTACCATTTGCAACAATATGGATGGAGATGGAGAACATTATGCTTAGTGAAATAAGCCAGGCCGAGTAAGATAAATATCACATGATCTCACACATTTATGGAATATAATGAACAACATAAACTGATGGAGAAAAAATAGATCCAGAAACAGAGAAACATCAATCAGAACGTCAAACCTTGGAAGAAATTGTGAGGTAACCAGAAACCCAAGAATGCCTGAGAACGCCTTTCTAGCCATGCTAGCAATCATCAGATGTACAGTAATTTTACCTGGGACAAGAGGGTAAGTAGTTTGGTCTTATGCTCCTGGCCCTTCATGGGTAAGACCCCTTACGTGGGCTGATCCCCTGACTAATGTAGTTACCAATAATACCAAACACCTTGGTCATCCAGGAGGTCCATGTGTGGGGCAAGAAAGTATAAATACCCAGTGGTCTCCACCCAGCTTCCCTTTTGTATGACACAAAATCAAAACAATGCCCCTTTGTGTGTACAATTAAAGAGAGGTTTCTGGCTTGTGTGGACACCAAAGAAAGGGTGTCACTACTATCACTACTTGCCCCCGGTAGAGGTGCAGAAAATGTAACTAAGACCTTGTCTATATAAAAAGAAATGAACAGCCAGTTTGAAAGGGAATTGCCATGGACTAGAATAAAGAATATCCTTACATGATATTATTCTACACTGTCATTAAAATTTTTCCCAGATTTGGATCACCCCTCATACTCATAATAGTTCCTCTCACCCTTGGAGATAAAATAATAATCCTATCTAATAAAAGAGTAATATGCAAATAAGCATCACTCTGCTACGCCCACGATTGGACCAGCGGGAGGCTGGGGTCAGGACTCGGGTTGGCCTCTCAACCGCCTGATCGGCCAGACACGCCCCCATCAGCGTTCGCGCAGCAGCAGTGGCGGTGTCGCCCAGACCCGCCCTATCAGCGTTTGCAGGGTGGCAGCTGCGGCGGTGTTGCCAAGACCCACCCCCATCAGTGTTCGCGGGTCGGGGCGGTGCCCATGCTTGGACCCGCCTCCATGCACCTGCACTGTGGGAGGGCCTGGTCAGCAGCTGCCGAGGCTGCTTCAAGGGCCAAAGAGGGAGGAAGGGCCAGACCCCAGCAGCCGCAGCTGCTGTGGGCCCAGGGAGACAGGCAGGGCTGGACAGGCAACCTCAGGGTTGGCCTGGGGGTGAGTCCAGCAGCGCAGCTTGACAGCAGACAGCAGGGCCTGCTTAGCCATAGCTGCCGGGGACCCACAACAGGCAAGTGGGCCTGCAGGCAGCACCCAGCAGGGCCTGCTTGGCTGTTGCCTCGGCGACCTGGGAGCAGACAAGCGCAGCTGCAGGCACCACCCAGCAGGGCTTGCTTGCCCATCGCTATGGTGAGGAGCAGCCAAGCCCCTCAGAGAGCAGAGGACCACAGGGAGCGGGCCTAAGCCGTCACCAGGACATGCCCTGAGGGCTCTCGGATTGGAGAGGGTACAGGTCGGGCTGAGAGACGCCCCCCCTCAACCCCCCCCCCCATGCATGAATTTCATGCACCAGGCCTCTAGTAATAATAATAATCTGTTTAGTGCTTGGAGACAAACTTAACACATCTCTTGATACTTTAGAATTACAACAGCTAATATACAATTATCCAAAGCAAACTTACAAACTCATTTTTTAAATGTCTGGCAGCAATCTAAAAAGGACATGTAAGGATTTAATCCTTTTCATTGTGTAGAGGGCCTCCTGAGAAGGCACCTGAGCATTCTATATTGGTCCCTCTTACCCTTTAGGCCAGGAGAGACCCTCTTCTCACGATTCAATTGCTCACAGCTGTTGCATGAGTTCTCTGTTCATGTCGAGGTTGAAGTCTTGTGATGACTGGTGCCATGGATCTGTCTCTCACCCAGTGGGGCGAACTGAGACCTCCCTGGAGAAGAAACACAGGTTCCACAAGATATGTGATCAGTGCTGGGGCCCCGCCAGCAGGCGAGGGGATCCCAAGGCAGGTGCTGGGCATGGAGGCCACGGGGGCATAGGCTACCAAGGAGACAAAACTGAACCTCACGACACCCTGTTTGGCCCTGGAAGATGGCTGGTTAGCCAGAGACGGGTAAGATCCCTCAAGGAAGGAACAACTTAAGACAGGACAGTTGCAGAGGGGCCATCAGGAGAGAATTTGGGGATCAACAGAGGTGGGGCACAGACCATAACCCCCCCAACATTGCAAGGACCTGAACCCTAGTCCCTTCTGAGGGTGGTCTCCTGCCCCCATGGCTGCTTCGTGCTTCCCATGCCCAGCTCAGATCAGGACCCAGGTGACCAACAGAGACTTGGCCGACAGCAGCTCCCCTCTCACTCCAACAAGAATTATTTGAATTGTCTTGTACCCATGGTGTGGGGAAGTGGGTTTACGATATCTAAATCCAGCCTACCACCAGGAATGCTCAGGACCTACTCAAGAAGGCAAATAATCCCTTCCACTAATATTTACAGGGTAAAATAAGATTGTTGTTAGAGTAATAAATTTGACAGTAAAATAGTAGTCAAGTTTTCAGGCAAATTTAAATTGGCTAGTTGAAACAAGCGAATATTCTAGAAAAAGCAATTGTACCGGACAAAAAGGTGTTCCTAAAGTGTTAACTAAAATTTTTATTGGTACTTCATATCATGATAAAATTGTGCATCATGCAATGAACCTAAAACAGTAATATTATAGTGCAAAGAATTAAAATTTAAAAGCCATCAAGACTACATTATAAAATTTTCAAAAGCCTCCTAACATTTAAATAAAAAAAGGGTGGGATAGTAGAAGAATATCATGTAAGGAAAAATATCCTCTAAGTAAATTACATCTAGAGAATTAATACTTTAGAAAATTAATTGTAAGGCTAAAAGCAAGACACCCATGAAAAACACACAAGGTGTCAAAACAAGTTAGAGGAAAACCATTTGGGCAAAAAATGAAATAGGATCCCCAGTCAAATTTATAGGAAATATCCCTTTATTAACTTTTGGTCGAGAATATGTTTGTATATTTTCAGAAAACAACTCTGAGACCATGTGGATTCCAGCAACAGAGAGGAATCGACAGGTCTACTCCAGCCATGAAGACAGAAGAGAAGCAGTCCAGAGATGGAAGACGCTCACGTGGCCTTCCCATACTAGCAGTTAGCAGCTGTGCATCACTGCAGGTTGCCCAGGACCAAACCAGAGTCGGACCTGCATTACCACCATTTGTCTACCATCCAGAACTGAAATGTCATTGCTGACATGTACACATAAGGAACTGTTGGACACTGAAATTGGGTCTCAAAAGAACTGTTGACCCAGAAAGAAACTCACTACACACTGATTCATTTGCCTGTCACCATAACCATTATTGCTTGTCTCATTTTCGGTTCTTTTTTTTTAAATTTCTTTATTGATTGAGGTATCACATATTTGTCCTCATCCCCCCATTCCCATCCCACACCCCTCCCCACATATGCCCCCACCCCACTGTTGTCCTTAACTGCTGGTTAGGCTCATATGCTTGCACACAAGTCCTTTGGTTGATCGCTCCCCTTTACCTCCACCCTTCCCTACCCTCCCTCTGAGGCCCGACAGTCTGATCCATGCCTCCTTGTTTCTGGGCCTGTTCTTGTTCATCAGTCTATGTTGTTCATTATTTCCCCTAGATGAGTGAGATCATGTGCTATTAGAAATACACTTATAAGAACCAAAAATGAGACAAGCAATAATGGTTATGGTGACAGGCAAATGAATCAGTGTGTAGTGAGTTTCTTTCTGGGTCAACAGTTCTTTTGAGACCCAATTTCAGTGTCCAACAGTTCCTTATGTGTACATGTCAGCAATGACATTTCAGTTCTGGATGGTGGACAAATGGTGGTAATGCAGGTCCGACTCTGTCTGGTTTGGTCCTGGGCAACCTGCAGCGATGCACAGCTGTTAACTGCTAGTATGGGAAGGCCACATCCGCGTCTTCCGTCTCTGGACTGCTTCTCTTCTGTCTTCATGGCTGGAGAAGTCCTGTCGATTCCTCTCTGTTGCTGGAATCCACATGGTCTCGGAGTTGTTTTCTGAAAATATACAAACATATTCTCGACCAAAAGTTAATAAAGGAATATTTTCCATAAATTTGACTGGGGATCCTTTTTCATTTTTTGCCCAAATGATTTTCCTCTGGCTTGTTTTGTCATCCTGTGTGTTTTTCATGGTTGTCTTGCTTTTAGGCTTACAATTAATTTTCTAAAGTATTAATTTTCTAGATGTAATTTGCTTACAGGATATTTTTCCTTACATGATATTCCTCTACTATCCCCTCCTCTTTTGATTTAAATGTTAGGAGGCTTTTGAAAATTTTATAATGTAGTCTTGATGGCTTTTAAATTTTAATTTTTTACACTATAATATTACTGTTTTAGGTTCATTACATGGTGCACAATTTTATCATGATATGAAGTACCAATAAAGATTTTAGTTAACACTTTGGGAACACCTTTTTTTCCAGTACAATTAATTTTTCTAGAATATTTGCTTGTTTCAACTAGCCAATTTAAATTTGGCTGAAAACTTGACTACTGTTTTACTATCAAATTTATTACTCTAACAACAATCTTATTTTATCCTGTAAATATTAGTGGAAGGGATTATTTGCCTTCTTGAGTAGGTCCTGAGCATACCTGGTGGTAGGCTGGATTTAGATATAGTAAACTCACTTCCTTGCACCATGGGTACAAGACAACTCAAACAATTCTTGTTGGAGTGAGAGGGCAGCTGCTGTCGGCCAAGTCTCTGTTGGTCACCTGGGTCCTGATCTGAGCTGGGCATGGGAAGCACGAAGCAGCCATGGGGGCAGGAGACCTCACTCAGAAGGGGCTAGGGTTCAGGCCCCTGCAATGTTGAGGGGGTGAGGGTCTGTGCCCCACCTCTGTTGATCCCCAAATTCTCTCCTGATGGCCCCTCTGCGACTGTGCCTGTCTTAGGTTGTTCCTTCCTTGAGGAATCTTACCTGTCTCTGGCTAACCAGCCATCCTCCGGGGCCAAGCAGGGTGACGTAAGGTTCAGTTTTGTCTCCTTGGTAGCCTATGCCCCCATGGCCTCCATGCCCAGCACCTGCCATGGGATCCCCTCGCCTGCTGGCGGGGCCCCAGCACTGATCACATATCTTTTGGAACCCTGGTTTCTTCTCCAGGGAGGGCTCAGTTTATCCCACTGGGTGAGAGACAGATCCATGGCACCAGTCATCACGAGACGTCAACCTCGACATGAACAGAGAGCTCATGCAACAGCTGTGAGCAATTGAATCGTGAGAAGAGGGTCTCTCCTGGCCTAAAGGGTAAGAGGGACCAATATAGAATGCTCAGGTGCCTTCTCAGGAGGCCCTCTACACAATGAAAAGGATTAAATCCTTACATGTCCTTTTTAATTTGCTGCCAGACATTCAAAGAATTAGTTTGTACATTTGCTTGGGATAATTGTATATTATGCTGTAGTAATTCTAAAGTATCAAGAGATGTGTTAAGTTTGTCTCCAAGTACCAAACAGATGACTTTTTTTTTTTATCCCCAAGGGTGCGAGGAACTATTACAAGTACTGGGGATGATCCAAATCTGGGAAAAATTTTAATGCTAGTGTAGAATAATATCATGCAAGGATATTCTTTGTTCTAGTCCATGGGAATTTCCTTTAAAACTGGCTGTCCATTTCTTTTATATAGACAAGGTCTTAGTTCCATTTTCTGCACCTCTACCGGGGGCACGTAGTGATAATAGTGACACCCTTTCTTTGGTGTCCACACAAGCCAGAAACCTCTCTTTAATTGTACACACAAAGGGGCATTATTTTGATTTCGTGTCATACAAAAGGGAAGATGGGTGGAGACCCCTGTGTATTTATACTTTCTTGCCCCACCCATGGACCTCTTGGATATCCAGGGTGTTTGGTATAATTAGTAACTACATTAGTCAGGGGATCAGCCCATGCAAGGGGTCTTACCCATGAAGGGTCAGGAAGATAAGACCAAAATAATTACCCTCTTGTCCCAGGTAAAATTACTGTACATCTGATGATTGCTAGCATGGCTAGAAAGGCGTTCTCAGGCATTCTTGGGTTTCTGGTTACATCACAATTTCTTCACTGAGGTTTGATGTTCTGATTGATGTTTCTCTGTTTCTGGATCTATTCCAACCCCCCCCCCCCCCCGCATCAGCTTATGTTGTTTATTATATTCCACAAATGAGTGAGAACATGTGATATTTATCTTTCTCTGCTGGCTTATTTCACTAAGCATAATGTTCTCCATCTCCATCCATATTGTTGCAAATGGTAAGAGCTCCTTCTGTTTTACCGCAGCGTAGTATTCCATTGTGTAGATGTACCACAGTTTTTTAATCCACTCATCTGCTGATGGGCACTTAGGCTGTTTCCAAATCTTACCTATGGTGAATTGTGCTGCTATGAACATAGGGGTGCATAAATCTTTTCTGACTGAAGTTTCCAGTTTCTTGGGATATATTCCTAGAAGTGGGATCACTGGGTCAAATGGGAGTTCCAGTTTTAGTTTTTTAAGGAAAGTCCATACTGTTCTCAACAGTGGTTGCACCAGTCTAAATTCCCACCAGCAGTCCACGAGGGTTCCTTTTTCTCCACATCCTTGCCAGCACTTGTCATTTGTTGACTTGTTGATAATGGCCATTCTGACAGGTGTGAGATGGTACCGCATTGTTGTTTTGATTTGCATCTCTCTAATGATTAGTGATTTAGAGCAGGTTTTCATATGTCTCTTGGCCTTCCTTCTGTCTTCTTTCGAAAAGTGTCTATTTAGATCAGTTGCCCATTTTCTGAGTGGGTTGTTTATCTTCTTTTTGTTAAGCTGCATGAGATCCCTGTAAATGTTGGAGATTAAACCCTTATCATTGACATCATTGGCAAATATGTTCTCCCATGTAGTGGGCTTTCTTGTTATTTTATTGATGGTTTCCTTTGCTGTGCAAAAGCTTTTTATTTTGATGTAGTCCCATTTGTTTATTTTCTCTTTAGCTTCCATTGTCCTAGGAGCAGTATCAGCGTAGAAGTTCTTTTGGCATATGTCAGAGATTTTTCTGCCTGTAGATTCCTCTAGTATTTTTATGGTTTCCTGTCTTATGTTTAAGTCCTTGATCCATTTTGAGTTTATTTTTGTGTATGGTGTAAGTTGGTGGTCTAGTTTCATTTTTTTGCATGTATCTGTCCAATTTTCCCAACACCATTTGTTGAAGAGACTGTCTTGACTCCATTATATGTTCATTCCACCTTTGTCAAATATTAATTGAGCATAGTGTTTTGGATCGATTGCTGGGTTCTCTATTCTATTCCATTGATCTATATGTCTGTTCTTGTGCCAATACCAGGCTGTTTTGAGAACAGTGGCTTTGTAATACAGCTTGAAATCTGGTATGGAGATCCCACCTACTTTGTTCTTCTTTCTCCAGATTGCTGTGGCTATTCGGGGTCTTTTTTTATTCCAGATGAATTTTTGGAAAGTTCGTTCTAGGTCTGTGAAGTATGCCGTTGGTATTTTAATGGGAAGTGCATTGAAATTATAGATTGCTTTGGGTAGTATGGACTTTTTGATGATGTTGATTCTACCAATCCATGAAGATGGTATGTTCTTCCATCTGTTTATATCTTCCTCTATCTCTTTTTTCAGTGTTGTGTAGTTTTCTGCGTATAGGTCTTTTACTTCCTTAGTTAAGTTTATTCCTAGCTATCTTAATTTTTTTGGTGTGATGGTAAATGGGATTGCTTTTTTAGTCTCTCTTTCTGTAAGTTCATTATTGGTGTATAGAAATGCCATAGATTTCTTAGCATTTATTTTGTATCCTGCTACTCTGCCAAATTCATTTATTAAGTCTAGTAATTTTTTGATGGAGTCTTTAGGGTTTTCTAAGTACAGTATCATGTCATCTGCAAATAAGGACAGCTTTACTTCTTCTTTTCCAATTTGGATGACTTTAATTTCTTCTTCTTGTCTGATTGCAATGGCTAGTATTTCCAACACTATGTTGAACAGGAGTGTTGAGAATGGGCATCCCTGTCTTGTTCCTGTACTTAGGGGAAATGGTTTTAGTTTTTGCCCATTGAGTATGATGTTGGCTGTGGGTTTGTCATATATGGCTTTTATTATGTTGAGGTATGATCCTTCTATTTCCAGCTTGCTAAGAGTTTTTATCAAGAAATTGTGTTGGATTTTGTCAAATGCTTTTTCTGCATCAATTGATATGACTATATGGTTTTATGTCTCAATTTGTTTATGTGATGTATCACGTTTATTGATTTGCAAATATTATACCATCCCTTCATCGCAGGGATAAATCCTACTTGGTCGTGGTGTATGATCTTTCTGATGTATTGCTGGATTCGATTTGCTAGAATTTTTTTGAGGATTTTGGCATCTATGTTCATGAGGGATATTGGCCTGTAATTCTCTTTCATTGTGTTGTCTTTACCTGGTTTTGGCATTAGGGTGATGCTGGCTTCATAGAAGGAGCTTGGGAGTGTTCCTTCTTCTTGAATTTTCTGGAATAGTCTGAGGAGGATAGGTTTTAGCTCTTCCTTGAATGTTTTATAAAACTCCCTTGTGGAGCCGTCTGGCCCCGGGCTTTTGTTTGCTGGAAGCTTTTTGATGACTGCTTCAATTTCTTCCATAGTTATCAGCCTATTGAGATTTTTAGTCTCTTCCTGAGTAAGTTTTGGAAGTTTGTGTTTTCCTAGGAATGTATCTATTTCCTCCAGGTTGTCTAGTTTGTTGGAGTAGAGTTGTTCATAGTATTTTTTGACAATCCTTTGTATTTCTGTGGGGTCTGTTGTTATTTCACCTCTTTCATTTCTGATTTTGTTTATTTGGGTCTTCTCTCTTTGCTTCTTGGTGAGCATGGCTAGAGGTTCATCAATCTTGTTTATCCTTTCAAAGAACCAGCTCCTGGTTTTGTTGATCTTGTGTATTGTTTTTTTTGGTCTCTAAGTCATTCATTTCTGGTCTGATCTTTATTATTTCCTTTCTTCTGCTCACTGTGGGCTTTTCTTGTTGCTCCCTTTCTAATTTTTTGAGTTGTTGAGTTAGATGATCTATTACCATTTTTTCTTGTTTTTTGAGGTAGGCCTGTAGAGCTATACATTTTCCTCTCGGGACTGCTTTCATTGTGTCCCATAGGATTTGCAATGTTGTGTTTTTATTGTCATTAGTCTCCAGGATGTTTTAATTTCTTCTTTGATCTCATTGATAACCCAATCATTGTTTAGTAGCATGCTATTCAGTTTCCAAGTGTTTGAATTTTTTGGAATGTTTTTATTGTAGTTTATTTCTAATATTATGCCATTGTGGTCTGAGAAAATGCTTGATATGATTTTAATCTTTTTGAATTTGGGGAGACTTTGCTTGTTACCCAATATATGGTCTATTTTTCAGAATGTCCCATGTGCACTTGAGAAGAACGTATATTCCATGGCTTTGGGGTGAAATACTCTGAAGATGTCAATTAGGTCCATCTGATCTAATGTGTCATTTAGAATTGCTGTTTCTTTGCTGATTTTTTTGTCCAGAGGATTTATCCATTGGTGTCAGTGGTGTATTGAAGTCCCCTACTATGATTGTATTGATGTCGATCTCTCCGTTGATATCTTCCAGCAGATTTTTTATGTATTTGGGCGCTCCTGCGTTGGGTGCATATACGTTTACCAGAGTTATATCTTCTTGCTGGATTGCTCCCTTTAGTATTATGTAGTGGCCTTCCTTATCGCTTATTATGGCCTTTACTTTGAGGTCCATTTTATCTGATATAAGTATCGCAACCCCAGCTTTTTTCTCATTTCCATTTGCCTGAAAAATGTTTTTCCATCCCTTCACTCTCAGTCTGTGTGAGTCTTTTGCTCTAAGGTGGGTCTCTCGTAGACAGCAAATATATGGGTCATGTTTTCTTATCCATTCAGCTACCCTATGTCTTTTGATTGGTGCATTTAATCCATTTACGTTTACTGTTATTATTGATAAGTACCTGTTTGTTCACATATTTTTCCTTAGTGTTTGTGTTTCTTCTTGCCTTTCTCTTCTTTTTACAGCAGCCCCTTTAGCATTTCTTGCATTGCTGGTTTGGTAGTGATGAACTCTATTAGCCCTTTTTTGTCTGTGAAGCTTCTGATTCCACCTTCAATTTTGAATGATAGCCTTGCTCGGTATAGTATTCTTGGATTCAGTCCCTTGTTTTGCATCACTTTGTATATTTTATTCCATTCCCTTCTGGCCTGGTGTGTTTCTGTTGAGAAATCAGTTGATATTCTGATAGGAGATCCCTTGTAGGTAACTTTCTGTTTCTCTCTGGCAGCCTTTAAGATTCTTGCTTTTTCATTGGTGTTCGTCAATTTAATTACGATGTGTCTTGGTGTTGGTCTTTTGGGGTTCAACTTGTTTGGGACTCTGTGTACTTCTTGGACTTGGATAGTTTTTTTCTTGCCAATATCAGGGAAGTTTTCTGTCATTATTTCTTCTAACAGGTTTTCTATTCCTTGATTCTCTTCCTCTCCTTCTTTTATCCCTATTATTCGAAGGTTGTTTCGTTTTGTGTTGTCCCGAATCTCCCTTAGGCTCTCCTCTTGCTTTTTAAGTCTTCTTTCCAGTTGCTGCTGTGTTTGTGTGTTTTTTCCTACCTTGTCTTCCAATTCGCTGATGTGGTCCTCAGCCTTTTCTACTCTACTCTTTAAGCCTTCCATTGTGTTCTTTATTGCAGCTATGTCGCTCTTCATCTCCTCTTGGTTTCTTTTCATGTTGGTGATGTTTTCATTCAGCTTCTTATAGTTCTCATTGAGTTGTGTGTATTTGTCATCCATCCATTTAAACATCCTTATAACGAATACTCTGAATTCTTTCTCTGTTAAGCTGCTAGCCTCAAGTTCATTTAACTCCCTTTCTGGTGATTCCTCTTTTTCCTCCCTTTGGGAATTTCCTTTTTTTCTCCCCATGTTTTCCTGTAATGTTTTAATTGTAGATCCACTTGCTTTTCTACCCAGGTTCTTTTGGGGATGGTGCTATTGGTGTAATCTCTCAGTTCTCCTGGGCTTGGTAATCTATTGTAGCTCCCTACTTGAGCTACTTGGGTTCTCTTGATGTAGTCCTGCAAGCTTGAGAGGCACAACTGTGGTGTCTAAAAGTCAGCAGCTATGGAGTGTCCCAGTTTTTGCTGTCTTGCACCCTTAGTTGAAATCGCGCATGTCCAGTGGGAACTCACAGTGGCACCCAGGAACCGTCTGTTGGGAGAGCTCCCAGTGGCTCCCACTAGCACCCTGTGTGTAGATAGGCTCAGGGTGACTGCCTGTTGTAAATTTGCTTCTGTGGAGGTGTGTTTGCAGGGGCACAGCTCTGACATACTTTGAGAGACTCTGGCACTAAAGTTAAACAGCTAGAGTGTATGTGGGAAGTTATTCAGGAGAAAGGAGTTCAGAGTTTCTGCTGTGGGGCTTTACGTCTTTGGCTATACAGAATCACACCCAGCAGGTTCTCAAATCAGCTCCCCAGAGGACCCTGTGGATATATGGGCTCAGGGCACATTCCCTTGCTGTGGCTGTGAGTTTGCTGCTCTGGAGTGTGTGCGAACTGGTGGCGCGCCCGCCAGGGCACAGCTCTGACGCAATTTGAGAGACTCTGGCACTCTAGTTAAACAGCTAGGGTGTATGTGGGAAGTTATTCAGGAAAAAGGAATTCAGAGTTTCTGCTGTGGGACAGCGCGTCCTTGGCTGTACAGAATCACACCCAGCAGGGGCTCAAAGCAGCTCCCCAGAGGACCCTGTGGATATATGGGCTCAGGGTGCCTTCCCTTGCTGTGGCCCTGAGTTTGCCTGCCCTTGATTGTGCGCGAACCGGTGGCCTGCCCACAGGCGCAAAGCTCTGATGCACCCTGGCCCTGAAGTTGCACCGCAGGGGTGTCCGTGGGCAGTTATTTAGGAAGAGGCAGTTCAGAGATTCTACTGCAGGGCCGCGCACCGTTGACTGTGCAGAATCACCCCCTCGGAGTCTCTCAGTGGTTTCCAAGCACTGCCTGGGTAGTGGAGTGCCTGGGTGCCTATGGGCTGGGGACGTGGTGAATCCTGAGTTCTGGCGCTGGGGAAGGGGAGGTTGTACTTACTGCTTTCAGCAGCGTACTTTTGGAGGTGGAGGTCTCAGGGTTCGTGCATCTGCAGCTGGGGTGGCAGGTCTTCTACCAGAGTGGCTGTAGTGACCAGGTTTGCTTCCGAGACCAGACTGGGTGGTGGTAAGGTTAGGATTCTAGTCTCTAGCTGTTCCGTTCTTAAAGATGGCGGGGTCTCTGTGCCATTGGTGTCCTCCCCGGAGTGTTTGCAGCGGCTGTGGGGTTTTACCAACCAAGACTGCCTGGATTGGAAGCCCCCTGGAAAAACTGCAGGGTCTCACTGTCCCTATTTCACTCACACACCCACCCACACACGTCCACACACACCTCTATCACTTCTTCACTCGATCACACACTCACCCTCCCTACCTTCCTGCCTGTCACCATCTTCCTCTCCACATCTGCCCATTCTCGGTTCTTATAAGTGTATTTCTAATAGCACATGATCTCACTCATCTAGGGGAAATAATGAACAACATAGACTGATGAACAAGAACAGACCCAGAAACAAGGAGGCATGGATCAGACTGTCGGGCCTCAGAGGGAAGGAGAGGAGGGTGGGGGTAAAGGGAGAGAGCAACCAAAGGACTTGTGTGCAAGCATATGAGCCTAACCAGCGGTTAAGGACAACAGGGGGGTGGGGGCATGTGTGGGGAGGGGTGTGGGATGAGGACAAATATGTGATACCTTAATCAATAAAGAAATTTAAAAAAAAAGAACTATGGGTTAAGGAAGGTGAGACTCCTGGGTGAGCTTTCAAAGATGTCTCTTTAGGATATCAAGAGCTTTTCCACCTTCCCCAAGGATTGTGTCCTCCAAGAACAATGTAAATGATATTGAATCCCAGCCTTTGAGACCTGTTTGTGACACTTGTTTTAAATGATAGGCCTTTGTCACTTTGGAGGGTCCAAGGCAGTCTGAATCAGGGAATAATTTTAGAAACTGAGATTTTAGGTACTTCTTGTGCTTTCTCTGTTCTGCAAGGGAATGTCTCCACCCAATTAAATACGTATTGGTTCCTCTTTGCCTTAGGCATATGAGTGAAATCAATCTGTCAATCCTTCCCAGGATGCTTTCCTGTCTTTTGAATTCCTAGTAAAGTATACCTTTATTCTGGGGATTGTTCCTTTGACCTATTTCACAGGCTCTGATGGCATGTTGGGTGGTTTTAAGGAGATTCTTGTCTATGAACAATTGATAAATCAATAGTTTTATCACTCCCCAAGTGGAAAGTCTGATGTAGGGTTTGAATGCTTTTCCACATACTGGCCTCAGGCAGAAATAATCTTCACTACTTGGTCTGTATCCATCCTGAGGTATACAGAGTATGTCCCCTGGAAAGGGCCCATTCTTTTTCAGCTGGGGTGTACTGGAGTTTTAGTTCTCTAAGGGAGTCCTTGCATATTAAAGGAGCTTCTATATTTTTAGGATATTGGCAGTCAGGTCAGCCATTCAATTCCCCTGAGACATCATTCATGCCCTTCTGATGTTGTTGGCAGTGTATGGCAGCTACCTCTAGGGGGAGGTAGACTGTTGACAGAAGTCTATTGATCTGCTATTTAATAGGAGATCCATTAGCTGTCAGGAAGTGCCTTTCTCTCCAAATGCTACATGGGCAAATTAGAGGGTCAAGGGAAGTGACTCTTATTTCCAGAAATTCAAGTGGCCAGTGGGCTCTGGAGAAGCCTGCAGATGGGAGTGGGGATCCCCAAGTCATATCCCAGGTTTTAACACAACAATATTAGGTCCATGCCAATAGGAGCCAGACCAAGAGATGTGAGAGTTTAAGAAGTGAAAGGTGAACATGGTGGATGGTGCTTGTGGGTAGGCTAAATAGCCACCTCAAATGGTAATGAAAGAAAATTTACTTATGGAAAGGGATAGGAGATGGATTATCTAAAGGGAAGGGCTGTGCAACACCAAGCTAAGGGGACATTAGGTTGGAGCTGAAATTTCCTGCTTATATGTAGTCAGTGGCAGGAAACTTGTCTTCCCTGTGTTTGGGGGCTGAGCTGCGGAGCTTGGAATGCAGGTGTACGATCAGGTGCCTTGGACAGTTTCCATTCCTTGTATGGTCTGACTCCTGGTCCAGTGAGTTTTTCCTGGTCTTTGTTCTCCTGTGGCAGGAAGCTTACAAATGATAGTTAGTTATGCCCTACTAGAGGAGGTCCAGTGCACGAATTTGTGCATTGTGGGGGTGCGGGTTCCTTGGCCTGGCTGGAGATCAGAGACAATCAGGGTCACAGGAGGTTGGCCAGGGAGAGGGGCCATGGGAGGTTGGCTGTGGGAGTTCACTGACCACCAGGAGGCAGCTCCTGTGTTGAGTGTCTGCCCCTGGTGGTCAGTGCCCATCATAGTGACTGGTCGTTTGGTTGTTCAATTGTTTGGTTGCTTAGGCTTTTATATATAGGTAGTTCTAACAGCCAGTAACTCCTAGAGCCTTCCAGTTAAAAAGGAGATAACCCAATGGGGAAACCTTTGAAAACTTGGAAAAAAGAAAAGGGAATACTTTTTAGGGACAACAATGTGCTCAGAAGAATGAGGGAGGTTTGAGGGGGTGTGCCCTGTTCCAGATGATCTGAAATCCTATTTGGATGCAAGTGTCCTTGAACTCAAGACCAGACCAAACCTTGAGATCTGACTCAGGCACAAGTGTCCTCAAACCCAGGAACAGACCAAATTGGCAGATGGCTGAAGCATCTTTCCTAGTTGAATCCTGAAGTGACAGACCCAACCCTTAAAAAAATTCAATTTTCTTTAACTACCATCTGAGATAGTTATTTAGCCTGCCTGCACACACAATCCACCATGTTCATCTTTCATTTTGTTGGCTTACTCTGGCTGCTATCACCATTTTGGTCTCAGCCCTTCTGTTCACAGATGTAACAATAAATTTTGCCCTTTTAATTTTGTTCAACCTGGCTCCTCTTGGCATCAACCTAGCATTTTGGTGCAGAAATCCAGGACCCAACGTGAGGAATCAGAAGGAGGCCTTTTCATCCTATTGCTGACCCTTCACGCAACACCAGATCATTTCATCTCCTATAAGTAACAATTGTATCACTCTTCCAGATTTCTGATTTGATGTTTTCTGTCTCAGATAAAGACCTGGTGCTAGGCTAAAAATCCTCTCCTGTCTGGCCTTCACCCTGGGCCCAACTCTTACAGTCTACTTCATTGCAGAGATACATGCAACTCAAGTCAGACAGTCTTCCTCCCTCTGAACCTTATTTGATGGTGGGGACACCCTCCCTCTAGTCTAGCTTCTACAGTTTCTCTTTGTTACTTACTTCATCTTCCTAATTTACACCAGGGGAATTCTTTTGTCATCCCCCTTAAAAATACTCCTCTGGGATGTTTTTTACATAATCTTATCACACTCAGCCTTTCATGGAGGTTCAGCAAAAGCACCTTATCTTCTATTTTAAAATTGGCCACAATATAAATTAGACAATGATTCTCATTGGCCCAAAAATGGAACTTTCTATTTTAACATTCTCTGGGACTTAGACAATTTATATCAGTGCAATGTGAAATGGTCAGAGATCCCTTATGTCCAGGCCTTCTTTACACTCTGTAATTATCCACTCTGTCAAACTTACTCAATGTACTTCTGCATTCAAAGCCCTCTTCTACCAACACTAGACTTTTTCACCCTGAGGATTCTGATATATCCTTTCCCAACTCATCTGGTCCCTCAGACACTCCCTTTAACTATTCTAGTCACTCAACTCTCCTTTCCCTTTTGGGTCTCCTGAACCCACCTTCTTATGTCTTTACTCCTAGGCAAATGATATGAGATTCCCTATGTTCAGGCCTTCTTTAAACTCCACCACAATCCTGAACTCGGCTTCTCCTGCCACATCCTGTAGGCCTCAACATCCAGTTCCCTAAAATCATGAGAAACGCCTGATTTTAACTTCTCACCTCTCCTGCAAAAGCAAGCAGTGGCTGTTTAACTTTTCTTTGCTGCAAAACTACAAGTGCTTACTTAACAGTCCTGCTATATCAGAAGCAGATCTCATTATAACCCAAACCTTAGCATATTATCTATAAGAAAAAGTGTGGCAGTTTTAAATACAAGCAGCTGGGGCCTGAAAACTGCAGTCTTAGAACAGGCTGCATGACCTGCTCCCTAAGCCTACCCTTCTACCTTTTCTCCAGCCTCATATGCCTATACATAATTTTAAAAAGTCTTTGGTAAATTAAAAGCTTTGGAGCTTTCCTGGGTTAAATGACTAACATCTAAATATTTCTTTAAAAAATATATTTTATTGATTTTTTTACAGAGAGGAAGGGAGAGGGATAGAGAGTCAGAAACATCAATGTGAGAGAAACATCAATCAGCTGCCTCCTTCATGCTCCCCACTGGGATGTGTCCACACCCAAGGTACATGCCCTTAACCAGAATTGAACACGGGACCCCTCAATCTGTAGGCTGACACTCTATCCACTGAACCAAACCAGCGAGAGCAACATCTAAATATTTCAACAAGTTTTAAGGGCACCCAATTTTAGTTTTTGTTACCAAAAATTCTATAAAGTTTATTTAGAACTGTAATGTCTTGTGCTTTGTTTAAAGTGTGTTTCTTAAAAGTAAAAGTGTGTTTAACATGTGTTCATAAATGTCAATCTAAAATATGCTGGTTGTTTACTTGGTTATCATTGGAAATTTAAGGTTCCTAGGAATTAAAAATTCAAATTAAATTGGAAAATTATATGGATACTAGAGGCCTGATGCATGAAGATTCATGCAAGAATGGGCCTGCCTTACCCTGGCTTCCAGCACCACCTTTGCTTCGGCTGGAGCCGCCTTTCTGCCTTCCCATGCTGCCCAGAGGCCTGGAGTGGCTGGGGTGGTGCGGGACGTCTGTGTCATTGCCATGACGACAACCCAAGCGTCCCACCCCACCCCTGGCCGCTCAGTGCCTGCATATGCAAATTAACCCACCATCTTTGTTGGGTTAATTTGCATACTCACTCCTGATTGGCTGGTGGGTATCGTGAAGTTACAGTCAATTTGCATCTTACTCTTTTATAAGTGTAGATAATTATAGAAGGCATAAAGCATAAAAATGTATATTGAAGAAAGAAGAAAGTAAGTTCTAAAGTTGGTTATTTCTGAAAGTTGTAAGAAGTTTTGTGAAAATTATAGAAAGTTTGTGAATTTCAGTTTAAAGGAAGTTCTCAATCTTACTCCAGTCTCCTTCTTCCATCTAATTTATCTCTGGAGGACTTACAGTTGCTTTCATAACATTTCCTCTTGCCCTTGTCGAAGTGAGAAAGCATATCAGTCCAGTTTTAGAGTAAGTGCTTCATTAAGATGCACCTTGATTGGAAGATGGCTACCAGCAGGAAGACAGTGAGGGAGAGAGTGTGAGTGAGTGAGGGACCTTAAGGGGAGTGTGTGGCCATATGAGGTGTGTGTGGGTGTGAGTGAAGGACAGTTAGATCCTTCAGGAATTTCAAGGGTTGGCAGACCAGGCTCTCTTAGAATGGGAGTCCCTGCGATTGCTGCAAGCACTCCTGGGAAGTGGTGCTGGCACAGAAACCACACCATCTTGAAGATCATATGTGATGTGATTAGGAGCCCAGCTTCACCACCACCCAGACTGGCCTCTGCAAACAGGTACTCTACAGACACCCAGGCCAAAAATCTACTACAGCTGCAGACACATGGACAGCAGGACTCTAGCCTTCCCAGCCTCAGGCTCCTGTGAGTCCCAGAGTGCATTCCCCTTCCACTGACCACCACAGCAGCACAAGCCCCAAGTTCAATGTCCTGGAGCCTAAATTCTTCTGAGACTCTCAGAGATTCACAATGCTCCTGGTGAACAGCCATGGTGGCACAGGCACCACACATTTCAGCACCTACACCCTTTGGTTATAGCAAAATACACCCTGTGGGGAGACAAAGAAAGAACCCACAAAGGAAAAAAAAGGAGGAATATCAGAAAAGGAACTAAATGAAACAGAGGCATGTGGTGTGTAAGAAAAAGAATTCAGAGTAATGGTCACAGTTCATAAACCAGATGGACAAGAAAATCAACAACTTATGTAAGAATAAAGAGGAAATGAAGACTGATATACCAATAATAAAAAAAAAAAACACAATGGAGGGTTTCAATAGTATAGTAGAAAAGGCAGAGGACTGAATTTTTGAGCTGGAAGAAAAGGCAGAAAACAAGCCCAATCTGAACAGAAATTATAGGGAAAAATTAGAAAGCAGGAGGAGAGACTAAGGGAGTTTTGGGACAACAATGAACAAAATAACGTAAGTATAAAATGGATGCCAGAAGGACAAGGAGAAGAGCAAGTATTAGAGAACATATTTGAAGAAATAATGACAGAAAACTTCCCTGATTTAGGGAAGAATAAAGTCACACAAGCACAGAGAGTCCCCAACAAGATGAACCCCAAAAGACCAACACCAAGACATGTTGTAATTAAAATGGCAAATGTTAGAGACAAAGAGAAATATTGAAGGCTGCAAGAGACAGAGAGTTATCTACAAAAGATATCCCATTAAATTATGAAATGAATTCTCAACGAAAACACACTGGGCCAGAAAGAAATGGAATGAAGTATACAAAGTGATACAAAGAAAGGGACTGAATCCAAGTTTACTTTACCCTTCATTCAAAATTGATGGGAAAATTAGGAGCTTCTCATACAAATAAAAGGCTAAGAGAGTTTATCACTACCAAACCAGTAATGCAATAAATGCAAAAGGCTGTTGTAAAAAAAAAAGAAACAGAAAGGGAAGAAGGAACACAGGCATAAAGAACAGAAGTGGATACAAATAAATACCTATAAATAATAACCTTAAACGTGAATGGACTAGATGCACCAATAAAAAAACGTAGAGTGGCTGAATGGATAAAAAAACATAACCCATATATATGCTGTCTAAAAGAGACCCACCTCAGAACAAGGGACTCACTCACACTGAAAGTGAAAGGATGACAAAATATTTCCCAGGCAAATGGGAAAATATTTTTGGGGAAAAAAAAAAGCTAGGATAGCAATACTAATCTGAGAAAATAGGCGTCAAAATGGAGGCCATAACAAGTTATAAGGAAGGCCACTTCACAATACTAAAGAGATCGATACAAAAAGAGGATATAACTTTGGTAAACATATATACACCCAAATGACAGAGCATCCAATTACATAAAACTCCTGTAAATACGAAGGGAGAGCTCAACAACAAATCATAGTAGGGGACTTTAATACCCACCCTGACATCACTGGATAAATCTGCTAGACAAAAAAAATAGCAAAGAAACCGCTTTCTTAAACAACTCACTAGATCAGATGGACTTGACATATTCAGAACATTTCACCCCAAAGCCACAGAATATGATTTTTTCAAGCTCTCATGGGGCATTTTCAAAGATAAACCACATATTGGATCACAGGCAAAGTCTCTCCAAATTCAAGAAGATTGAAGTCATATTAAGCATCTTCTCAGACAACAATAGCATAATATTAGAAATAAATGACAACAAAATAATCAAAATATTCAAACACTTGGAAGCTGAATAGCATGCTATTAAATAATGATTGGGTTACCAAAGGGATCAAAGAAAAAAAATTAAAAAACTTCCTGGAAATGAATGACAATGAAAACACAATAATCCAAAGTCTGTGGGACACAGTGAAAGAAGTCTTGAGAGGGAAGTTTATAACTCAACAAGCCTATCTCAAAAAACAAGAAAAAATGGTAATAAATCATCTAACTCTACAACTTAAAGAAATAGAAAGAGAGCAAAGAGAAAAGCTCAGAGTTAACAGAAGGAAGGAGATAATAAAGATCAGAGCAGAAATAAGTGACAATAGACAAAAACAAACAAACAAACAAAAACCAACAACAAAAACCCCCACAAAAACAAAAGATCAACAAAACCAAGAGCTAGACCTCTGAAAGGATAAATAAGATTGATGAACCTCTAGCCAGGCTCACCAAGAAGCAAAGAGAGAGGACTCAAATTAACAAAATCATAAATGAAAGAGGAGAAATAACAACAGACCCCACAGAAATACAAAGGATTGAGAAACCAAGATGGCGGCATAAGGTAAACACCTATACTGCTGCCTTGCACAACAATTTTAAAACTGCAACTGTAAGACAGAGCAGACATTGTCCAGAACCACTGGAAAGCTGGCTGAGTGGAAATTCTACAACTAGAAGGAAAGAGAAAAAAACACAGACTCAGAGGAACTGTGGAGGTGCAGAGACCCGTGCACGTGGAATGGGCTGGCAGCTGAATACTCGGCTGGCTTACTCACAGCATGCACAGAGAGGGCGGGTAGCTAACGTGCGGCTAGCTTTTTCATTTGGGAGGAAAACAAAACCTCCCGACTGCACTGAAATCCAGCTCTGGGTGAGACTTTGGGTACCAGACTCATTTGGGAAGAAACTGGACTGTCTGGCAATGGGCGAAACTTGAGAGCAGCCTTCTCTCAGAGGTGCATGCAGCCATTGCCCTGGGACACGGAGATATAGGGCCCTCGTAGGGCAGGGCTGATGGGAAACCAAGGCTGTCTGCTCCACCCTGAGACTCCACCCCATCCAAGCTGAGAACAGAAGCCCTCCCAGTGGAGACACTGCTGATCCTCACAGCCAATTGGCCTGGAGGTCAATACTCCCAGTGATACCAACAACAATCAAGGCTTAACTACAACAAAACTGCACACACAGCCCACAAAGGGCTGCACCAAGAGTGTCCACCTCAAGTAACTGTGGAGGCTGAGCTACTGGGCCCTGCTAGGACACCTAGCACACAAAGCAACTCCATCAACTCAGGGAAGCAGCTAAAATGCGGAGAGAAAGAGGCAGGACACAAATGAAGGAAATGGAGGAAAGCAAAAGACTGGATATAGAGTTCAAAACCACGGTTATAAGGTTTTTCAAGAATTTCCTAGAAAAGGCTGATAAATTTAATGAGACCCTTGAGGATATGAAAAAGGATCAACTAGAAATTAAGCATACACTGACTGAAATAAAAAATATTATACAGAGACCTAAAAGCAGACTAGAGGATTGCAAGAATCAAGTCAAAGATTTGGAATACCAAGAACCAAAAAACACACCTCTAGAAAAGCAAAACGAAAAAAGAATCTAAAAAGTTGAAGATAGTGTAAGAAGCCTCTGGGACAACTTCAAGCATACCAAAATCAGAATTATGGGGGTCCCAGAAGAAGAGAGAGAGCAAGATACTGAAAACCTATTTGAAGAAATAATGACAGAAAACTTCCCCCACCTGGTGAAAGAAATAGACTTACAAGTCCAGGAAGTGTACAGAATCCCAAACAAAAGGAATCCAAAGAGGAACACACCAAGACACATCATAATTAAAATGCCAAGGACAAAAGACGAAGAGAGAATATTAAAAGCAGCAAAAGGAAAACAGTTAATTACCTGCAAGGGAGCACCCATGCGATTGTCAGCTGATTTCTCAACAGAAACTATGCAGGCCAGATGGGAATGGCAAGAAATATTCAAAGTGATGAACAGCAAGAAACTACAACCAAGATTACTTTACCCAGCAAAGCTATCATTCAGAATTGAAGGTCAGTTAAAGAGCTTCACAGATAAGAAAAAGCTAAAGGAGTTCATCACCGCCAAACCAGAATTATATGAAATGCTTAAAGGTATTCTTTAAGAAGAGGAAGAAGAAGAAAAAGGTAAAGATAAAAATTATGAACAACAAATACGTATCTATCAACAAGTGAATCTAAAAACCAAGGGAATAAAATATCTGATGAACAGTATTAACTGGTGAATATAATAGAATCAAGGGCATAGAAAGGGAGTGAACTGACAATTCTTGGGGGAAAAGGGGAGTGGGGGGTGCGGGAAGAGACTGAACAAAATGCGTACACCTATGGGTGAGGACAGTGGGAGGGTAAGGGCAGAGGGTGGGGTAGGAACCTGGAGGAGGGGAGCTATGGGGGGAAAAAAAGAGGAACAATTGTAATAATCTGAACAATAAAGATTTATTAAATTAAAAAAAAAGAAACACAAATGATTGTTAAAAATACTATAAACAGCTCTATTCCAACAAACTAGACAACCCCAAGGAAATGGACATATTCCTAGAAAAACATAACCTTTCAAAACTCAATCAGGAAGACAAAGGTAAATCTCAAATAGCCAATAACTAGGGAGAATATTGAAGCAGTCATCAAAAAGCTCCCAGCAAACAAAAGCCTGGGGCCAGATGGCTTCACAGAGGGGTTATATCAAACATTAAAGGAAGAACTAACAGCAATCCTCCACAGACTATTCCAAAAAATTCAAGAGGAAGGAACACTTCTAAGCTCATTCTATGAAGCCACCATCAACCTAATACCAAAACCAGATAAAGACAACACAAGGAAAGAAAATTACAGGCCAATATCCCTCATGAACATAGATGCCAAAATCCTCAACAAAATACTAGCAAATTGGGTCCAGCAATACGTCAGAAAGGTCATACACCATGATCAAGTAGGATTTATCCAAGGGATGCAAGGATGGTACAATATTCACACATCAATAAACGTGATACATTGCATACAAACTGAGAGATAAAAATCACATAATGATATCAATTGTTGCAGAAAAAGCATTTGACAAAATTCAATACCTCTTCTTGATAAAAACTCTCAGCCAGGTGGGAATAGAAGGATCATAAATCACCATAATAAAAGCCATATATGACAAACCCACAGCCAAAATCATTCTAATGGGCAAAAACTGAAACCATTTTCCCTAAGAACAGGAACAATACAAGGATACCCACTCTCACCACTCCTGTTCATCATGGTACTGGAAGTACAAGCCATTTCAATCAGACAAGAAGAAGAAATAGCGGGGGGCTTCCAATCCAGGCAGTCTTGGTTGGCAAAACCCCGTGGCCACTGCAAACACTCCAGGGAGGACACCAGTGGCACAGAGACCCCGCCATCTTTAAGAACGGAACTGCTAGAGACTAGAATCCTAACCTTACCACCACCCAGTCTGGTCTCGGAAGCAAACCTGGTCACTACAGCCACTCTGGTAGAAGACCTGCCACCCCAGCTGCAGATGCATGAACCCTGAGACCTCCACCTCCAAAAGTGCGCCCATGAAAGCAGTAAGTACAACCTCCCATTCCCCAGCGCCAGAACTCAGGATTCGCCACGTCCCCAGCCCATAGGCACCCAGGCACTCCACTACCCAGGCAGTGCTTGGGAACCACTGAGAGACCCCGAGGGGGTGATTCTGCACAGTCAACGGTGTGCAGCGCTGCAGTAGAATCTCTGAACTGCCTCTTCCTAAATAACTGCCCACGGACACCCCTGCGGTGCAACTTCAGGGCCAGGGTGCATCAGAGCTTTGCGCCTGTGGGCACGCCACCGGTTCGCACACAATCAAGGGCAGGCAAACTCAGGGCCACAGCAAGGGAAGGCACCCTGAGCCCATATATCCACAGGGTCCTCTGGGGAGCTGCTTTGAGCCCCTGCTGGGTGTGATTCTGAACAGCCAAGGACGCGCTGCCCCAGAGCAGAAACTCTGAATTCCTTTTTCCTGAATAACTTCCCACATACACCCTAGCTGTTTAACTTCAGTGCCAGAGTCTCTCAAAGTGCGTCAGAGCTGTGCGCTGGCGGGCACGCCACCAGTTTGCGCACACTCCAGAGTGGCAAACTCACAGCCACAGCAAGGGAATGTGCCCTGAGCCCATATATCCACAGGGTCCTCTGGGGAGCTGCTTTGAGCCCCTGCTGGGTGTGATTCTGTACAGCCAAGGACGCGCTGCCCCACAGCAGAAACTCTGAACTCCTTTCTCCTGAATAACTTCCCACATACACCCTAGCTGTTTAACTTCAGTGCCAGAGTCTCTCAAAATGCGTCAGAGCTGTGTGCTGGCGTGCGCGCCACCAGTTCGCGCACACTCCAGAGCGGGCAAACTCACAGCCATAGCAAGGGAAGGCGCCCTGAGCCCATATATCCACAGGGTCCTCTGGGGAGCTGCTTTGAGCCCCTGCTGAGTGTGATTCTGTACAGCCAAGGACACACTGCCCCACAGCAGAAACTCTGAACTCCTTTCTCCTGAATAACTTCCCACATATACCCTAGCTGTTTAACTTCAGTGCCAGAGTCTCTCAAAGGGCGTCAGAACTGTGCCCCTGCAAACACACCTCCACAGAAGCGAATTTACAACAGGCAGGCACCCTGAGCCTATCTACACACAGGGTGCTAGTGGGAGCCACTGGGAGCTCTCCCAACAGACGGTTCCTGGGTGCCACTGTGAGTTCCCACTGGACATGCGCGATTTCAACTAAGGGTGCAAGACAGCAAAAACTGGGACACTCCATAGCTGCTGACTTTTAGACACCACAGTTGTGCCTCTCAAGCTTGCAGGCCTACACCAAGAGAACCCAAGTAGCTCAAGTAGGGAGCTACACTAGATTACCAAGCCCAGGAGAACTGAGAGATTACACCATAGCACCATCCCCAAAAGAACCTGGGTAGAAAAGCAAGCGGATCTACAATTAAAACATTACAGGAAAACATGGGGAGAAAAAAAGGAAATTCCCAAAGGGAGGAAAAAGAGGAATCACCAGAAAGGGAGTTAAATGAACTTGAGGCTAGCAGCTTAACAGAGAAAGAATTCAGAGTATTCGTTATAAGGATGTTTAAATGGATGGATGACAAATACACACAACTCAAAGAGAACTATAAGGAGCTGAATGAAAATGTCACCAACATGAAAAGAAACCAAGAGGAGATGAAGAACGACATAGCTGCAATAAAGAACACAATGGAAGGCTTAAAGAGTAGAGTAGAAGAGGCTGAGGACCGCATCAGTGAATTAGAAGACAAGGTAGGAAAAAACACACAAACACAGCAGCAACTGGAAAGAAGACTTAAAAAGCAAGAGGAGAGCCTAAGGGAGCTTTGGGACAACACAAAACGAAACAACCTTCGAATAATAGGGATAAAAGAAGGAGAGGAAGAGAATCAAGGAATAGAAAACCTGTTAGAAGAAATAATGACAGAAAACTTCCCTGATATTGGCAAGAAAAAAACTATCCAAGTCCAAGAAGTACACAGAGTCCCAAACAAGTTGAACCCCAAAAGACCGACACCAAGACACATCATAATTAAATTGATGAACACCAACGACAAAGCAAGAATCTTAAAGGCTGCCAGAGAGAAACAGAAAGTTACCTACAAGGGATCTCCTATCAGAATATCAACTGATTTCTCAACAGAAACACACCAGGCCAGAAGGGAATGGAATAAAATATACAAAGTGATGCAAAACAAGGGACTGAATCCAAGAATACTATACCGAGCAAGGCTATCATTCAAAATTGAAGGTGGAATCAGAAGCTTCACAGACAAAAAAGGGCTAATAGAGTTCATCACTACCAAACCAGCAATGCAAGAAATGCTAAAGGGGCTGCTGTAAAAAGAAGAGAAAGGCAAGAAGAAACACAAACACTAAGGAAAAATATGTGAGCAAACAGGTACTTATCAATAATAACAGTAAACGTAAATGGATTAAATGCACCAATCAAAAGACATAGGGTAGCTGAATGGATAAGAAAACATGACCCATATATTTGCTGTCTACGAGAGACCCACCTTAGAGCAAAAGACTCACACAGACTGAGAGTGAAGGGATGGAAAAACATTTTTCAGGCAAATGGAAATGAGAAAAAAGCTGGGGTTGCGATACTTATATCAGATAAAATGGACCTCAAAGTAAAGGCCATAATAAGCGATAAGGAAGGCCACTACATAATACTAAAGGGAGCAATCCAGCAAGAAGATATAACTCTGGTAAACGTATATGCACCCAACGCAGGAGCGCCCAAATACATAAAAAATCTGCTGGAAGATATCAACGGAGAGATCGACATCAATACAATCATAGTAGGGGACTTCAATACACCACTGACACCAATGGATAAATCCTCTGGACAAAAAATCAGCAAAGAAACAGCAATTCTAAATGACACATTAGATCAGATGGACCTAATTGACATCTTTAGAGTATTTCACCCCAAAGCCATGGAATATACGTTCTTCTCAAGTGCACATGGGACATTCTGAAAAATAGACCATATATTGGGTAACAAGCAAAGTCTCTCCAAATTCAAAAAGATTGAAATCATATCAAGCATTTTTTCAGACCACAATGGCATAATACTAGAAATAAACTACAATAAAAACATTCCAAAAAATTCAAACACTTGGAAACTGAATAGCATGCTACTAAACAATGATTGGGTTATCAATGAGATCAAAGAAGAAATTAAAACATCCTGGAGACTAATGACAATAAAAACACAACATTGCAAATCCTATGGGACACAATGAAAGCAGTCCCGAGAGGAAAATGTATAGCTCTACAGGCCTACCTCAAAAAACAAGAAAAAATGGTAATAGATCATCTAACTCAACAACTCAAAAAATTAGAAAGGGAGCAACAAGAAAAGCCCACAGTGAGCAGAAGAAAGGAAATAATAAAGATCAGACCAGAAATGAATGACTTAGAGACCAAAAAAACAATACACAAGATCAACAAAACCAGGAGCTGGTTCTTTGAAAGGATAAACAAGATTGATGAACCTCTAGCCATGCTCACCAAGAAGCAAAGAGAGAAGACCCAAATAAACAAAATCAGAAATGAAAGAGGTGAAATAACAACAGACCCCACAGAAATACAAAGGATTGTCAAAAAATACTATGAACAACTCTACTCCAACAAACTAGACAACCTGGAGGAAATGGATACATTCCTAGGAAAACACAAACTTCCAAAACTTACTCAGGAAGAGACTAAAAATCTCAATAGGCTGATAACTATGGAAGAAATTGAAGCAGTCATCAAAAAGCTTCCAGCAAACAAAAGCCCGGGGCCAGACGGCTCCACAAGGGAGTTTTATAAAACATTCAAGGAAGAGCTAAAACCTATCCTCCTCAGACTATTCCAGAAAATTCAAGAAGAAGGAACACTCCCAAGCTCCTTCTATGAAGCCAGCATCACCCTAATGCCAAAACCAGGTAAAGACAACACAATGAAAGAGAATTACAGGCCAATATCCCTCATGAACATAGATGCCAAAATCCTCAACAAAATTCTAGCAAATCGAATCCAGCAATACATCAGAAAGATCATACACCACGACCAAGTAGGATTTATCCCTAGGATGCAAAGATGGTATAGTATTCGCAAATCAATAAACGTGATACATCACATAAACAAATTGAGACATAAAAACCATATAGTCATATCAATTGATGCAGAAAAAGCATTTGACAAAATCCAACACAATTTCTTGATAAAAACTCTCAGCAAGCTGGGAATAGAAGGATCATACCTCAACATAATAAAAGCCATATATGACAAACCCACAGCCAACATCATACTCAATGGGCAAAAACTAAAACCATTTCCCCTAAGAACAGGAACAAGACAGGGATGCCCACTCTCACCTCTCCTGTTCAACATAGTGTTGGAAATACTAGCCATTGCAATTAGAGAAGAAGAAGAAATTAAAGGCATCCAAATTGGAAAAGAAGAATTAAAACTGTCCTTATTTGCAGATGACATGATACTGTACTTAGAAAACCCTAAAGACTCCATCAAAAAATTACTAGACTTAATAAATGAATTTGGCAGAGTAGCAGGATACAAAATAAATGCTAAGAAATCTATGGCATTTCTATACACCAATAATGAACTTACAGAAAGAGAGTCTAAAAAAGCAATCCCATTTACCATCACACCAAAAAAATTAAGATAGCTAGGAATAAACTTAACTAAGGAAGTAAAAGACCTATACGCGGAAACTACAGGACACTGAAAAAAGAGATAGAGGAAGACGTAAACAGGTGGAAGAACATACCATGTTCATGGATTGGTAGAAACAACATCATCAAAATGTCCATACTACCCAAAGCAATCTATACTTTCAACGCACTTCCCATTAAAATACCAACGGCATACTTCACAGACCTAGAACGAACTTTCCAAAAATTCATCTGGAATAAAAAAAGACCCCGAATAGCCACAGCAATCTGGAGAAAGAAGAACAAAGTAGGTGGGATGTCCATACCAGATTTCAAGCTGTATTACAAAGCCACTGTTCTCAAAACAGCCTGGTACTGGCACAAGAACAGTCATATAGATCAATGGAACAGAATAGAGAACCCAGACATCGATACAAACCACTATGCTCAATTAATATTTGACAAAGGTGGCATGAACATACAATAGAGTCAAGACAGTCTCTTCAACAAATGGTGTTGGGAAAATTGGACAGATACATGCAAAAAAATGAAACTAGACCACCAACTTACACCATACACAAAAATAAACTCAAAATGGATCAAGGACTTAAACATAAGACAGGAAACCATAAAAATACTAGAGGAATCTGCAAGCAGAAAAATCTCTGACATATGCCAAAAGAACTTCTTCGCTGATACTGCTCCTAGGGCAATGGAAGCTAAAGAGAAAATAAACAAATGGGACTACATCAAAATAAAAAGCTTTTGCACAGCAAAGGAAACCATCAATAAAACAAAAAGAAAGCCCACTACATGGGAGAACATATTTGCCAATGATGTCAACGATAAGGGTTTAATCTCCAACATTTACAGGGAACTCATGCAGCTTAACAAAAAGAAGATAAACAACCCAATCAAAAAATGGGCAACTGATCTAAATACACACTTTTCGAAAGAAGACAGAAGGAAGGCCAAGAGACATATGAAACCTGCTCTAAATCACTAATCATTAGAGAGATGCAAATCAAAACAACAATGCGGTACCATCTCACACCTGTCAGAATGGCCATTATCAACAAGTC
Organism: Ia io; assembly: GCA_025583905.1. Lineage (NCBI taxonomy): Eukaryota > Metazoa > Chordata > Mammalia > Chiroptera > Vespertilionidae > Ia > Ia io. The sequence goes on from JAJQQW010000001.1 coordinate 918,255, forward strand.
AACAAATGACAAGTGCTGGCGAGGATGTGGAGAAAAAGGAACCCTCGTGCACTGCTGGTTGGAATGCAGACTGGTGCAGCCACTGTGGAGAACAGTATGGAGTTTTCTTAAAAAACTAAAAATAGAACTCCCATTTGACCCAGTGATCCCACTTCTAGGAATATATCCCAAGAAACTGCAAACATCAATCAGAAAGGATTTATGCACCCCTATGTTCATAGCAGCACAATTCACCATAGCTAAGATTTGGAAACAGCCTAAGTGCCCATCAGCAGATGAGTGGATTAAAAAACTGTGGTACATCTACACAATGGAATACTACGCTGTGGTAAAAAAGGAGCTCTTACCATTTGCAACAATATGGATGGAGATGGAGAATATTATGCTTAGTGAAATAAGCCAGGCAGAGAAAGATAAATATCACATTATCTCACTCATTTGTGGAATATAATGAACAACATAAACTGATGGGGGAAAATAGATGCAGAAACAGAGAAACATCAATCAGAACATCAAACCTCAGGGAAGAAATTGTGAGGTAACCAGAAACCCAAGAATGCCTGAGAACGCCTTTCTAGCCATGCTAGCAATCATCAAATGTACGGTAATTTTACCTGGGACAAGAGGGTAAGTATTTTGGTCTTATGTTCCTGACCCTTCATGGGTAAGACCCCTTACATGGGCTGATCCCCTGACTAATGTAGTTACCAATAATACCAAACACCCTGGACATCCAGGAGGTCCATGGGTGGGGCAAGAAAGTATAAATACACAGGGATCTCCACCCATCTTCCCTTTTGTATGACACGAAATCAAAATAATGCCCCTTTGTGTGTACAATTAAAGAGAGGTTTCTGGCTTGTGTGGACCCCAAAGGGTGTCACTATTATCACTACGTGCCCCCGGTAGAGGTGCAGAAAATGTAACTAAGACCTTGTCTATATAAAAAGAAATGGACAGCCAGTTTGAAAGGGAATTCCCATGGACTAGAACAAAGAATATCCTTGCATGATATTATTTTACACTAGCATTAAAATTTTTCCCAGATTTGGATCACCCCCAGTACTTGTAATAATTCCTCGAACCCTTGGGGATAGAAAAAAAAGTCATCTGTTTGGTACTTGGAGACAAACTTAACACATCTCTTGATACTTTAGAATTACTACAGCATAATATACAATTATCCCAAGCAAATGTACAAACTAATCCTTTGAATGTCTGGAAGCAATTTAAAAAGGACATGTAAGGATTTAATCCTTTTCATTGTGTAGAGGGCCTCCTGGGAAGGCACCTGAGCATTCTATATTGGTCCCTCTTACACTTTAGGCCAGGAGAGACCCTCTTCTCACAATTCAATTGCTCACAGCTGTTGCATGAGCTCTCGGTTCATGTCGAGGTTGAATTCTCGTGATGATGGGTGCCATGGATCTCTCTCTCACCCAGTGGGGCAAACTGAGCCCTCCCTGGAGAAGAAACCCGGGTTCCAAAAGATATGTGATCAGTGCTGGGGCCCCGCCAGCAGGCGAGGGGATCCCATGGCAGGTGCTGGGCATGGAGGCCACGGGGGCATAGGCTACCAAGGAGACAAAACTGAACCTTACGTCACCCTGCTTGGCCCCGGAGGATGGCTGGTTAGCCAGAGACAGGTAAGATTCCTCAAGGAAGGAACAACCTAAGACAGGCACAGTCGCAGAGGGGCCATCAGGAGAGAATTTGGGGATCAACAGAGGTGGGGCACAGACCCTCACCCCCCCAACATTGCAAGGGCCTGAATCATAGCCCTTTCTGAGGGAGGTCTCCTGCCCCCATGGCTGCTTCGTGCTTCCCATGCCCAGCTCAGATCACGACCCAGGTGACCGACAGAGACTTGGCCGACAGCAGCTGCCCTCTCACTCCAACAAGAATGGTTTGAGTTGTCTTGTACCCATGGTGCAGGGAAGTGGGTTTACGATATCTAAATCCAGCCTACCACCAGGTATGCTCAGGACCTACTCAAGAAGGCAAATAATCCCTTCCACCAATATTTACATGGTAAAATAAGATTGTTGTTAGAGTAATAAATTTGATAGTAGAACAGTAGTCAAGTTTTCAGGCAAATTTAAATTGGCTAGTTGAAACAAGCAAATATTCTAGAAAAATTAATTGTACTGGACAAAAAGGCGTTCCTAAAGTGTTAACTAAAATCTTTATTGGTACTTCATCTCATGATAAAATTGTGCACCATGTAATGAACCTAAAACAGTAATATTATAGTGCAAAAAATTAAAATTTAAAAGCCATCAAGACTACATTATAAAATTTTCAAAAGCCTCCTAACATTTAAATCAAAAAAGGAGTGGATAGTAGAGGAATATCATGTAAGGAAAAATATCCTGTATGTAAATTACATCTAGAAAATTAATACTTTAGAAAATTAATTGTAAGGCTAAAAGCAAGACACACATGTAAAACACACAAGGTGACAAAACAAGCCAGAGGAAAATCATTTGGGCAAAAAATGAAAAAGGATCCCCAGTCAAGTTTATAGAAAATATTCCTTTATTAACTTTTGGTCGAGAATATGTTTGTATATTTTCAGAAAACAACTCCGAGACCATGTGAATTCTAGCAACAGAGAGGAATCGACAGGACTACTCCAGCCATGAAGACAGAAGAGAAGCAGTCCAGAGATGGAAGACGCTCACGTGGCCTTCCCATACTAGCAGTTAACAGCTGTGCATCGCTGCAGGTTGCCCAGGACCAAACCAGACAGAGTCGGACCTGCATTACCACCATTTGTCCACCATCCAGAACTGAAATGTCATTGCTGACATGTACACATAAGGAACTGTTGGACATTGAAATTGGGTCTCAAAAGAACTGTTGACCCAGAAAGAAACTCACTACACACTGATTCATTTGCCTGTCACCATAACCATTATTGCTTGTCTCATTTTCGGTTCTTATAAGTGTATTTCTATTAGCACATGATCTCACTCATCTCGGGGAAATAATGAACAACATAGATTGATGAACAAGAACAGACCCAGAAACAAGGAGGCATGGATCAGACTGTCGGGCCTCAGGGGGAGGGTAGGGAAGGGTGGGGGCAAAGGGGAGAGATCAACCAAAGGACTTGTGTGCAAGCATATGAGCCTAACCAGCGGTTAAGGACAACAGTGGGGTGGGGGCATATGTGGGGAGGGGTGAGGGATGGGAATGGGGGGACGAGGACAAATATGTGATACCTCAATCAATAAATTTTTTTAAAAAAAAAGAAGAAATAAAAGGCAACCAAATTGGAAAAGAAGAAATAAAACGGTCCTTATTGGGAGATGACATGATATTGTACATAGAAAACCCAAAAGACTCCGTCAAAAAACTAATAGACTTAATAAATAAATTTGGCAATGTAGCAGGATACAAAATTAATGCCAAGAAATCTATGGCATTTCTTTACACCAATAGTGAACTTACAGAAAGAGAGACTAAAAAAGCAACCCCACCAAAAAAATTAAGATACCTAGGAATAAACTTAACTAAGATGTTAAAAGACTATATGCGAAAAACTACAGTACACTGAAAAAAAAAAAAGATAGAGGAAGACATAAACAGATGGAAGAACATACCATGTTCATGCATTGGTAGAATCAACATCATCAAATGTCCATACTGCCCAAAGCAATCTATAGATTCAATACAATCCCCATTAAAATACCAACGGCATATTTCACAAGCCTAGAATGAACTTTCCAAAAATTCATCTGGAATAAAAATAGACCCCTAATAGCTGCAGCAATCCTGAGAAAGAAGAACAAAGTATGTGTGATCTCAATACCGGATATCAAGCTGTATTACAAAGCCACTGTTCTTAAAACAGCCTGGTACTGGCACAAGAACAGATATGTAGATCAATAGAATAGAATAGAGAAATCAGAAATAGACCCAAACCACTATGCCCAATTAATATTTGACAAAGTATGCGTGAACATAAAATGGAGTCAAGATAGTCTCTTCAACAAATGGTGTTGCAAAAATTGGACAGATACATGCAAAAAAATAAAACTAGACCACCAACTTACACCATACACAAAAAATAAACTGAAAATGGATAAAGGACTTAAACATAAGACAGGAAACCATAAAAATACTAGAGGAATTCACAGGCAGAGAATTTTCAGACATATGTCACCGCAATTTCTTCACCGATACTGCACCTAGGGCAATAGAAACTAAAGAGTAAGTAAACAAATGGGACTACATCAAAATAAAAATCTTTTGCACAGCAAAAGAAACCATCAACAAAACAACAAGAAAGCCCAGTGTATGGGAGAACATATTTTCCAATGTTATCACCAATAAAGGTTTAATCTCCAACATTTACCAGGAACTCATACAACTTTACAAAAGTAAGATAAATGATCCAATCAAAAAATGGGCAAAGGACCTAAATAGACACTTTTTGAAGGAGGACAGAAGGAAGGCCAACAGACATATGAAAACATGCTCAAAGTCATTAATTATCTGAGAGATGCAAATCAAAACGACCGTGCGGTACCATCTCACTCCTGTCAGAATGGCTATCATCAACAAATCAACAAATGACAAGTGTTGGTTAGGATGCAGAGAAAAAGGAACCCTTTTGCACTGCTGGTGGGAATGCAAACTAGTGCAGCCACTGTGGAGAACTAAAAATGAAACTCCCATTGGACCCTGCAATCTCACTTTTAGGAATATATCCCAAGAAGCTAGAAACACCAATCAGAAAGGATATATGCACCCCTATGTTCATAGAAGCACAATTCAGCATAGCTAAGATTTGGAAACAGCCTAAGTGCCCATCAGCAGATGAGTGGATTAAAATACTGTGGTACATCTACACAACAGAATACTATGCTGAGGTAAAAAAGAAGGAATTCTTCCATTTGCAGCATTATTGATGAACCTGGAGAGCATTATGATAAGTGAAATAAGCGAGTCAGAGAAAGATAAATAGCACATGATCTCACTCATTTATGGAATATAATGACAACATAAACTGATGAACAGGGATAGATCCAGAGACAGATAAGCATCCTTCAGACTGTCAAACCTCAGGGGGAAATTAGGGGAGGGTGAGGGTAAGGAGGAGAGATCAACAAAAGGACTTACATGGATGAATATAAGCCTAATCAATGGACATGAACACCAGGGGGAGAGGTTGGGGGGTTAATGGAGGGATGAGGATACATATGTAATACCTTAATGAATAAAGAAATTAAAAATATAAATTAATAGGTAAAAACAGCCTAAGTGCCCATCAGCATTAATAATAATCAGCATTATGCTAAGTGAAATAAGCCAGTCAGAGAAAGATAAATGAAATCTAATGAACAACATAAACTGATGAACAAAAATACAGAGACAAAGAGACTGCAAACTATAGGCAGATGAGGGTTGGGGGCAGTAAGAGATCAACCGAAGAACTTGTATGCATGCATATAAGCATACCCAATGGATACAGACCCTAGAGGATGTAATGAGGGCATGTGCTGGAAGGGAGGTGTAGGGGGCACTGGTGAGAGGTCAATGGTGGAAAAAGAAGACAATGTACAACTATTTTTAATACTTTAAACAATTAAAAAATGAATTAAAATGGCAATAAATAAGTACCTATCAATAATAACCTTAACTGTAAATGTATTAAATGCTCCAATCAAAAGACACAGGGTAGGTGAATGGATACAAAAACAGGACCCAAAGACATGCTATCTACAAGATATCCACCACAGAATAAAGGGCTCAGAAAGTATGGGAGTAAAGAGATAGAAAAAAAAAAATTCCATGCACATGAAAACAAACAAACAAAAAATTTGGGATAACAATGCTCATTTCTGACAAAATAGATGTCAAAATGAAGGCCATCACAAGAGACAACAAAGATCACTATATAATACTAAAGGGATCATATCAACCAGAAGTATAATATACATGCACCCAATATAAGATCACCTAAATATATTAAAAAGTTTCTGGAAGATTTTAAGGGAGAGATCAACAGCAATACAGTCATAGTAGGGGACTGTAACTCCTTACTGATATCAGCTCTTCCAAACAAAAAACCAACAAGGAAACAGTGACTTTAAATCACACACTGGATTGAAAGTGTTAAAGAGAATGAAACAGGGCAGAGAAAAACTTACTGTGCTTAGCAGATAGATACCTTGCAGAACGCTTACAGCCTTGAGCATGGCATAGCTCAGATAACCACTAGCCATCTGATGCTGGGAGGAATCAAGGATGGACTAGACCTTACATCAGCAGAGCAACTTACAGCCAGCAAAAATTCATAAAAGCCTATTTCATCTTCGCTGATGCCTTTCTTGGTCTCAGCCCACCTGCACCCATGTGCCTGGAATAAAACCTTTTTGATGCTTGATGGTTTCATGTCATAGGTGGTCAATCCTGGCCCACTCAAAACCTTTCATTTGGCACCGAACACCCTGTAAGGTCTAGTGAGGGATCCGGTATGAGCCATTACAGGGTTCCAGCAACTGGGCACTTGGCACTCAGAGAGACCATGACTGTCTGGCTCCTGAGCCCCCCTTCTGTCCATGGGAGTCCCCCAGCCACATTTCCGCATGGCTGAACTTGCAACACTTACTTGCCTCCCCCGCAACCCCAGCCTTCCTCTGGACTGGTCTGACTCGTGCCCTTGACTGGATAGTGGACCTCTCCTTGTCTTGCCTCCTCCTCCATCAACACCAGGCATAGAGTCATGGGCAAGTGGCTTTAGTCTGTTTTCATTCCAGACTATCCTGTCATTTGGGTTTGGAGCCATGCCCCACATTGTTACTATATGGCAGGCCTTGTGGAAATCCAGTGCTAGTCAGGACAAGTCCTCCAGGGGAACCAGGTTCCTTGGCTCACTCTCCTGACAGGGACACTTGCCACGGAGGGAGGGCTCCATCCGTTTCTGGTGAACATTAGGGGGAGACAGGGACACCTTTCTTTGCCTTAACTTCACAGAGAAAAGACCTTAAGCCCTAGCCCATCACCATGGAGAAACTAGCTGTAGGCCTTTCCCCCACACCACACCCTTGCCCAGGACTTACACCCTAAGCAATTTATTTTTTTATTGCAACACTATCTGGACTCAGTATAAATTAAAATGGCACTTTTGATTTCCAAATCCTAACTGACCTTGACAATTCTTCAGGCAAGACAAGTGGTCTGAGATCCCATATATCCAGGCTTTTTTTTACACTCAAGGACATGTCCTTTTCTCTGTAACAACTGATGCCCCTCACAGATTTTTCCTTATTTACTCTAAGCACCCAGAGAATCTCAAATCCCCCTTTTCCTTCACTGCTTTTGATCTCTCTGATTATCCCCCGGTTCCCCAGGCTATGGTTCTTCATCTCAGCAGCCTAAGATCCCACCACCCTATGTGGTGAATCCCACTGCCACCACCCTGTCTAACAACTGCTCTGGAGCAGTTTTCGGCTCTCTTCCTCCCCCCACTCTGGCACTAGACTTAAAGTGCCCCCTTAGGGAGATTACTGGTGCCTAATCTGGCTTCATTACCAGGGCCACACAGATACCCTCCACTGGCAGGCCCCTCCCCGCTCCCCCCCAGTAACAATAGATGGTATTCCTAATAGGGGCCCATAAGGGAATATCAGGAAGGGCAGGTAGGTTGCAGGTCTCAAGACCACATGGTTCTCTGCTAGAAGGATTGAAAAATGCAACCCACAAAGCAATCTATACTAATAAAAGAGTAATATGCAAATTGGTCACCACACCCTCAAAGTAACCAAACAGCAGGCTCCATGGGGTGACAAGGCTGGCAGGGGGTTTAGCAAGGGATGACCAAATGACTCACCAACAGGCTGAGAGGGGCGACAAGGCCACCAGGGGATTAGGGAGGAATGACAAACAACTGACCAGCAGGCTGCGTGGGGCAACCAGGTCGGCAGGGGGGGCAATGAGGGACGACCAGGCTGGCAGATGGGGGCAGTGAGAGGTGACCAGGCAATGGACCTAAATAGATACTTTTCAAAAGAAGACAGAAGGAAGGCCAAGAGACATATGAAAACATGCTCAAAGTCACTAATTATCTGAGAGATGCAAATCAAAACAACAATGCGATATCATCTCACACCTGTCAGAATGGCTATTATCAACAAATCAACAACCAACAAGTGTTGGCGAGGATGAGGAGAAAAAGGAACCCTTTTGCACTGCTGGTGGGAATGCAGACTGGTGCAGCCACTGTGGAGAACAGTATGGAGTTTCCTCAAAAAACTAAAAATGAAACTCCCATTTGACCCTGTGATTCCACTTCTAGGAATATATCCCAAGAAGCTAGAAACAACAATCAGAAAGAATATATGCACCCCTATGTTCATAGCAGCACAATTCAGCATAGCTAAGATTTGGAAACAGCCTAAGTGCCCATCAGCAGATGACTGGATTAGAAAACTATCGTACATCTACACAATGGAATACTACGTTACTGTAAAAAAGAAGGATTTCTTACAATTTGCAGCAACATGGATGGAACTGGAAAGCATTATGCTAAGTGAAATAAGCCAGTCAGTGAAAGAAAAATACCACATGATCTCACTCATTTATGGATAATAAGAACATTATAACCTGATGAACAAAAAGATAGATTCAGAGGCAGCGAAGCATCAAACAGACTGTCAAATTACAGCAGGAAGGCTTTGGGCAGAGGAGGTAAGAGATTAACGGAAGAACTTATATGCATGCATATAAGCATAACCAAAGGACACAAGACACTGGGGATTGAGGGCATGTATGGGAGTGGGGTGGGGGGGGTAATGCAGAGATATGGACACATGTACTACCTTAATCAATAAAAAACAAACTGTGGTACATCTACACAATGGAATACTATGCTGCGGTAAAAAAGAAGGAACTCTTACCATTTGTAGCAGCATGGATGGAACTGAAGAGCATTATGCTAAGTGAAATAAGCCAGTCAGAGAAAGATATCACATGATCTCACTCATATCTATATATATAAAAGCCTAAGTGACTGTTCAACCGGTAGTTATAATGCGCACTGATCACCAGGGGGCAGACACTCAATGCACAGGCATGGAAACATGGAACAGACTGATGAATCCTAGAAGGAAGGGGGAAGGGTGGGAAGAGATTAACCAAAGCTCTTATATGCATACTAGAGGCCCAGTGCATGGATTCATGCACCGGGCCTCTTGCAATCTGGGACCCCTTGGGGGATGTCAGACTGCCAGTTTTGGCCCGATCCCCGCAAGCCAGGCCAAGGGACCCACCGGTGCACGAATCCATGCACTGGGCCTCTAGTGTGGTATATAATGATCAACATAATTTGATTAACAAAAACAGATCCAGAGGCAGAGAAGCATCCATCAGACTGTCATATGACAGAAAGAAGGTAAGGGAGAGTGGGGGTAAGGAGGAGAGATCAACCAAAGGACTTGTATGCATGCATATAAGCCTAACCAATGGACACAGACAACAGGGGGGAGAGGGCATGAGTGGAGGGGGTAATGGAGGGATGAGGACACATATGTAATACCTTAATAAAGAAATTTTAAAAATCTAAAAAAAAAAGAAAAATAAATAATTAGTCTTTGAAAAATTGGACAAATGCATGCAAAAAAATGAAACTAGACCACCAACTTACACCATACACAAAAATAAACTCAAAATGGATAAAGGACTTAAACATAAAACAGGAAATCATAAAAATACTAGAGGAATCCACAGGCAGCAAAATCTCAGAAATATGCCAAAGCAATTTCTTCACTGATACTGCTCCTAGGACAATGGAAACTAAAGAGAAAATAAACAAATGGCACTACATCAAAATAAAAAGTTTTTGCACAGCAAAAGAAACCATCAACAAAATAACAAGAAAGCCCACTGCATGGGAGAATATATTTGCCAATGTTATCTCTGATAAGGGTTTAAACTCCAACATTTACAGGGAACTCATACAACTTAACATAAGAAAGATAAACAACCCAATCAAAAAATGGGCAATGGACCTAAATAGATACTATTAGAAAGAGGACAGAAAGAAGGCCAAGAGACATATGAAAACATGCTCAAAGTTACTAATCATCTGAGAGATGCAAATCAAAACAACAATGCGGTACCATCTCACACCTGTCAGAATGGCTATCATCAACAAATCAACAAACGACAAGTGTTGGCGAGGATACAGAGAAAAAGGAACCCTTTTGCACTGCTGGTGGGAATGCAGACTGGTGCTGCCACTGTGGAGAACAGTATGGAGTTTCCTCAAAAAACTAAAAATGGAACTCCCATTTGAACCAGTAATTCCACTTCAAGGAATATATTCCAAGAAACTAGAAACACCAATCAGAAAGGATATATGCACCCCTATGTTCATAGCAGCACAATTCAGCTTAGCTAAGATTTGGAAACAGAATAAGTGCCCATCAGCAGATGAGTGGATTAAAAAACCGTGGTACATATATACAATTGAATACTATGTTACTGTAAAAAAGAAGGAATTCTTACCATTTGTAACAGCATGGATGGAATTGGAGTGCATTATGCTAAGTGAAATAAGCCAGTCAGAGAAAGATAAATATCATATGATCTCACTTATTTGTGGAATGTAATGAACAAAATAAACTGATGAACAAAAACAGATCCAGAGACAGAGAAGCATTGATCAAACTGTCACACCTCAGAGGGAAGGATCATAGTAAGACAGAGAGAATAATCAAAGGACTTAAATGCATGCATATAAGTCTAACCAATGGACATAGAAACCAGGGGTGGTGAGGGCATGAGTGGGAGATGAGGAGGCAGTGGGGGGATAAGGACATATATGTAATACCTTAATCACTAAAGAAAAAAAAAGAAATAAGCTACATAAAAACAATCACAAAAATTCAAACACTTGGAGACTAAATAGCATATGATTAAATAGTGACGAGGTTACCAAAGGGATCAAAGAAGAATTAAAAAGCTTTCTGGAAACAAATGACAATGAGAAATCCAAATCTATGGGACACAGTGAAAGCAGTCCTGCGAGGGAAGTTCATATCATTACAGGCCTACTTAAAACAAAACAAAACAAAACAAGACAAAATAAAACAACAAAGAAAGGAAAACTGGTAATAAATTATATAACTCTACAACTTAAAGCATTAGAAAGAGAGCAAAAGGAAAAATACAGAATGAGCAGAAGGAAGGAAATAATAAAGATCAGAGTGAAAATAAATGGCATAGAGACTTAAAAAGCAAAAATACAAAAGACCACTAAAACCAAGAACTGATTATTTGAAAGGATAAAAAGATTGATGAACCTCTAGGCAGGCTCACCAAGAAGTACAGAGTACTAAAATAAACAAAATCAGAAACGAAAGAGGCAAAATACCAACAGACACTACAGAAATATAAAGGATTGTAAAAAAAATATTATGCAAAAAACTGGTCAACCTAGAAGAAATTGACATATTCCAAAAATAAAATATAATCTTCCAAAGTCAATTGGGAAGAATAAATAAATTGAGATAGGCCAATAATGAGGAAATGGAAGCAGTAATCAAAAAACTTCCAACAAAAGGCTTGGACTGGATGGCTTCACCACGGAGCTTTACCACACATTCAAAGAACTAAAACCTATCCTCCTCAGACTATTCAAAAAAATTCAAGAGGAAGGCACACTTCCAAATTCTTTCTATGAAGTCAGCATTACCCTAATCACAAAATCAGATAAAGACACTACAAAGAAAGAAAAACAGGGCAATAGCTCTGATGAACATTGATGCTAAAATCCTCAATCAAATCCTAGCAAATCAGATCCAGCATTACATTAGAAAGATCATACACCATGACCAAGTGTGATTTTCTTAGGGGATGCAAGGATGTTACAATATCCATAAATCAATAAACGTGATACATCACATAAACAAATTGAGAGATAGAAACCATATAACCATATCAATTGATGCAGAAAAAGCAAAGTGGGAATAGAAGGATCATACTGAAAGGGTTAAAGAGAATAAAACGGGGCAGAGAAAGACTTATTGTGCTTAGCAGATATCTCGCAGAAAGCTTGCAGCCTTGAGCACAGCATAGCTCAGAAGACACCTGGCATGGGAGGAACCAAGGATGGAAAGACCCTTATGTCAGCAGAGCAGCTTGCAGCCCACAAGGATTAATAAAAACCTATCTCTCCCTGTTTTCTTTTCGGATGTCTTTCTGGGTCTCAGCCCACCTACACCCAGGTGTCGGGAATAAAATCTCTTTTGACACATTATGACCTCATATCATAGGTGCGTGACCCTGGCCCACTCCAAACATTGCATTTGGTGCCAAAACCCAGGAAGGTCTAGTGAGGGTCTGGTAAGAGCCATCGCAGGGATCCAGCAACTTGGCACTCAGAGAGACCATGATTATCTGGTTCCTGAGCTACCTTTGTGTCCGGGAAGACCCCAGCCACACTCCTGATGGCTGTACTTCTGCTGAACTCCCAACACTTACTTGCCCTCCCCCTGGCCTTCCTCTGGACCGGTCTAGGTCATGCCCATGACTGGATAGTGGACCTCTCCTTGCCTTGCCTCCTCCTGCATCAACACAAGGCATAAATTCATAGGTAAGTGGCTTTAGTCTGTTTTCCTCCGTCCTGACTGTCCTGTCATTTTGGGTTTGGAGCCAGGGTCTGGATGTTACTGTTCAGCCGGGCCCATGGAAATCCAGCACTGATTGGGATAGAGGGAGGGCTCTGTCTGTTTTTGGTGAATGTTAGGAGAGGGGGGGGATGCCTTTCTTGGCCTTAACTTCATGGAAATCAGACCTTAAGCCACTGCCAGTCACCATGGGGAATTTTCTGTTGACCATTCCCTACACCACACCCTGGGATATCTACTTAAAAACCTCCAGACTCTAGAATTCGCAGGAGTTCTGGCCTCAATAAAACAGCACTTTCAATTTCCAAATCCTAACTGACCTTAACAATTATTGCCGCAGGCAAAACAAGTGCTCTGAGATCCTGTATATTCAGTTTTTTTGTGTTTTTTTTTTTTTACACTCAAGGCCACATCCTTCTCTCTGTAACAGCTGCTCTCCCTCACAGATTTTTTCTTCTTTACTATAAGTCCTCAAAGGATCTCAAAACTTCCTCCTCCTTCATCACTTTTGATCTCGCCAACCATACCCAGGTCCCTCCAGCCTAAAGCTCCTGAGTCTCAACAGCCTGAGAGCCCACGACCCTACCCAGTAGATCCCACTGCCACCATCACATCTCACACCTGCTCCAGAGCAGTTTTGGCTCTCTTCCTCCCCCCACTCCAGCACTAGCCTTAAAATGGCCCCTTCAGGAGATTGCTGCCCAGGGCCACACAGATACCCTTCACTGGCAGGACCCTGTGCTCCTAGTCAGAGTGGATGCTGTCCCTGACAGAGACCCACTGTAAATCTATCAGGAAGGGCAGGCAGGTTGCAGGTCTCAAGACCACTCAGTTCTCTGCCTAGAAGGACTGAAAAAAAAATGCAGCCCACAAAGCAGTTAATTATAAAAAATTCTCAAAGATCACCCAGGAAAGACATGAAAATCCAACAGTCTTCCTCTCTCGCCTTACACAGGCCATGAGAAAATACACCAATCTTGACCCTACAAACTCAGAGGGGACCTTTTAAACATAACTTTTACGGTGTTTAATAATAGAGAGAAGGAGACCAAAACCCAAAAACAAAGATGAGGTCAGGCCAAGGCTGAAGTCCAGATGAAGGCCTTTCAGCTTATAGCCACCACTTTCATGATCCCTAATGAAGTGCTGGTCCTCCAAGCTAGAGTAAGTCAGGGCTAAGCCTCTGGGCCTATGCTTCAAATGCAACAAGAGAGGACACTAAGCCAAGTCCTTCCCAAAACCGAGACCTCCACCTGGGCCCTGCCCAAGGTGAAGGAGGGAAGGCCATTGGAAATCAGACTGCAGTTTGGCCCCTCCAGGTCGGACCTCAGCATGGCCGCTCTCTAGATCCAGTTTGGAGCTCCCAGACCTCCTAAGACTGGCCACCAAAGACTGAAGCTGCCGAAGACCCAACAAGGCCACAGAGACTTACATGACCAGGACAGAGCCTCTGGTAACAATTCTGGTGGCAGGTAAACCAATCTCATTTTAATTGACACTGGGGCCACTTATTCCGCCTTCTCTGAATTCACTGGGACCCTTGTCCCCTTCTCAGTCTCTATTATGGGGGTTGATAGATTAGTCTTAGTCAGTAGCCACCTCACCTCTACACTGCATCTTATTACCCATTTATCCACTTTTCTTGCCCCACATGAATGTTACAGGCATCCCCTCATAAAGCCCAGCTGTCCCAAACAACAGTCACCTACTTCAGTTTCACTCTCACCCCAAAGCCATGCCACTCCTTGGACTGTAAACGCCTTATCTTCTCCATGACTGTCCCCTGCTCTAATCAAGAAAAACTCTCCTTTCTTAGGCTCACTAGGTACTGTCACCTCTAAGTTCCCAATTTCAATTTTCTTATAAAGCTCCTCTATAACAACATGGCAAAGGGAATCCTCACTGAGCCTTTAGATCCCAAGGCCAGCATTCTCACCCCTTTAAATCTCTGAAAACTTCTCTGGCCCCAGTGCCTTCTCACATTCCCTGCCCCTTTCCCCAAAGAACAACTTCCATTACTGCAAAAACTACAAACGCTTACTCAACAGTCCAGCTACTATCAGAAGCTGAACTCATTATCACCCAAACCTTAGCATATTATCTCTAAGGGAAAATATGGCAGTTTTAAATCCAAGTGGCTGGCTAGAGGCCTGGGAACAGACTGCTAGACCCCCACTTTTTATCCAGCCTCATATGCCTATACATAATTTTCCAGAGTCTTTGGCAGCTTAAAGCTTTAAAATATTACTATATTAAATGATAAACATCTAATACTTTAATGAGTTTTAAGTTCACCTAATTTTAGCTTTTATTACAGAAAATTTATAAAGTAAATTAAAAACTGTTACTATAATGTCTTGTATTTTGTTAAAGATATATTTCTTAAAAGTGAGCATGTTCATCAATGTCAATCTAAGAAATGTAGGCTGTTTACTTTTTGATCATCACTAGAAAATTAAGGTTTAAATATTGTAAATGACACAGGCCAGTAAGCAAGAACAAGCAGAATAGAAAAACTAAAATAATAAAACAGCAATCTGCAGCCATCTAGTAAAGCCTATCTTCCCTAAACTAAGGACACCTAAAAATAAATAATTTAAGAATAAACCTCATTTTAGCATATTAGACTACAACCCTCCAAACTAATGTCTCTTTCCTTCCACTAGACCATTTGACATAATTTTTATTGTTCTAACTTTTACCCCAATAATATTATAAAACAGTTTGTCTCCACCAGGTTACAAGCCCCACTTGTACTCAGAAAATACCACCCCTAGATACCATCACAACCTCCTTTTGTGCCCAGCCCTCATCATCCCTCTGACTCCCAGAGCAAGGACAATAGTCCAGATACAGATGTAAAAACTCACCAGGGCAAAAAGCTCCAGATGCCTGGCAAGGGACAAAACTGGAAAAAAATACACACACAAAAACCTCACCTCCAGAATAGCCTACCCTCCCACTAGCCTTCCTGGGTGAAAATAGCCCACTTTCATATACGCCAAATAACTAATAAATTATATACCCAGACTTCCACATTCCTGAATGTTAATAAAAACAGTCCCCCCACCTATGGCAGCCTATCCCATCCAAACAGTGCAAGGTATTTTTTGAACTCATTACAGATCTCTGGCTCCAGGGCAATTTAGAGGATTTCTCTTCAGATCACATCTATTTGTTTACCTTCATAGTACTCCTAAATCTCACAGATCTCTTATATCCCTAAAATGATCCCCCTTCTAGCCATAGACTATCTTTTAGTCAGAGGGAGGAGTTTGTTTAATTGCTAATACCTCCTGCTGTTTTTATCTAAACTCTACAGGTGAAATAGAGGAGAGAACACAACACATTCTACAGAACACGCAATTGCTCAAGGAGATCAGTCAGGACAGCATAGCAGTCCATATGGTCCAGCCTACAAGCAGCTCTGCCTAAATTAACCTGGTTCTTACCCCTTTGGGGCCCCCTAACACTATTTTCCCTCCTTCTCTGCCTCCTCCTCTTCAGGCCCTGCATTTTCAGGATAGTTACCAAATTTATACAAACAAGATTACAAGTCCTAGTTAAAACAGTAAGACAGTTTGTCCTTATCCAGGTAAAGGGAATCTACAGGCCTATATCCCAGGAAATAATCTGAATTTATTCCTAGGTGTCCATGACAGCCCCTCCCACACATGAAGCAGACAAAGAGAAACAGCAACCCTACCCCCCTTCTTTTCCTTTATGTATACCCTTTAAGATGGGAATGAAAGGGTTAAAGGAAATAAAACAGGGCAGAGAAAGACTTATTGTGCTTAGCAGATATCTTGCAGAAAGCTTGCAGCCTTGAGCACAGCATAGCTCAGATAACCAGAAGACACCTGGCATAGGAGGAACCAAGGATGGGCCAGATCCTTACGTCAGCAGAGTGGCTTGCAGCCAGCAAGGATTAATAAAAACCTGCCCTCCCTGCTCTCTTGGCTGATGTATTTCTCAGTCTCAGCCCACCAATACCCAGGTATCAGGAATAAAATCTCTTTGATATTTTATGGCCTCATGTCATAGGTTTGTGACCCCAACCCACTCTGAACCTTTCAAATACCTCAACATAATAAAAGCCTTATATGACAAACCTACAGCCAACATAATACTCAATGGGAAAAAACTAAAACCATTTTCCCCTAAGAACAGGAACAAGACAGGGATGCCAACTTTCACCATTCTGTTCAAAATAGTACTGGAAGTACTAGCCATTGAGATAAGACAAGGAGAAGAAATAAAAGGCATCCCAATTGGAAAATAAGTTAAAATTATCATTATTTGAAGGTCACATGATATTGTACATAGAAAACTACTAAGACTGCATTAAAAATGACTAGATTTAATAAATGAATTTAGCAATGTAACAGGGTACAAAATTAACACCCAGAAATCTATGGCTTTTTTATATACCAATAATTAACTCACAGGAACAGAATAAAAAAACCCAACCCTATTTACCATTGCAACAAAAAAAATTAAGATATCTAGAAAAAAAATTTAACTAATGAGGTAAAAGATTTGACCTTGGAAAACTACAGGACATTGAAAAAAGAGATAGAGGAGGACATAGACAAATGGAAAGAATATACCATGTTCATGGGTTGGTACAATCAACATCATTAAAATGCCCATATTACCCAAAGCAAGCTATAGATTCAATGCACTCCCCATTAAAATACCAATGGCATATTTCACAGACCTAGAACAAACTGTCCAAAAATTTATATGGAACAAAAAAAGACTCCGAATAGCTGCAGCAATCCTGAGAAAGAAGAACAAAGTTGGAGGGGTCACAATACCAGACATCAAAGCTATATTACAGAGCCACTGTTCTCAAAAATGCCTAGTACTGGCACAAGAACAGACATGTAGACCAATGGAACAGAATAGATTACCCAGAAATAGACCCAAGCCATTATGCTCAATTAATATTTGACAAAGGATGAAAGAGCATACAATGGACTCAAGACAGTCTCTTCAATAAAAGCTGTTGGGAAAATTAGATAGATACATGCAAAAAAAAAAAAACAAAATGAAAGTAGACCACCAACTTATACCACAGACAAAAATAAACTCAAAATGGATAAAGGACTTAAACATAAGATGGGAAGTCATAAAAACCTTAGAAGAATCCATAAGCAGCAAAATATTAGACATATGTTGTAGTAATAACTTTACCAATACAGCCCCCAGGGCTGTGGAGAAAATAAATGGAACTACATCAAAATAAAAAGCTTCTGCAGAGCAAAAGAAACATCAACAAAACAACAAGAAAGCCCACTGCATGGGAGAACATATTTGCCAATGTTATATCTGATAACAGCCTAATTTCCAAAATTTATTTGGAACTCTTACATCTTAACAAAAAGAAGATAAATAATCCAATAAAAATATGGGCAAATGACTTAAGTAGACATTTTTTAAAGGGGACATAGTGAAGGCCAAGGGACATATGAAAACATAATCCAAGTCACTAATCATCTGAGAGATGCAAATCAAAACAACAATGAGAAACCATCTCACACTTGTTAGAATGGCTGTCATCAACAAATCAACAAATGACAAGTGCTGGCAAGGATGTAGAGAAAAAGTAACCCTCATGCACAGCTGGTGGGAATGCAGACTAGTGCAGCCATTGTGGAAAATAATATGGCATTTCCTCAAAAAACTGAAAATGGAACTCCCATTTGACCCAGTAATCCCACTTCTAGGAATATATCCCAAGAAACTAGAAACACTGTTCAGAAAGGATATATGCACCCCTAAGTTCATAGCAGCACAATTCACCATAGCTAAGATTTGGAAATAGCCTAAGTGCCCATCAGCATATGAGTGGATTACAAAATGATTGGACATCTACACAGTGAAATAATACATTGCTGTAAAAAAGAAAGAACTCTTACCATTAGCAACATCATGGATGGAACTGGAGAACATTATGCTAATTAAATAAGCCAGTCAGAGAAAGATAAATAGCACATGATCTCAATCATTTGTGGAATATAATGAACAACAAAAACTGATGAACAAAAATAGATACAGAGACATACTAGCAGAAACACCAAACAGATGGCCAGACTTCAGTGGCAAGGCAGGGGAGGTGGATAAGAGATCAACCAAAGGACTTGCATGCATGCTTTTAGTATAACCAATGGACACAGACACTAGTGGTGTGAGGGCTTGTGCTGGTGGGGGTGTCTTGAGAAAGGTCAACAGGGGAAAAGGAGGCATATACAATACTATTAGTGACCTGGTACATGGATTTGTGCACATTGAAAGGAAATCGGGAGTCCATGCCTGTGTGCCCGAGGAGTTTCCATGTCTTGGTGAGCCGCTGGGAAGTCACTTGGGGAGACTGTCCTTCCTGCAGCTTCCTGATAAAATATTTCCAAATGTCCCTTCTGCAACCAGAGTCACACTTTGCCGGCTGGGAGGTCCCCAGTGGATGCCTTGGGTTGTGCTGGACACTTTCCACTGCTCAGAGTCAGATAAGATACTCTCTGAAGTGAACAATACAAAGCTGGGGATCTTGGAGGTCGGGGGTTCTCTGTTGCCCATGCCCCCAGCCTTCAGATCCATCTCTCTTTGACTTTTACCCCAATTGTCAGTAACCACCTTGTGGTCACTGTTATATTGCTGCCTTCCTCTTTAGTTCCAGGGAGATAGGTAAGGGATGAGATTTGATCTCAATGCCTGAGGCAGAGTTCTAGAAGCCTGGCGGTGATATCAGGCTCATCCTGGTTACTCTGAGTGTCCATGCTTCAACCTTTCTCCAGAGATTGTAACTGCTGGCTTATGTGGTACGAGGGAGGTAACAGTGCACTAAGGGGCAGGCAGCCAGGGAGGAGCCTGAGCTGGTGCCGCTCCCGCTCACCCAGCCCTGCTGCGCCTGCCACCACCCTGCCTGGTGGCACTGCTGCAGAGGCAGGAGAGGCTCCCACCTCCCCAACTGCACTCGCCAGCCATGAGCCTGGCTTCTGGCTGAATGGTGCTCTACTTGTGGGAGCACACTGACCACCAGGGGGCAGCTCTGCTTTGAGTGTCTATCCCCTGGTGGTCATTGCGCATCATAGCGACTGGTCTACTGGTCGTTTGGTCATAAAGGTTGCTTAGACTTTTATATATATATAGATATGCAATGTTTAAAAAATAAAGAATTCAAAAAAGATACCTCTCAGCAAAAAAATGACATAAACTTGCTTTCTGGACACTGATTGACCCACTCACATTACTATCACCACATGACACCTGGGCAATAGGATTCATTGAGTCAGGTCTTGATCACCTTTGACATCTACAGGGACCCATTTTCTCTCCTAGTAAGCTAAAGCAACCCAGTACAGGCTCTCTCCTATCGTTTAAGACATTAGATTGGAGCCAAGAATATCTTTATTCCCACTGGTCATTCACAGTCCTTGACACTATCATTGAAACTCTCAACAGGTCTTCCCGCTTGGTATTTAGAAACTTCTCTCCCTTTCTTTAGCCTTCTTAAAAGTAATCAAAGTCAAAGAAAAAATTTATAATTTAAATCATGTGTATGGTCTTCATGAATTTGTCTGTATATTATATATAATGTTTTTTTGTGTGTCCAGATGGCACCACTAGGGTATAATGTTTTATTGAATTAAGAAATTAAATACTTATCAATATATTAAAATCTTGCATATCCTACCTAATAAAAGAGTAATATGCAAATTGACCGTACGTTCGCTACACCCAAAAGCCACGCCCACCAGTCACACCCACCAGCCAATCAGAAGCAAATATGCAAATAAACCCAACCAAGATGGCTGCAGCCACAGAGAGAGCAGGAGGGAGGCTTGGGTTTCCCCGGCGATGGGGAAGACAAGCTTTCCGCCTGCCCTTGCCGGCACAGGCCTCCACTCAAGGCTACAAAGTTTCAATTATAGAAGTTACATAAATCCCAACAGAAATGGCTGCGGCCATGGAGCTGCAGAGAACAGGAGCCTAGGGTTGCCCCTGGCGATGGAGGAAGTCAAACTTCTGCAGCCCTGGCTGGCCCAGGCCTTCGCCCCAGGCTACAAAGTTTCAATTATAGAAGATAAATAAATTCCAACAGAAATGGCTGCCGCCACAGAGCGAGCAGAAGGCTTGGCTCTGCTCCAGGCTACAAAGTTTCAATTGTAGAAGATAAATAAACCCCAGATACCAGGGCCTCCGCTTGGGTCGCCAGGAGGCGTGGCCAGCCTGAAAACTACCACAGGCCCTTCACCCGGGCCGCCTCACGCCCAAGGGAACCCTGATCCAGGACACCTTTCAGGGCAAACCAGCTGGCCCCCACCCATGCACCAGGCCTCTATCCTATCTAATAAAAAAGTAATATGCAGATTAACCATCACTCCAACACACAAGATGGCTGCCCCCATGTGGTCAAAGATCCTGCCCCATGTGGATACAAGATGGCCACCACAAGATGGCCAGCAGGAGAGGGCAGTTGGGAGGGACCAGGTCTGCAAGGGAGGGCAGTTGTGGGTGATCAGGCCAGCAGGGGAGGGCAGTTAAGGGGTAACCAGGCCGGCAGAGGAGGGAAGTTGGGGGCAAACAGACTGGCAGGGGAGCAGTTAGACATCAATCAGGCTGACAGGGGAGTGGTTAGGGGGTGATCAGGCTGGCAGGCAGAAACGGTTAGGGGCAATCAGGAAGGCAGGCAGGTGATCAGTTGGGAGCCAGCAGTCCTGGATTGTGAAAGGGATGTCCAACTGCCCGTTTGGACCCGATCCCAGGATCCCTCTAGGGGTCCTCAATTGCAGAGGGTGCACCGGGCCTCTAGTATAGGATATTAGAATCAGGATGTGTATTTTTTTGCAAATAAAATATAGAGAAATGATTCTATGTGGTGGATAAAGTTGAACATAAATCATCTTGTTGCTAAGAAGATATCAAAATTGTGAAAATTAATTTAGTGTGGTAAACATTTTTCATCCATATGATTCACTGGTACAGACCAGTGGGATCGGGTCTAAACGGGCAGACGGACATCCCTCAAGGGGTCCCAGATTGGAGAGGGTGCAGGCTGGGCTGAGGAACACCCACCCCGTGCATGAATTTCGTGCACCAGGCCTCTAGTTAACATAATAAAAAGGGACCCCACTATATGGGAGAACACATTTGGCAATGATATATTTGATAAAGTGCTAATACCCAAGATATTATAAGGAAGTCATACAACTTAACAAAAGGCAGACAAACAATCTAATTTTAAAGTGGTCAAAGTATATAAGTAGACACTTCTCCAAAATGGACATACAGCTAACTAAGAAACATATGAAAAAATGCAAAATGCAAAGTCAGTGATCATCAGACATATTCACATTTAAATGACAATGAGGTAATAGCAAACACGTGTCAGATTGGCTACCATCAACAAATCAGAAAATGGAAAGTGCTGGTGAGGATGTGGAGGAAGGGAAATCTTAATATACTGCTGGTGGAAATTCAGACTTGTGCAGCCATTATGGAACAGTATGGTGTTTCTTCAAAAAATAAAAAATGCAACTGCCATTTACCTCGTGATCCTATCTCCAGGAATATATCCTTAGAGACCTGAAATACCAATCAGAAAGCATGTATGCACCCCTGTGTTCATAGTAGCACAGTTTACAAAAGCTAAAATTTGGGAACAGCCCAAGTGTCTACCAGTAGATAACTAGATAAAAAGCTGTGTGATACATTTACACATGGAGTACTATGCAACAATAAAAAAAAAAAGTTTTCTTAACCCTTGAGACAGCATGGAGGAATCTGGAGTATTGTGCTAAGCAAAATATGCCAGTCAGAGAAAGATAAGTATCACATGATCTCACTCATATGTGGACTGTAATGAACAAAATAAGCTGATAAACAAAGTAGATGCAGAAACATAGAAGCATGGAATGGACTGGAATCTTAGAGGGAAGAGTAGGTGGTTGAGTGGGTGGATGGGATGAGATGATCTAAAGATCTTGTATGTATATACGAAAGGCCCGTAGGGTCCCTAGAAGCTGCCAGCTGCCGGCTGTGTACTCCCTCCCTTCCCTTGGCCACCTGCTGCCGATGGGGCCTCCCTACCTTCCCCCAATGGCCCCACCCCCTGGTCAACACCCGGTGGAGGGAACAATTTGAAAACTATTTTTTATTATATAGGATGCATAACCCATTGACACAGACAATAGGGTGGTGAAGGCCTGGGGCAGCAGATTGGAGGGCAGGCTAGAAGAGGTAAATGGAAGAAAAAAGGGGACATATGTAAACTTACAACAATAAAGATTTAATTTTTAAAAAGTAACATGAATGATCAACATGGAAGGGACCCTGGAATGCTCATTCTTACCACTCCAACTGCTCTGATGTTGGCAGGGGTGAAGCCCTGGATATCACACCAGAGTTGAGATGGCACCAAAAATGGAAGAATGGGTGACCTAACTGAAGGAACAGATAAAAAAGAACCCTATATAGAACAGAACTAATATGTTTTGGGACACCGATAGCTATTATATAGAACTAGATGTGGTCCCTAGGCCTGGCTGGAAATCGAAGAGTGAGCATCTGGCATGGAAGGGCAGGACCCAGTTGACCTCTGGGCCCTGGGCAGCACCTAGGCCCTGGCCCCCCGTACACGCCCTCCACCTAAGTCATTGAACCCCTGCCTGGCTCCCTCAATGCCTGGGAGCTGAGCGGTGACCTCAACCCCTGCTGCCACCACTAGTTGCCATCTGCAGGGCAATTGGCAAGGTGATTGAGCCCACTTGCACCTGCCTTGGCCTGGCGCTGCCTGCTCACCTAATCCACCATCCTGGCATGTGCCACTCTTGTTTGGGCCCATTAGGGCTGGCAGTGTGTCCATTGCTGTCCTCTACCAGTGCCGCGTTGCTGACACCCACCATGTTCCATGCCATCCCCCGGTGGTCAGCTCATTTCATAGTGAGCAATCAAACTCTCAGTTAAACTCCTGGTCGAACTCCCAGTCGAGGGAACACTTTACATATTAGGCTTTTATTATATAGGACTAGAGGCCCGGTGCACAAAATTCGTGCATGGGTGTGTGTGTCCCTCAGCCAAGCCTGCACCCTCTCCAACCTGGGACCCCTACCAGGATCGGGCCTAAACGGGCAGTCGGACATCCCTCTCACAATCCAGGACTGCTGACTCCCAACTACTTGCCTGCTTGCCTTCCTGATTGCCCCTAACTGCTCTGCCTGCCAGCCTGATCACACCCTAACCACTCCCCTGTCAGCCTGATTGATGTCTAACTGCTCCCCTGCCAGCCTGTTTACCCCTAACTGCCCTCCCCTGCAGGCCTGATAACCCCTAACTCTCCTCTCCTGCAGGCCTGGGTCCCCCCCAGCTGCTCTCCCCTGCAGGCCTGGGTCCCCCTAACTGCTCTCCCCTGCAGGCCTGGGGCCCCACCAACTGCCCTTCCCTGCAGGCCCAGTCACCCCCAACTTCCCTCCTCTGCCAGCCTGATCACCCCTAACTGCCCTCCCCTGAAGGCTTGATTGCCCTCAACTGCCCTCCCTTGCAGACCTGGTCCTCCCAACTGCCCTCCCCTGCTGGCCATCTTGTGGCAGCCATTTTGTGTTCACATGGGGGCAGTAATCTTTGACCACATGGGGGCAGCCATCTTGTGTGTTAGAGTGATGGTCAATTTGCATATTATTCTTTGATTAGATAGGATTAGATAGGATAGAGACCTGGTGCACTGGTGGGGCTGTCTTGTTTGCTCTGAAGAGTGTCCCAAATCAGGATAGGGGTTCCCTTGGGGGATGGGACAGCCTGGGTGAGGGGCCTGTGGTGGTTTTCAGGCTGGGCATGTCCCCCGGTGACCCAAGTGGAGGCCCTGGGATCTGGGATTTATTTATCTTCTATAATTGAAACTTTGTAGCCTTCAGCAGAGCCAAGCCTCCTGCTTGCTCTGAGGCCACAGCCATTTTGTTGGGATTTATTTATCTTCTACTCCTTTGTAGCCTTAAGCTAGGCCAAACAGATGGAAAGCTTGGCTTCCTCCATTGCCGGGGAACTCAAACCTCCTGCTCTCTTTGTGGCCGCAGCCATATTGGTTGGGTTAATTTGCATACTTCCTCCTGATTGGCTGGTGGGCATGGCTTGTGAATGCAGCAGAGGTATGGCCAATTTGCATATTACTCTTTTATTAGATAGGATTATAGTCATTCTATTCATTTAGGTAAGAAAGTCAGTTATGAAGATTTTTATTCATTAGGACCCCCTGTTAGGAAAAGAATTAAGGATACTTTATCTAAAGGTTGTTTCAGTAGCTCCCTATATCCAATGTCTGGCTTTTATTGGGTGTTCTAATTATTGTCTTTCAGAGTCTAATAGTCACAGTATTCATTGTTCTGATAAATTTTCCCTTCCTTATGGCAATGGATATACTAAGTTGTTGGCTGTTTGGTTTCTGATATGTAGAGTATCAGAAACTGTTTATTCATATACTAGAGGCCCAATGCATAAATTTGTGCACTAGTAGGGTCCCTCATCCTGGCCTGTGGGATCAGGCCAAAACTGGCTCTCCAACAGCCTCCAAGGGGTCCCAGATTGGGAGAGGGTTCAGGCCAGGTCGAGGGACCCCACCAGTGCATGATATGGAAGGTTGGCCTGCCAGGAAGTGACTGCGGGAGGGCTCCAGGGCATGTCCAGCCCATGTCGCTCAGTCCCGATCTGTGAGACCCCAGCAACAAGCTAACCTACTAGTCAGAGTGTCTCTCCTCTGGTGGTCAGTGCACATCATAGCAACTGGTTGACTGGTCAACTGTTTGTCCCCTGATGGCCATTGCACATCATAGTGACTGGTCAACTGGTTGATTGCTGTTGAGCGGCCTTAGCATATCATTAGCTTATTATGCTTTGATTGGTTGAATGGACAACTGGACACTTAACATATTAGGCTTTTATTATATAGGATCCCTGCCAAAGGCACTGGGATACCTTGTTCCTCAGGATGACTGAAAGGAGATAGAGACCTTTGTCCCAATTCCATTAAGGATAATTGTTAACAAATAGAAAGAGGAGGAAAATGTAAGGACTGTAGGGAAATATAATTTTTAATAGCCATTTGTAAACTTCCCACCACAGGAGAACCAAAGACCAGAAAAAACTCACTCACCAGGGTTTAGTACCATACAAGGAATGGAAACATGATGGTACATGATCACACACCTGCATTCCATTCCCATTCCAAGTTTACCAGCTCAGCCCCAGACACACTGAGGACAATTTTCCCACCAGTGACTGCATATAAGGATGAAACTGCAGCTCTTGGGTGCTGCCATCATTGACCCAATGTCCCCTTGGCTCGGTGCTGTGCAGGCCTTCCCCTTGGATATCTCACTGCACTGTCCCTTAATATATTCAATTTTCTTTAATCACCATCTGAAATGGCTATTTTGTCTGCCCACTCACATCATCCACCATGTTCACCTTTTATTTTGGTCACTTTGGCCACTGACACCATCTTGGTCTCAGCCCTTCTCTTCACAAATGTAAAAATAATTTTTCCCTTGTAAATTTTCTTTCCTGGTTCCTCTAGGCATCAACCTTACAGCACTGAGTTTTCCTGTCCAATCCAAAACTGAGGAGTGACTCTCACTCCAATCACAGAGTCTGCTTTTGTCCCCAGAATCAGTAAGACTTATTAATTGCTGTCCAAGGAGGAGGGGCACTGAGGAGAGTGTCCATGAAATGAAAGAGGAGAAACAGAGAAACCTAACTTCCAATGATAGAGGAGAAGTTAGAGAAGAGAAGTTAATTCCTTCTTTAGTCCATAAAAATGTTAGAGTTTGGCTGGTGACATAGGCTGTTAAAGAACTCATGGAAAAGATGCAGAGAGGGAGAATATTTTGCTTTCCAAGAGAGGAACTGGCCAGTGCATTGTTAGTCAAAACAGGGCAGGGTATAAATTGTGGCCTGATCTTTTAAATAGAGGCTGTTGCTAAGCAGCAAGGAAGGGAGGGGAATTCCATTGAAGTTAAGCAGATATCTGGGGTTGTCTTGAAAAGTTATACTTTGTTTATTTACAGGAGGCAGTTGTCCAGCAGATGTCTTATCAATATTATCCTAATATTGGTGTGTGTTACCTCTGAGTTGTGGAAGCTGAAGGTTGGAGGGAAATACAAGAATGTAGACTTGAGAGTAGTTTATCTTATCCCATCGTTTAAACAGAGGAGCCAACTATCTTTGGATTTAAGTACCAAGTGCTGCTCATAAATTGTGGAAGGCCACAGCTAAGAAAAAGAGAGGCCCCTTTCCTCTCCTTACAATCTGAATTTATAGAAGTACTGGCAAGAAAAATCAGGAGCAACAAAAAGTAATTATGGGACTGAATGAACTAAAAATAATTATGGTTTTTATAATTTTTGTTGAAAGTATTGCTGACTTTTGATCTTTTTTTTTTTTCAGAGATAAGGAAGAATTTCAAAGCAATGTGGTAAATTATATATTCTTATTCTTACCTTATCCCTCCAGGATTTGGCAATTCTTAATGAGTGAGTCTTGGCAATACACTTCAATAAGACCAGTTTCCAGTTGTGGTTATATTAACCAAGACTTTGACTGAAAGATCATGTCTGAGAGAGACATGCCTGGCTCTAGATGTCACCAGAAAGTCTTAAGAAGCCAAAACTTGATTACATGATTCATGGCATTCTTCCCAGCTAAGGAATGAAGACTGCTTTCCTGAGAGATGGCAAGGAAGGAACCACAAGACATTTTGGGATCCTTAAGAACAAGTGGAATTCACTTAAGTCTACAGGTATTACAGGCAAACCTGATGGCAGTTAAGTGGCTCAGCTTCTTTGCCCTGGGGGGATAATCAAAGCTCAATCGTGAGATTCCAGCAAAGAAGATTATAAAAAGCCTGTGTGATCAATTACTTTTCTTAATGTGTTCAAGCAAACAATCAGGCCAAATTTAAACTAATTTGGTCCTTAATTTGGCCCTAAAAATGAGGGTGACTTTAGGGGGGGGGGGATTGTGTTTTAATAAACACTATAATTCTCCCACCAAAGATTTGTCATAATTATTGTTTTTCTAGCTTTGGCCCCAATAATAATTAAATAAAATTTATAACATAATTTGTCTCCACCAAGTTATAAACCCTACTACTACTGAAGAAATACCACTTCTAGATACTACTGCCACCTGCTTCTGTCCTCAGGCCTCATTGTTCCTCTGACAGAGAGCAAGAATCTTTTGTCTCTGAAGAAAAACTTTGTCTTTCCTCAATATGAAGCAGTTACAAAAGAGACTCTTTTCCCCTTTTCCTAAAATAATTCAGAGACAAAATCCTTGAGAAGGGATGTGGTATACAGTTAGATAGACATGAGCAGAACAAGGTTTATGGGCTAAGTCTGCTACATCCTTTCAAAGCAGAAGACAGAGTTATACTCAAAACATGGAAAACTGGATCACCAGACAATCAACTGGAGGAAAAATGGGTGGGACCCTGGGACATGCTTCTCACCACTCCAATTGCTCTGTAGCTGCAGGGGTAAAGCCCTGGATTCATCACACCAGAGTGGTTGGGAGTCAGAAGGGGAAGAATGTGTGACTGAAACCAAGGAACACCTCTAGGTCATCTTTTGAAGGCAGCTATATTTGGGATTGACCACTGCTGATCTGGCTGAAGGAAAATTAATTCCATTCAGAAGAAATGAAAATATTTGGGTGTATTTAGCAAAAAAATGTTCTTAATATCTCTGACTTTTGTCTTTCAGGAGGAACCTATATAGAACAGACCTTTATATCTTGCCTAGTAGGAATTGGAAACACTTATTGCTAATACATAGAATTATACTCCTTCTATTAATTTGGGGAAGAAAGTCACATATGGGAACCTTTATGTGTTGGGACCCACTATCTGGGAAAAGGATGCAAGAATGCAACCTTCTATAAAGATTGCTGTAGTAGCTTCCTGTGGCAAATGTCTGACTTTCTGGTGTTCTATTTATTATCTTTCAGTATCTAATAACTACAATATAAACCACTTTGATAATTTCACCATTCCTTTTAGTAATGGACATACTAAGCTGATGGTTGGTTGATTTCTGAAAAGTGGGAGACCCTTGTTCCTTAAGATAGACTATCTTTATGCCCCAGAAATGTCACTATCCACACCAAAAAGAGACCTTCTCAGGGCTATTGGACCAGACTGCAGTGATGATTTTCATCTACGGAGCCCTGGTGAATGTATTGCTTTAACCACTTTTGTTATGTTGGTAATGGTAGGATCCATTTAGTAGAAGTGACTCAGCTGCCTTGTAGCATGGTAAAAGTCCTGAATGCCACTTCCAGGGCTATACATGGGATAAATCAAGAGCCAAGCTAGGTCAGGGAAGTAGTTCTAGAGAATCAGGTTTTATTTTTCTTTGTTTATCGTTATAGCTTGACTAGAGGCCCAGTGCATGAAAATTCATGCACTGTAGTGAGGGGGGGCCCCTCAGCCCGCCTGCCCCTCTCACTGTCCGGGAGCCCTCAGGGTTGGGAGGTGACCTGGCGATCAGGGGAATGCGATGCCCCCATCACACCTCTGCTGCTGCCACTGCTGGCAGTGCAAGCCTCTGCTGGCCCTGGTTACCTGAGCCTCAGGCGGCCCTGGGCAGCTGGGCAGCCGCCATCCAAGGCTTGCCTGTGCCTCAGGCCAGCCCTGGGCGGCTGGGCAGCTGACATCTGAGGCTTGCCTGCGCCAAGAAAACTGGGCGCCATCATCTTGTGGCTGTGGGCGCTGCCATCTTTGAGGGCGTAGCAGTCAATTAGCATATCCCCTCCTTATTGGCTATGGGTGCCACCATTTTTGTATTCAATATCTTCCTCTTTTTAGATCCTGCATTCACTGTGTTGCATCCTTGTACTTGCTTTCAAGGCAGAAGCAAATGCAGTCCAGCAGGATGAGACTTTTCACCTAAAACTAATCTGATAAATATACAATTATAGAAATGGCAGTGGGGAATGTTGGAGGCAGAAATAGAATAGTGGGGACTAGCTATAATTATAAAAAATATTAATCATGTTCTGTTAACCATAATAGTTCTGTTCTGATTAGAAAAAGCACATTCTAACCTGCCTGAGAGTTGTGTGCCCTGGACATGGGAGTTAAACTCGAAATGCAGTCCATTCTCCTTTTCCAGTAACTGCCTATCATCATGGAAAAATTAACGATCTTGTTGCTGAAATTATTTGGTTCTACCCTTTGCAACCCCCAGCCTACACTGTCTATAACCAATAACCATTATACCTTACCTACTTCCCCAGCCTACAATTTCTACTTTCCCATGTATTCTTTGTCCTTCTCTCCAACATTAGCAGCTGACTTATTTGGGGCATGGGGAATAGAGCAGTGGATGACCGGCTGCTGTCCCATACTGCCAGCCATATTAGAATAGACGCTGATATATGTTTCTGCTTAATTGGCTCAAATAGTAACAAGAAGTCTGGACCTATTTGTTGTATTGTTTCAGTGCCTCCAAATCAGTGATGATAGAAATACCCCAAAATTGATGATGGTTAAGGCCTCCTACTGCCACCACTAACCATCTGACTATTAAGGCAGAAGAGTATTAGATAACCCTTGACATGATAGGTAAGCCCATTACATGTTTATTAGGCATAAGGCTGCTTACTCATGTCTGACTCACTCATTAGGGCCTCTTTTTTACAATATGTTTCTGATCAATGAATAAAAGGGCATTCTCAAGGGCAACACTACCATTTCAGTCAATCCTTCATCAGTTGTCTCATAAATCTCACTTTTAGTCATGCTATTCATGTAGTTCCATGCTCCACTCCCTTATTAAGGAAGAAAATCTAGTTTAGTCTAGGAATTACCATAACCCTAAGAACATTAGCCATAGAAAATAATAAGCCTCTGTTGTTATGCCTCGTTGAAGATATTTAAAACATGGACTTCTCAGGCTCTGTCAGTCTCCATGCAATACCCCTATTCTCCCAGTACACAAGCCAAATGGAGAATACTGATTTGTACAAGTGCAGCAAATGAGGGTATAATTTTAGTACATCCTATAGTTCCAAACACCAACACAATCTTAACTCAAATCCCAGGAGAAGCCAAATATTTTAATGTATTATATTTAAAAGATGTCATTTTCTGTATCCTCCTTCATCCTGGCTCCCAGTATTTGTTTGCATTCAAAGGGACTAACCTCCAAACTAAAGAAACTTACTAATATGCAAGGAGGGGGGGGGTTGGGGAGGGTTCCTCAGCCTGGCTTGCACCCTCTTGCAATCCAGGACTGCGGACTCCTAACTGCTCACCTGCCTCCCTGCCTGATCAGCCCTAACCACTCTGACTGCCTGTCTTATTGCCCCTAATCACTCGCCTCCCTGCCAGATATCCCCTAACCACTCACCTGCCTGCCTAATTGCCTCTAACTGCCTCTGCCTGCCTGCCCAATTGCCCCTAACTGCTCACCTGTCTGCCTGATCGCCCCTAACTGCCTCTGCCTCGGTCCTTGCCATGGCAGCTTCATCCAGAAAGACATCCAGAAGGTCATTTAGCTGTCTGGTGTAATTATCATATTACACTTTTACCTCAAATCTTTAAATGGAAATATATTAAAATGCTCCATAATTTCTGGCCAGTGTTGCACAGTGGTTGAGCATCAACCTATGAACCAGAAGGTTATGGTTCAATTCCTGGTCAAGACACATGCCAGGGTTTTGGGTTCAATTTCCAATATAGGAGGCAGCCGATCAATGATTCTCTCTCATTATTGATGTTTCTCTCTCTCTCTCCCTCTCTTTTCCTCTCTAAAATAAATAAAAATATGTATTTTTTTAAATGTTCCATGATGACACCCATTTGTGGAGAGATATTCTGGCCACCCATGTCTCCCAGCTGTTTTTGATATAATGTATTCATAAAACTGTAAAGGAAGTGTGGGAACCATGCCAGAGTATACCGGATGGCCAATTGGAGTGTGGAAACCTTGTTCAGAGTACACAGGATGTCCAAGGCCACTCACTCTGAGTGTGGAAATCTAAATCAAAGTATTCAAGGCTAAGATACTATACATGGTACACTGTGCAAGCGTGTCCTTCTATAACCCAAATTATTGATGTCACTATTTGATGGAAAGCCTCTTTTGTCTAAGTAGTATTGAAGTATGTTACTAAGGCTACTGAGGCTGTGAGCTCAGAGGCAGCTACTATGAAAGGCTGTGGATCCAGAGGCAGTGTGTGGCGCTCAGATAAAGGCTGTGGGGAAGAGGCTGCTGCTGCTTTGTGGGAAAGATAATTTGTTAACTACCTACTGTGTGGGACTTTACTTTGGAGAACTGCTTTGTCTAATGGATCCTTGTTAGCAATGGCTACATGGCCCCTGGCTTCTACAATAAAGACTCTCTTATATACCCACAGCTTCTCATGGCTTCTCCGTCTACTAACCAGCATTGTAGAAGGTACAGCCCCTGGCAGAGGGGCTTGAACCCAACAGTTGGTGTAGTAGGGCAGGATCAGAACCTGTGCTACCACACTTGGACCAGTTGGCAGGATGGAGCAGTGAGTGCTTCCAACACTTGGTGCATCAAGCAGGGTTTGAGAAGGAACTTGCTCTCATGATTAGTGCTGTGAGCAGGATTTAGGAGTAAGTACTCTAAGAATCAGTATCTGCTCCAATATGTGTGTTGTGCTTCAAATATCTCTCAAAGACACCTCCATTTCCTCCCTTCTTAATGGCAATATAACAAAAGGGCACATATCTTGCAAAGGATTGACAAACTGATTTTACTAAGATGCCTCCTAAAGCTACATTTAAATATATACTATTATAGTAGACACTTTCACCATATTGAAGCCTTTCCTACCAGAATAGAAAAAAACTACTGAAGTAGTCAAGTTTTTACTTAAAAATGTATTACCTTGGTTTGGACTACCAAGAAGCTTACAAAGTGACAATGCACACTCTTTTGTAGCCAAAATTACACAAGAGGTGTGTTTAAGCTTTAGGAATTGATGATCACTTATACTCATCATAGAGACCTCAATATTCAGGTAAGGAATAAAAACTAATAAAACCCTGAAAAGGACTCTGGCCAGAAAAAGGGCTATGCCAGAAAATCTTAAGAGTCCTGTGTGTCTATGTTACCTGTATGTCTCATAAAAATGAGAGCTGTACTGGCAGTAAAAGTATAAGTGAGCCCTTTTGAACTCATCTATGGCAGGCCATTTCTGAAATCTGACCTGCTAAAGGACTGTTGTAAAAAAAAAAAAAAATAGAAAGAGAGGGAGGAAGACAGGAATAAAAAATAAAAATGGCAACAAATAAGTACCTATCAATAAGCACCTTAAACATAATGAATTAAATGCTCCATTGAAAAGACTTAGGGTAACTGAATGGATAAGAAAATAGGACCAATATATATGCTGTCTACAAGAGACCCATCTCACAACAAAGAACTGCTCTCCCCTGCAGGCCTGATCATCCCCAACTGCCCTCCCCTGCATGCCTGGTTCTGCCACCTGCCCTACCCTGCAGGCCTGGTCCCCCCTAACTGTCCTCCCCTGCAGGCCTGGGTCCTCCACATCTGTCCTCCCCTGTAGACCTGTTCTCCCCCAAATGCCCTTCTCTGCCAGCTCGGTCACCCCTAACTGCCCTCCTCTGCAGACCTGATCGCCCTCAACTACTCTTCCTTGTAGGCCTGGTCCTTTCCAATTGCCCTCCCCTGCTGGCCTGATAACCCACAACTGCCCTCCTCTGCTGATGGCCATCTTGTGTCCACATGGGGGCGGCTATCTTTGACCACATGGGGGTGGCATCTTGTTTGTTGGAGTGATGGTCAATTTGCATATTACCTCTTTATTATATAGGATCACAACACTATCAGGCCTCAGTATAAATTAAAATGGCACTTTTGATTTCCAAATCCTAACTGACCTTGACAATTCTCCTGCAGGCAAGGCAAGTAGTCTGAGATCCCATATATCCAGGCTTTTTTTTTACACTCAAGGACATGTCCTTCTCTCTGTAACAACTGATGCCCCCTCACAGATTTTTCCTTCTTTACCCTAAGCACCCAGAGAATCTCAAAACCCCCTCTTCATTCACCGATTTTGATCTCTCTGATTATCCCCTAGTTCCCCAGCCTATGGCTCCTCATCTCAGCAGCCTAAGAGCCCACCACCCTATGTGGTGAATCCCACTGCCACCACCCTGTCTAACAACTGCTCTGGAGCATTTTTTGGTTCTCTTCCTCCCCCCACTCTGGCACTAGCCCTTAAAGTGCCCCCTTAGGGAGATTGCTGGTGCCTAATCTGGCTCCATTCCCAGGGCCACACAGATACCCTCCACTAGCAGGCCCCTCCCCACTAGCCTCCAGTAACAATAGATGGTGTTCCTAATAGGGGCCCATAAGGGAACTATCAGGAAGGTCAGGTAGGTTGCTGGTCTCAAGACCACATGGTTCTCTGCTAGAAGGATTGAAAAATGCAACCCACAAAGCAATCTATACTAATAAAAGGGTAATATGCAAATTGGTCATGATACCCTCACAAGTAACAACCAAACAGCAGGCTGCATGGGGCAACCAGACTGTCACGGGGGTTAGCGAAGGACGACCAAACAACTGACCAGCAGGCTGCATGGGGTGACCAGGTTGGCAGGGGGGGTAGTGAGGGGCAACCAGAACAGCAGGGGGCAGTTGGGGTGACCAGGCCAGCAGTGGGGGGGCAGTTGGGGTCCACCACGCCAGTGGGGAGGGCAGTTAAGGGTGATCAGGCAGGCAGGCAGGTGAGCAGTTAGGAGCCAGCAGTCCTAAATTGTGAGAGGGATGTCCCACTGCTGGTTTCGGCCTAATCCTATGGATCAGACCGAAACCAGCAGTCAGACATCTCCCAAGGGGTCCCAATTGGAGAGGGATCAGGCTGGGCTGAGGGGATCCCCCACACACACCGTGCATGAATTTTGTGCACTGGGCCTCTAATTAATTATAAAAAATTATCAGAGATCACCATGAAAGACATGAAAATCCAGCAGTCATCTCTGCCTTACACAGGCCATGAGAAAATACATCAGTCTCAATCCAGCAAATACAGAGGAGACAAATCCTTCAATGAGACCTTTTTTTTTTTTTTTTTGTTCAGCCCTTGGGGCCCTTTATTGAAACAAGTCACAGCATAGTATTTGAGACAGATAGTGTTGACTGGCTGAACCCCAGGAGGCTGAGAAATTGAGATCCCAGCACCCTTCCTGACCTCCTGGGGGGCCATTCCTCCATGAAGCCAATCAGACTTGAGCAGCTCCAGGCTGGAGGGTGGGCAGTCCCCATAGAGGCAATAAGAGCACTTGGAAGCGGGGTGGCCCTGCAGTACTTCCCAAGGCTCGGGGCCCCCAAAGTTTGATAGTTGTGGCATCCATGGGGGCAGACACACCCTCAACTGTTTTTATGAGCTCATTCTTCCACGTAGAGCTGCATTTTTAAAATGTCATGGTTTTTTGGGGTATCAGCCAGGGGTCATGCATGTGGACATCCTGCTCACCTGCCAGGATCCAGGGGAAGTCCTTGATGACCTGGATCTTCTCCATGTTGCAAGTGGCAGCTTCCCTCGTGTGCACCAAAACTCTGAAGGTACAGCCTGGGGGTTGTGGTCCAGGACAGCATCACACACGCTGATATTCAGGATGAAAGCTCGGAGCAGCTGCTCCACATAAGACAGCAGGGAGTCCGAGCTGATGGACAGCAGGGGAGGCTGGGTAATTTCAAAGATGAATTTCTCCACTGGGCGATGCTCTTTGTCCAAAATTGACCACCGCCACTTTCTCCACATCATTCTTCTCCAGGAATGGCTTACACAGTGCAGTGTGTCCTGGATATACTGGTTCAACTCTGGGTGGCAGGACATATAGATAGGCATGTTGTACTTCTTATACTTCTGGAAGATGCCCACCAGATAGACCTCAGCACATAGAGGATTAGGTGCACGGCCACCTCCAGGAACTTGCACAGCATGTCACCCACCACTTGGCCAAAGTTGAGGTCCTGTCACATGAGCATAGCCATCCTTCCCACCACCAGTTCCAGCCTCAGTTCGCGGTCACGGCTCAGGTCTTGCCCTGGGAACCATGGACCCAACCACTTGTGCCTCCAGCTCAATCCGCGCGGCTGGATGCAGCTTTGTGATGTCCATAGCGTGGCCTCAACAAGACCTTTTAAACATGAACTTTAAGCTCTTTAATAATAGAGACAAGGAGACCAAAATCCAAAATCAAAAATGTGATCAGGCCAAGGCTGAGGCCCAAACAAAAGCCTTTTAGCTCCTAGCCACCACGCTCATGAACCCCAAACGAAGTGCTAGTCCTTCAACCAAGAGTAAGTCAGGGACTAAGCCTCCTCTGGGTCCATGCTTCAAATGCAACAAGAGAGGACACTGGGCCAAGTCCTGCCCAAACCCGAGACCCCCGCCTGGGTCCTGCTCAAAGTGCAGAAGAGAAGGCCATTGGGAATTAGACTGCATCTGGCCCCTCCAGGTCGAACCTCAGCAAGGCTGCCCTCTAGATCCAGTTTGGAGCTCTCAGACCCCCTCGGACTGGCCACCGAAGACTGAAGCTGCCCAGGCCCTGATAAGGCCCCACTGACTTACATCACCAGTACAGAGCCTCAGGTAATGATTGAGGTGGCAGGTAAGCCAATCTCATTTTTAATTAACACTAGGCCACTGCCCTCTCTGAATTCACTGGGATCCTTGTCCCCTCCTCAGTCTCTATTATGGGGCTTGAACAGGTTAGTCTTAGTCAGTAGCCACCTCACCTCTATACTTCATCTTATTAAATACCCACTTATCCACTTTTCTTGCCCCACCTGAACGTTACAGGCATCCCCTCATAAAGCCCATCTGTCCCAAACAACAGTAACCTACTTCAGTTTCACTCTCACCCCCAAAGCCATGCCACTCCTTGGACTATAAACACCTTATCTCCTCCATCACTACTGTCCCCTCCCTTAAAAAAGAAATACTCTCTTTTATCAGGCTCACTAGGTACTATCTCCTCTAAGTTCCCAATTTCAATTTTCTTATAAAGCTCCTCTATAACAACATGGCAAAGAAACTCCTCACTGAGCCTTTAGATCCCAAGGCCAGCATTCTCACCCCTTTAAAGCTCTGAAACCTGCTCTCACCTCAGTGCCTTCACACACACACACACACACACACACACACACACACACACCCCTTCCCAAAGAACAACTTTCTTACTGAAAACTACAAACACTTACTTAACAATCCGGCTACTATCAGAAACTAAACTCATTATCACCCAAACCTTAGCATATTATCTCTAAGGGAAAATATGGCAGTTTTAAATCCAAGCGGCTAGATGCCTCAGAACAGACTGCTAGGGCTGCTCCCTCATCCCCCTGCCTTTTCTCCAGCCTATACATCATTTTTCAAAATCTTTGAAAACTTAAAATCTTTAGTGCATTACTAAATCTATATCTATGTCTATGTCTATGTCTATGTCTATCTATATCTATATCTATGTCTATGTCTATATCTAATCTATCTATATGTAGTATATATCTATATGTAGTATATATCTATTTTATAGATATACATATATAGATATATTCTAGAGGCCTGGTGCATGAAATTCGTATGTGGGGGAGGGGTTCCTCAGCCCTGCCTGCACCCTCTTCAATCCTGGACCCCTCAGGGGATGTCCGACTGCCTCTCACAATCCGGGACAAGTGGCTCCTAACTGCTTGTCTTCCTGCCTGCCTGATCACCCTAACCATCTCTGCCTGCCTGCCTGATTGCCCCTAACTGCTCCCCTGCTGGCCTGATTGCCCCTAACCATCTCTGCCTTGCCCCGCACCCGGGACCTAGGATTCCCTCCTCCAGCCTGTCACAGGACCCGTGACCTGGGCCGGCTTCACCTGGGCTGGCTGCAGCCACAGAAGACCATGGGTGGGCGTCTTCATCCAGGCCACAGCCCAGGTGCTGGCACCTGGAACTGTGAAGCGGGTGGCTTGTCCCTCCCTCGGGCTGCAGGCACAGGTGCTGGCGCCCGAGACCGTGGGGAGGGTGGCTCGTCACTCTCCCAGACTAGAGCCCCACCTACTGGCACCCAGGACCATGGGGTGTGTGGCTTGTCCCTCTCTCAGGCTGGGCCACAGGCACAGGAGCAACCACTAGCACCCAGGACTGTGGGACTGGTGGCTTGAACCTTTCCCGGGCTGCAGCCTGGCTGATCCCCATTCCTCTCTCATGAGCTCATTTGTGCCTGGATGATCCCCATTCCTCTCTCCCCAGTGCTGAGTTTCTGAGCCGTTACAGCATTATGGCATGAGTGCATGATGACCATTTGCATATTAGCTCTTTATTATATAGGATATGGTTAATATGCTAAGTGTTCAACCAGTCAATATGACATGCACTGACTACCTGGGAGCAGACACTCAGCACAGGAGCTGCTGTGATGTGCACTGGTCATTTACAGAGAAATGGCTACACAGACCTGATGCCCAAAAAGCAACATTCGGCTTCCCCCAAGTGGGACACAGGCCCTGCCACCACCCAGGAGCAACAGCCGCCAAATCGCAGCCGATGCTGCCAACATCCCATGGCAGAAAATGTGGTCCACAGCCCAGAACAACCCATAAATGGTCGCTGTGGGTGCCAGGTAATGATGTCACATAGCAACACCTGGCTTCCTCTCCCTCGCGACTAGACTCCTTGAAGTTTCTTCATTCCAGGAACATGACTTGCTTTATAGCCAGGTGGAAAAATTTTACACTTTAACCAAATGTCTGTGAAGCATTTTCCCATGCCTCATCTCATTTGATCCTTACAGAAGTCCTGGAGTAAGTAGGATAGTTGGTGGAATCCTATTTTCTTTTTATTAGCTGGCAAAAGGAGATTTAGAAAGTTTAGAAATCTGACCAACTGAAAATAAGTAATAAATGGTGGACCTTAAAAATGACTACAGGTTTTCTCACTGTGCAGAATATAGCCAAACACTGCTGCAGGTAAATATTTTACCCTTTGTTCTCCCTGTGTGATCTACAATAATAATCTGCTTCATGTTGATGTTTACTGCTGAGTTGCTGACAATTACCAGAAAGAGAAATTGGGGTGCTTCACTGGGCTGGAAAAAGTTCAGCTAAATCAGAAAGCAGGTCTAATTAAGCAAGATATACATGCGTGCACACACAACACACACACACACACATATGCTACATAATAAAAGAGTAATATGCAAATTGACCATCACTCCAAGACACAAGATGGCCGCACCCAGTGGCCAAAGATGGATGCCCCCAGGTGGACACAAGATGGATGCCATAAGATGGTCTGCAGGGGAGGGCAGTTGTGGGCAGTTAGGGGTGACCAGGCCAGCAGAGGAGGGCAGTTGGAGGTGACCAGGCCAGCAAGGGAGGGCAGTTGGGGGGGATCCAGGCCTGCAGGGGAGGGTAGTTGTGAGGGACCAGGCCTGCAGGGGAGGGCAGTTGGGGGGGACCAGGCCTGCAGGGGAGG
Organism: Ia io; assembly: GCA_025583905.1. Lineage (NCBI taxonomy): Eukaryota > Metazoa > Chordata > Mammalia > Chiroptera > Vespertilionidae > Ia > Ia io. The sequence continues at coordinate 957,416 of JAJQQW010000001.1, forward strand.
GCAGTTGGGGGGACCTGGCCAGCAGGGGAGGGAAGTTGTGGGTTTTCAGGGAAGCAGGGAGGGAAGTTATGGGTGAGGGGGCCAGCAAAGTAGGGCAGTTGGGGGAGACCAGGTCAGCCTGGGAGGGCAGTTGGGGGGGACCAGGACTGCAGGGGAGAGCCATTTGGGTGGGACCAGACCTGCAGTGGAGGACAGTTACGGGGGAGATCAGGTCTGCAGGGGAGGGCAGTTGTGGGCTGATCAGGCCAGCAGGGAAGGAAGTTAGGAGTGACTGGGCCAGCAGGGAGGGCAGTTAGGGGTGACCAGGCCAGCAGGGAAGGGCAGTTAGGGGCAATCGGGCCAGCTGGGGAGCAGTTAGGCATCGACCAGGTTGGCAGGGGAGTGGTTAGGGTGTGATCAGGCTGGCAGGCAGAAGCAGTTAGGGGCAATCAGGCAGAGGCAGGCAAGTGGTTGGGAGCCAGCAGTCCTGAATTGTGAGAGGGATGTCCGACCACCTGTGTAGGCCCGATCCCAGTGGGTCAGACATCCCTCAATGGGTCCCAGATTTGAGAGGGCTGAGGGACACCCCCCTGTGCACAAATTTTGTGCACCAGTCCCCTCTAGTATATATACAGTTGACTAAGTTGACTCACGCAAACACAATACATATAAAGCTCTCACTGGCGCCAATCACATGCATTTGTTTTGATCTGTCATTGTTGATCATGAATTGGTTGACACTTCTATTATAGAGAAAGGGCAAATATCTTATTATTCTTTTATCCCAGTAATACTAAAATGTATAAAAAAGTTTCTCTCCACCAGATTACAAGCCCTACTTGTACTCAGAAAATACCACCCCTAGATACCATCACAACCTCCTTTTGTGCCCAGCCCTCATTGTCTGTCTGACCACCAGATAAAGGACAATAGGCCAAGTATAGATTTAAAAACTCAGCAAGGCAGAAAGCTCCAAATGCAAGGGGCAAAACTAGGAAAACAAAAACAAAAACAAAAAAACCCTCGCCTCCAGAATAACTATCCTCCCACTATCCTTCTTGGGAAAAAATAGCCCCTTCTCTCATATCAGCTTAATAACTAATAAATTATACACCCAGACTTGCACATTCCTGCAGATTATTAGTTAACAACATTCCCCCACCTGGTGCAAATGATCCCATCTGAACAGTGCAAGACATTTTTTAAAATATATTTTTATTGATTTCAGAGAGAAAGGGAAGGGGAAGAAAAATAGAAATATCAATGATGAGAATCACTGATTGGCTGCCTTCTGTATGACCCCTTATGGGGAAATGGGCCCACAACCTGGGCATGTGCCTTTGACCAGAATTTAACCTGAGGCCCTTCAGTCCACAGGCTGAGGCTGTATCCACTGAGCCAAATGAGGGAGGGCAATATATTTTTCAAATTCATTACAGACCTCTGACTCCAGGGAAATTTACAGGATTTCTCTCCAGATCACATCTATTTTTTACCTTCATAGTGCTTCTAAATCTCGCAGATCTCTTATATCCTTAAAATGGTCCCCCTACTAACCCTAGACTATCTTTTAGCCAAAGAGAAAAGGGTTTGTTTAATTGCTAACACCTCCTGTTGTTTTTATCTATACTCTACATGTGAAATAGAGGAAAAAACACAACACATTATACAGAATACAAAATGGCTCAAGGAGACCAGTCAGGACAGCATAGAGTAGTCCATATGGTCCAGGATACAAGCAGCTCTGCCCAAATTAACTTGGCTTTTACCCCTTTGGTGCACCCTAACACTATTTCTCCTCCTTCTCCTTCTCAGGCCCTGAATTTTCAGAATAGTTACCAAATTTATATAAACAAGATTATAAGTCCTAGTTGACCTAGTAGGACAGTTTGTCCTTACTCAGGTAAAGGGATCCTACAGGTCTGTATTCTGGGAAATAATCTGAATTTATTCCTTAGGTGTCCATGACAGCCCCTCCCATGCAAGAAGCAGACAAAGAGAAGGGTGATCAGTCCTCTTCTTTTCCTTTCTGTATACCCTTTAAGACGGTAATGAAAGAGTTAAAGAGAATAAAATGGGGCAGAGAAAAACTTACTGTGCTTAGAAGATATCTTGCAGAAAGGTTGAAGCCTTGAGCAAAGCATAGCCCAAATAACCACTAGCCATCTGACACTGACCAGACCCTTACATCATCAGAGTGGCTTACAACCAGCAAAAACTAATAAAAACATATTTCTCCCTACTCTCTTCACTGATGCCTTTCTTGGTCTCAGCCCACCTGCACCCAGGTGCCTGGAATAAAATCTTTTTTGATACATTATGGCCTCATGTCATGGGTGCTTGACCCTGGCCCACTCCAAACCTTTCATGGATCAACTGATTTAATTGACATTTATAGAACATTTCACCTCAAAGTTTTAGAATATATATTCTTCTCAAGAGCACATGGGTCATTCTCAAAGATAGACCACATGTTTGAACACAAAATAATTATCTGCAAGTCAAGAAGATTGAAATCATATCAAGCATAGTCTCAGATCACAGTGGTGATTTTAGAATGAACTACAGTAAAAACACTAAAACAATTCAACTACATGGAAGCTAAATAACATGTTATTAAACAATGAGTGAGTTACAAATGAGATCAGTCATGAAATAAAAAAACTTTCTGGAGAACAGCATGGAGGCCAGCAGAACAGGAGGGAGGAAGAGACTGTGAGTGACTAAGAGAGTAAGAAGGGAGTATGTGGATGTGCATGGTGTGTGTGTGTGTGTGTGTGTGTGTGTGTGTGTGTGTGTGTGTGTATGTGTGTGTGTGTAAGTGAGGGACAGGTAAATTTCACAGGAGCCTTGGGAGCTGATGGATCAGGCTCTCCTGGACAATGAGCCCCTGCTACCACTGGTTTGGTAGTATAGTGCATATGGCTGGCTATCAGTCCAGATATAGGGATTATGTGTTTTTTTCTGCCAAGAGCATCTCCTCCTGCTGAAATAGGGTTCCCCCATCCCATTTAATCAATCCTATCCTATGTAATCGATGTATAGTACTAAAAGGGTAACATGCTAATTAGACCGGGTCAACTGGCCATCTTCTGGATGTCTGACTTCCTTCCAGACAAAGCCATGGTGGTGGGGGCTGAGGCAGAGGTAGTTAGGGGTGATCAGGCTGGCAGAGAAGGGCAGTTGGGGGTGAGATCAGGCTGTAAGGGGAGGGCAATTGGGGGCAACCAGGCCAGCAGGGGAGGGCAGTTGGGGGCGAGATCAGGCAGCAGGGGAAGGCAATTGAGGGCGAGATCAGGCCAGCAGGGGAGGACAGTTGGTGTCAAGATCAGGCCAGCAAGGGAGGACAGTTAGGGGTGATGACGCAGGCAGAAGCAGTTAGAGACGATCAAGCCAGCAGGGGAGGGCAGTTAGGGGTGACATCAGGCCAGCAGGGGAGGGCCGTTGGGGGTGAGATTGGGCTGGCAGGGGAGGGCCATTGGGGCGAGACCAGGCTGGCAGAGGCAGTTGGGGGCAAGATCAGTCTGGCAGGGAGCACAGTTAGAGGCGATCAGGCAGGCAGGCAGGCGAGTGGTTAGAAGCCAGCAGTCCTAGACTCAAGAGGGATCCCTGATTGGAGAAGGTGCAGGCTGGGCTAAGGGAACCTCCCCCTCCCCCTGTGCACAAATTTTGTGCACCAGGCCCCTAGTATCATTATAAACATTCTAGAGGCCCAGTGTAGGAAATTTGCACTGGAGGGGGAGTGTTCCTCAGTCCAGCCTTCATCCTCTAATCTGGGATCCCTCAGGGGATGTCCAACTGCCGGTTTAGGCCTTGATGAATCTTTCTAGGGGTTCATCAATCTTGTTTATCTTTTCAAAGAACCAGCTCTGAGATTTATTGATCTTTTATACTGCTTTGTAAGTCTCTATGTCATTTATTTCTGCTATCTGTATATATAAAAGCCTAAGCAACTGAATGATCAAACTACCAAACAACTGAACAACTAGTCGCTATGATGCATACTGACCACCAGGGTGCAGATGTTCAAGTGCAGGAGCTGTCCCTGGTAGTCAGTGCACTCCCACAGCCAACCTCCATGGCTAGGCCAACTTCCTGCGGTCCCTCCCCCTGTCCAGTTGGCCATGATTGGCCCAGATCGGGGCTGGGCAAGAAGGCCCCCTATAGACTCCAATTGGTGTTTAGGCCGAGAGATCCCACCTGTGCACGAATTTGTGCACCGGGCCTCTAGTAATCATTATAATTTCTTTCCTTCTACTTTAGGCTATTTTTGTATTGTTTTGTTCTCTTTCTATTTCTTTAAGTTGTAGGGACACATAGTTTATCATTATTATTATTATTATTATTTGGTTTTTGAGTTAGGCCTGTAGTACTATGAACATCTCTCTCAGAACAGCTTTTGCTGTGAACCAGAGATTTTGGATTGTTGTATGTTCATTTTCATTTGTTTCAAGGAATTTTTTTATTTCTTTCTTGATCTCATTGATAATCCATTCATTATTCAATAACATGCTATTGAGCCTCCGTATGTTTGAATGTGTTTGGGTGTTTTTACTGTAGTTGATTCTAATTTCATTCCACTGCAATCTGAGAAGATGCTTGATGTCATTTCAAACTTCTTAAACTTATAGAAACTTGTATTGTGTCCTAACATGTGATTGGACCATATGCACTTGAGATGAATGTGTATTCTGCTGCGTTGGGGTGAAATGTTCTATATATATCAATTAAATCCATCTGATCCATTGTCTCCTTTAGGGTCACTGTATCCTTGTTAATTTTTTGTCTGGGAGATCTATGCAGTAAAGTCAGCAAGGTGTTAAAGTACCCTACTATGACTATATTATTGTCTATCTCTCCCTTAAAGTCCTCTAGAAGTTTTTTTATATACTTAGGCGTTCCTACATTGGGTTCATATATGTTTACCAGGGTTATATACTCTTGTTGGATCGATACCTTTAGGATTATGTAGTGACCTTTGTTATCTGTTGTGATAGCCTTCAAGTCTATTTTGTGACAAATAGAGTATTGTTACTTCAGCTTTTCTTTTTCTTTTCCATTTGCATGAAACAATTTTTTTCATCCCTTCACTCTCATCCTGTGTGAGTCTTTTGTTCTGAGGTCGGTCTCTTGTAGACAGCATATAGTTGGGTCTCATTTTCATATCTATTCAGCCACCCTATGCCTTTTGATATAGCATTTACTCCATTTACATTTAAGGTTATTATTGATATATTGATAGGTACTTACTTATTACCCTTTTAATTTTGTATGCCTACGTTTCTTCTCATTACAGCAGTCCCTTTAGCTATTGCTAGCTTGGTGGTGATCAACTGCTTTAGTCTCTTTATTTTTATGCCCTGGGAACCTCTTTATTTGACTATTTTTTGAATGATAGCCTTGCTGAATATAGTACTCTTGGTTTCAGGCCCTTGTTTTCAATTAACTTGAGTACTTCAAGCTATTATGTTTTGGCCTATATATTTTCTGATGAGACAGCTGACAGCATTATGGGAGCTCCTTTGTAGGTAGCAGTTTGCTTTCCTCTGGCTGCTTTAAAATTCTCTCTTTGTCTTTAATTTTTGGCATTTTGATTATGACGTGTCTGCACATGGGACTGTTTTGGTTTTTCTTGTTTATGACTCTCTGTGCCTCCTGAACTTGTGTGACTTTTTCCTTCACCAGGTTAGGGAAGTTTTCTGCCATTATTTCTTCACACATGTTCTCTATTCCTTTATCACTTTTCTAACTCTCTGGAACACCTGCTATTCAAATGTTGTTATGTTTCATATTGTCTCACAGCTGCTTTAAGATGTCCTCTTGTTTTTCGCTTTTTGGTTCTTTGATTGAGTGATTTTTCAACCCTGTCTTCTAATTCAGTGATCCAATCTTCAATTTCCCCTAATCTGCTGTGCATTCCTCCCAATGTGTTCTTTATTTGTAGTGTCATTCTTTAGTTCTGTTTTCATAGTTACTATCTTTTCTCATGCTGTTGGCATCTTTCTCCATAATTAATTTGAACTTTATATCAAATAATTTTTATCTCTCTTTCATTTAACTCTTCTTCTGGAGAATTCTTTTGTTCCTTCATTTGGGGGTTTTTTCTTTGTTTCCTCATTTTGAGTGCCTTTTTAAGTTTGTGACTATGTGTTAAGTAGATCTGCTACACCTCTCAATCTCTAGTGCAGGACAGTGTCAAACCCTGTTTCTGTCTAATTACATAAGGCAAAGGCTCAAAGCATCCAGAGACTGCTTCTGCTTGAAGACTGATTTTATTTAGTCTTGAATAGCCCTCAGGCCATCTTCCACAGGTATAGTGAGTTTTTCCCTAGTAGGGTGGAGGCTAATTCTCAGTCTCATAATAGGCCTTAGCTATTCCACACCACTGGGCAAAGTGTTTTCCGATAGGGTTAGTAAGCTGCCTTACTCCCGCAAAACTTCAATAGTAATTTTCTTTGTGAGAAAGTAATAGTAATTTTCTTTGTGAGAAAGATGACATCTGCAGCATTAAGGAATGACTCAGCACAGGAAACCAAGGTTTCTGCCTTCTGAGCTTTAACTCCAGAGCTTCTAACTCTGGGTTCTGGTTGCACAGCTTTTGTCGACTCTGCCCTTCCTCTTCTGTGGCACACGATGAGTGGCTGCGCAGGTCATTTTGTGCCGTGGACCTTTAAGAGGGTGCCTGCATTTCCATCTGTCTCTCCCTGGCAGAAACCAGCCACACTGCTTTTTACATCCAGATGTTATGTGGGTATCCTTTTCAGTTCTTATGTTCTCTGCTGGGTGCCCATCTTGGGGATTAGACCCCAGAGTTCTCAGTAGCAACTTCCTACATCTGAGATATCTCTCTGGAACTTCAGCTGCTGTTTGTGGGTGCCCCATTGCCCCTTTGCAACTCTGTCCCTATGTGGTCTCCACTTTCCATCATCGGTTATCAGAGTTCTCTCCATTGAGTCTTCAATTGATTCTTCAGGAAGTTTTTCTGTATTTTAATTGTAATTCCAGTTTGTTTCCTGGGAGCATGTATGTACAGCATTCACTTACTCTGATGACATTTTTAATCCTTTGTTTTACTGTTTTTATTGTAGTTGGTTTCTAATTTTATGCCATTGTGATCTGAGAAGATGCTTGATGTGATTTCAATTTCTTGAATTTGTATATACTTACCTGTGTCCTAACATCTATATATATAAAAGCCTAAATGACCATCTGACCTATTGACCATTCAACCATCTGACAGGTAGCTATGATGTGTACTGACAACCAGGGGGCAGATGCTCAAATTAGGAGTGGAAACCACAGGCATGGAAACATGGAACAGACTGATGATTCTCAAAGGAAAGGGAGGGCAGGAAGAGATTAACCAAAGATCTTATATGCATACTAGAAGCCTGGTGCATGGTATCATGCATTGGTGGTGTCCCTCAGCCTGGCCTGAACACTCTCGCAATCCAGGACCCCTTGGGAGATGTTGGAGAGCTAGTTTTGGCCTATTCCCTACAGGCCTTGTTGAGGGACCCCACTGGTGCATGAATTAGTGCACTGCGCCCCTAGTGTGTCTATATTACAAAACTTGAGGCCCGGTGCATGAAATTTGTGCACGAGGGGGAGAGGTAATACTAATTACAATAAATTGTAATAGTAATAGTAATTACTATTCAATTGCAATTGAAATCACATTGAGACCCAGTGGGATCGGGCCTAAACGGGCGGTCGGACATCCCTCTCACAATCCAGGGCTGCTGGCTCCCAATCCTCGCCTGCCTCTGCCTGATTGCCCCTAACCACTTCTGCCTGCCAGCCTGATCACCCCTAACCGCTTCGATGCCTGCCAGCCTGATTGCCCCTAACCCCCCTAACCATGTCCCATGCCAGGCCTGATCGACTCTCCTGAGGCCTGGTTCTCCCCAAATGCCCTCCCCCACAGGCCAGTTTCCCCTAACTGTCCTCCCCTGTGGCCTGGTCACCCCTAACTGCCCTCCCCTGCCCTCCCTAAGGCTGGTCACCCCTAACTTCCCTCCCCTGCAGGCCTGGGTCCCCCCCAACCCCTAACTGCTGGCCCAGTCAACCCTAATTTTCCTCCCCTGCTGGCCTGGTCACCCCTAACTGCCCTCCCCTGAGGTCTGCCCCCCTCCCAATGGTCCTCCCCTCCAGGCCTAGTCCCCCCCAACTGCCCTCCCCTGCAGACCTGGTCTCCCCCAACTGCCCTCCTCTGCCAGCCTGGTCACCCCTAACTGCCCTCCCTGCTGGCCTGATCACCCACAACTGCCCTTCCCTGCAGGCCTGGTCTCCTCCAACTGACCTCCCATGCAGGCCTGGGTCCCCCCCAACTGCTCTCTCCTGCAGGCCTGCCCCCCCCCAACTGCCCTCCCTTGCTGGCCGCGTCTCCCCCAACTGCCCTCCTCTGAAGCCTGCCCCCCAACTGCCCTCCCAGCCAGACATCTTGTGGTGGCCATCTTGTATCCACATGGGGGCATCCATCTTTGACCACATGGGGGCAGCCATCTTGTGTCTTGGAGTGATGGTCAATTTGCATATTAATCTTTTATTAGATAGGATGTCCCATGTACACATGAAAAGCATGTATATTCCATATATTTGGGGTGAAATGTTCTGAACATGTCAATTAATTCTGTCTCATCTAGTGAGTGGGTTAGGATTGCTATTTCCTTGTTCATTTGTCTAGAAGATTTATCCAGTGATGTCAATGGGGTACTACAGTCCTCTACTATGATTATATTATTGTCGATCTCTTCCTTGATATAGTCCAGAAGTCTTTTTATGAAATAGGATGCTCCTGAGTTGGATGTATATATGTTTACCAGAATTTTAGCCTCTTGTTGAATCATCCATTTAGTATGATGAAGTGGCCTTACTTATCTCGTTTATGGCCTTCACTTTGAGGTCTAATTTGTGAGATAAAAGTATTGCTACACCAGCTATTTTTTCATTTCCATTTGCCTGAAGACTTTTCCCCATTCATTTTCAGTTTATGTGAATCCTTTGTTCTGAGGTTGTTTTCCTTTATACCAGACATATATGGGTCATATTTTCACATCTGTTCAGCTATCATATAAATTTTGCTTGGAGCATTTAACCCATTGATGTTTAAAGTTATTATTGATAGGTACTTGTTGCCATTTTTATACTTTGTGCCTGTACCCCTCCCTCTCTTTCTAATTATTCTTTTTACAACAGTCCCTTTAGGATTTCTTGCATTTCTGGTTTGGTGGTAATAAATTCCTATTGCCTTTTTTTTCCTGCAAAGTTCCTGACTTCACCTTCAATTTTGAATGATAGCCTTGCTGTGCATGAGAAGTCTAAAAGGCTAATTCCAATGTAACCCTGATGTTTGGGGGTATGGAGGGAGGAGGAAGGCTAGCAATCTGAATCTGTGCCAGTAAAATGTACATTCTTGATCACCTATAAAGTCACTGCCCCTTTCTTGATAATCTGGTCTTGCAAGACCTGTTACCTAAATGCTCACATTTACAGAGGCTATAAACCATGAACAATACACCACCCCGAGAAGGGGTTATTCTTGCTGGCACCAGGCCAGGCCTTTATATATGGCCTCAAGGCCCCCATCCCAACACACAGGGCTTTTTGCAAAGCTCACAAAAGGTCCAGAAGCCCAATCCATATTTGGGGGACAAAGAATCCAAAGGGGATAAAAGAAGGGCTTCCACCATATTAGTTTGCTCAGACTTTGGAGGCAACTCCTCTGAAACCGCCAGCATAATAAAGCTGTGTAACTCCATTTCTCTAAGCAAAGTTTGGGTTTCTTTGGTCTTCTACAGCATCTAGTTCCCTGAACCAGAAGCTCAACCACACTGGCATTTTTGGCCTCCAGTGAGTGGACCGGGTTTGGGCCCTGGGGATGTGGGATAGGCCTCCGGGAGGCGCGCCCTGCTGATTTTAGCAGAATTGAACCAAGGGACTCCAGGAGCTCCCGTACCTCAACCTAGGACCCGGCTGGCATCTGGAGAAAGTGGATGGACACCTCTGGACCTGTCAACAGAAAAGGTAAGGTAGGGGTCTCACAAAGTTAGGACCACTCCAAAAGAGTAGAAGGGGAGCTTAGTCACCTCCCAGGAAGTCATACGACTTCGTCAGGTAAATTAGTCAGGAATTGGGTGGACTGTTTAACCTCTGAGTGAATTTCTGGTGAAAGTGTGTGAGTGTGGAAGGAGAGGGATTGCACTCTCCTATCCATTGTGTGGCTCCATTACCTCGGTTATGGAGTCCAAGTGGGCCCTCACCTGCAGTTCTGTCATTCGTCATAAGGGATAGCAGTGATACCCCCACTTGAAAGTGACCAGGCCTGGGGTTTATATTGGTGAACTTTAGCTAAGATGAATCAAAGCTCCCATGAGGAACTCAGCCAGGTGGGCATCTGAGTGGATCTGTGAAAACAGGTCACCTCCTCCCTTGTCTGTCTTTTGCCACTGATCATCATGGGGTTGGGACAAAGTAAATTCACTGTCCTCAATTGCACATTAAAAACTTTTTAAAAGGTTTTAATGGTGATTATGGTATTAAAATGAATCCTGAAACACTGAGGAAATTCTGTGAATTAGAATGGCCAACCTTCGGGGTCAGCTGGCCCTCAGAAGGCTCTTTAGATGAAGGACTGGTTAAGGCAGACTGTAATGTAGTCACAGGAGACTCCAGACACCCAGATCAGTTTCCCTACCTAGACAGCTGGTTAGAAATTGCTCAAACCTTGCCGTCTTGGGTTTGATTCTGTGTCAATAAAAGGGACAGTGTAAGGTTTTAGTAGTAGGAAGAGGGGAGCAGGTGCCAGAGAAGAAGGGAATCCTCCAGGCCTGGCTAAGGACCGTGCCCCAATGCTAATCAACTTAAAGCCTGGGGCACAGCCTTTAAAAATCAGCCAATATCCAATTCTAAGGGAATCATGCCTAGGAATCCAGATCCACTTAGATCGGCTGCTCCAGTGGGGACTTCTTAAATAATACCAGTCACCATGGAACACTCCTCTCTTGCCTGTTAAAAATCCTGGGACTAATTATTATCACCCTATGCAGGACTTGCGGGCTTTTAATGAGACTGTTATAACCCTGCATTTGGTGCTACCAAATCCCTACACTCTTCTGGGACTCATTCCATCAGAGGTGGAATGGTTTACATGTCTGGATCTGAAAGATGCCTTTATCAGCCTTCAGCTGGCACCCTCCAGTCAGCACCTGTTCACCTTTGAGTGGGAAAACCCAACTACTGGGCCAAGGAGAGGTTCATCTGGACTAGACTGATACAAGGATGCAAGAACTCCCCTAATTTTTTTAGTGGAGCACTAGCATCTGATCTAAGTTCCCAGGACAGGACTTCAACCTCCTATTGGCTAGCTCCACATGAGCTCAGTGCTGGGAAGAAATGCAAGCTCTTATGAGACTCAACTAAAACAGGTTACTCGGTGTCCAAGAAAAAGGCACAAATATGTCAGAAAGAAGTCAAGCTTCTGAACCACGCAAGGGAAATGAAGGCTAGGGACTGAAAGAAACCAGGCAGTATGTGCCATCCCAGTCCCTAGCACCCAGTGGCAGATTTGGGAATTCCGGGGAGCAGTAAGGTTCTGTTGAATCTGTATCCCAGGGTTTTCAGACCCAGCTAAGCCTCTCTATGAAGCTTTAAAAGGGGGAGAGAAGGCACCCATTGACTGGGGTCCTGGGTAGGAGAAAGCCTTCATCACCATAAAGGCAAAGCTCACTGAGTCCCCAGCACTAGGGCTACCAGATGTGACACAGGACTTTAACCTCTTCATTCATGAGAACAGTGGGGTAGCCCTAGGAATTCTAACCCAGGAGTTTGGACCCTGGCTAAGACCAATAGCCTATCTGTCCAAGCAGATTGACCTGGTTGCCTCCAGGTGGCCCCTATGTCTCAGGGCCCTTGCAGCCATGGCATTATTAGTCAAAGAAGTGGATAACCTTACTTTGGGACAAAACTTAAATCGTAAAAGTACCTCATTTTGTTATTACCCTAATGGAAGCTTGGGGGCAGCACTGGCTGACTCATGCTTGGATGACCCAGTGTCAGCAGGGGCTCCTATGTGAAAATCCATGGGTATGACTAGAAGCAGTGAGAACTCTTAATCCTGCCACATTTTTACCCATTGCTGAGGGAGCCTCTGAGCATGATTGCTTAGAAGTCCTAGAGGAGGTTTATCCCAAATGGCCAGATCTAACAGACAGGTCCCTATAGAATCTGGACTTAGTATTGTTCATGGATGGCCGTAGCTTCTTAGATGAAGGGAAAAGATGAGCTGGATATGCAGTGGTATCATATTTTGAGACAATCGAGGCACAGACCCTGTCTGAAGGATGGTCAGCACAGAGGGCAGAACTTTGGGCACTAGTCAGAACCCTAGAACTCAGTAAGGATAAGCGTGCCAACATCGACACTGATTCGCACTATGCATTCATTACCCTGCATATCTATGGGGCTATATACAAGGAAAGGGGGCTCCTGACGGCCGAGGAAAAGGAATAAAAGATCAGAATGAGATCTTAAAGTTACTAGAAGCACTCTGGGAGCACAAAGAAATAGCTGTCATCCATTGTAAAGGTCACCAGAAAGGGAAAGACTCAGTGTCAGAAGTAAACCGATGTGCAGATGCTGCGGCCAAGCTGGCTGCTAAAGAACAAGTAGCACCATCATGGATCATGTTGTCCTTGAATTACCTGAACCTCCAAAATACACTCCTCAGGAAGAGGAATGTGCCCAGCAAGAAGTGGGCAAGAGAATGAAGGGAGGTTGATGGATACTCTGAGATCATAGGGACTATGTCCCAGAACAGTAAGTCCATAAGGTAGTCCTCCAGCAGCATGAACTTACTCATTTAGAAAAGACTGCCCTAGAAAGCTTTGTTAGACAGATACTACCTAATTGCCCATCTTCCTTCCTTGTGTGCCTTCATCTCTCAGCGTTGCCTCCTCTGTGTACAGAACAATGCCAAACAGGGTCCTGTAGGACCGATAGAAGTTCAGTGCTGTGGGCAAGCTCCCTTTGAGGATTTAGAAGTAGACTTTACAGAAGTAGGGGCCTAGCAGAGGGAAAAAATACCTACTAGTCTCTGTTTGTACCTTTTCAGGCTCGGTTGAGGCACATCCCACTTGCACTGAAAAGGCAAGAGAAGTCACTAAGGCATTGGTGAAGGACATAATTCCACAGTATAAAATGCCTCTAATCATAGGGCCCGATAATGGCCCAAACTTTGTAACAGAAATAGTACAACAGGTAGCTAAGACTTTAGGAATTAGATGGAACCTACATACAGCTTATAAGCCTCAGAGTTCAGGGAAAGTAGAGCTCAAGAACCGGACTCTCAAGCAATGCTATAGCTGAGCTATTCCAAGAGAAAACCCTACGCTGGATAGATATCTTGCCTCTTGTACTCCTGCTGTGCCCCGAGGGTCAGGGTAGGTTTCTCTCCCTTTGAAATTCTATATGGCATACCCTCTCCCTCAATTTGTCCAAAGGGAGATTTGGGGAAAATAGGGAATTTAGAAATCCAGAAACAACTACAAGAACTTGGAAAAACTGTCATTGAGGTCCACAGATGGGTTACTGATCAGTTACCCATCTCTCTAAGAACTGCCACACATCCTTAAAAACCTGGAGACCAGGTTTGGGTAAAGCATTGGAAAAAGGAACCCCTCAAGCCTACCTGGAAGGGACCCTATCCAGTCATATTAACCATACCCACAGCTCTCAAGGTTGCAGGATTGAACACCTGGATCTACCACTCATGTGTGAAGACAGCTCATCAGCCAAGCAGTGATCAGTCTGAGTGGAAGGTGACCCCAGATCTTGAGAATCCCCTCTGGCTGCACCTCAGCAAGGAAACAAAGATCTCATTATGAACTATTGGACTATACCTTGTCATGCCATCCTTGCATACATCTGCCTTGCAGGAATAGTCATAATACTACGCTTAGTCCTAGTGGTTCACTGCTGTGGACCCCCCACTGAACAGGAATAGAGGGAATAACATGCTCCCACTGATAATATCAGCTAGCACATACTTGCCTCCCATAGGGACCACTACCATGTGTCCTTGCTTAGAGACTTGCTACCCAAATATGCTAGACCAGATAGTCTATGGGAAAACCCAATCAAGCCAAATTTTTGTTAACTATACTTATCAGCCTGCAGCATGTTATGATTCAGCTACCGAATGCATGGTCGGGGAGGAGGGAGGAGGAGAGTGGGGATTGTATTGGATGGGAAGAATTAAGCCCAGACAAAAATGGGCAGGATGCATCTGTCAAGGAAAACCAGACTCAGTATCTTGCTGGACTATCCACACCCATGTTGGCAACTCTGATGGGGAGTGGGGAGAGTTCAGAACCAAGCCTAGGAGGCAGATATTAAAAAAACTATCAGGCAGCTGCTTGAACATAAAGCACGCAGATTACCGAAGCTGAAGACTCAGCCGCAGAAGCAATATGATCTAGGCCCCCAGCTTTATCAGCTCCTCAATTCAACCCACCACCTCCTCTATATTACCAACCCTTATTTGGTTAGGGTCTGATGGCTTTGTTTCCCCCCAGGACCACTCCTATTAATGGCTACTCCAGTAAACATAACTAAGCCAGGGAACTTAACAGAAGAAATAATCAGACCTGTCACGGCCAATGTGCAGCTAACTAATGTTGCTCCTATTTGCTTCAACAGTACCCAGGGCCAACATCCAACAGGTTGCCTCCCAGATGAACTATGAAACTCTACCCTCAAGGCTGAAAACACCACTGGTGCCCCCCTGGTGCCCCCCTGGTGCCCCCCTGCAGGAACATTCTACGTGTGTGGTACCGCTGCTTACCTCTGCCTGCCTGCAAACCGGACTGGAGTGTGCACTCCTGTCTATCTAACCCCAGATATGTCTATTATACCCAACAACCAATCCATTGAAACTCTCCCTTAAAGCAGTAACTAGATATAAAAGGGTTCTGCAAGTAATCTGCCTTCTAACAGCAGTCGGAATTGTGGGTAGCATAGGAGCTGGGATAGGGGGAATAGCTCACTCTGTCTCCTCTTATCTAGTTTTGACCCAAGAATTTTCAGAAGACATAGAGAGAGTAGCTGAGACCCTGATTGCCTTACAGGATCAAGTCATTTCCTTAGCCACAGTAGTAGTACAGAATACAAGGGGATTAGACTTATTAACAACAGAGAAAGGTGGAATCTGCCTCTTCTTAGGAGAAGAGTGCTGCTTTTACACCAACCAGTCTGGCACTGTCAGGGATAAGGCTAAGGATCTAATTGAACGAGCAACAAAAAAGGAAGAAAGGAGCTATCTGAGTCCTGGGCTGCTTGGTGGGGGTGGGTGGTGGTGATCTAGAAATGGCTTCTCCCATTGGCAGGACCACTGTTAATGCTACTCATAGCTGTAACATTAGGACCATGTCTTCTAAATTTCTTAACTCACTTTATCTCATCTCACCTAGATTTCTTTAAACTTCAGGTGATCCTACAAGCCAGAAGAATTCCCTACAAATCACTCTGAGATGAAGAAACGGGATGCTAACCCCTTGGTCATTGTCCCTTACCAGCAGGAAGCAGTTAAGAGTGGTCACTGTCCCTGTTCATCCATAGTTGTTGTACCACAAGGCTAAGAAAAGCTTGTGGGATAAGAGGGGGGAATGAGAAGGCTAAAAGGCTAATTTCAATGTAACCCTGATGTTTGGGTAGGGGGTGGCGCGCTAGCAATCTGAATCTGTGCCAGTAACCTAATGTACATTCTTGATCACCTATAAAGTCACTGCCCCATTCTTGCTAATCTGGTCTAGCAAGACCTGTTACCTAAATGCTCACATTTTACAGAGGCCATAAATCATGAACAATACACAATCCCCAAAAGGGGTAATCAGTGCTGGCACCAGGCCAGGCCCTTAGATATGGCCTCAAGGCCCCAAATCCCAATACACAGGGCTTTTTGCAAAGCCCATGAAAGGTCCAGAAGCCCCATCCATATTTGGGGGACAAAGAATCCAAAGAGGATAAAAGAAGAGCTTTCACCATATTGGTTTACTCAGACTTTGGAGGCAACTCCTCTGAGGCCGGCATTACAAAGCTGTGTAACTCCATTTCTCTAAGTGTCGCTTGGGTTTCTTCAGTCTTCTAAAACAGGTAGAGTATTCTTGGATTCAGTCCCTTGCTTTGCATCACTTTTGTAAACTTCATTCCATTCCCTTCTGGCCTGATGTGTTTCTGTTAAGATAGTATTTGGTAGTCTAATGGGAGATCCCTTGTAGGTAATTTTTTTCCCCTCCCTTGCAGTCTTTAAGATTCATTCTTTGTCTTTTACTTTTGCTAATTTAATTATGATATGTCTTGGTGTTAGCCTTTTGGAGTTCATCTTAATTGGGACTCTCTACACTTCATGGCCTTGTGCCATTTTTCTTCCCCAAGACAGGAAAGTTTTCTGTCATTTTTTCAGACAAGTTTTCTATTTTTCTATTTCTTCCTCAGCTTCCTCTGCTTTTGGCAACCCTATTATGAAGTTGTTGATTTATTTCATGTTGTCTTAAAGCCCCTTTAGAATCTCCTATTTTAAAAATATTTTTTCCAATTGCTGCTCTGCTTGGGTGTTTTTTTCTACCTTGTCTTTTAACTCGCTGATTCAGTCCTCACCTTTTTCTAGTCTACTGTTGAAACCTTTCATGGTTTTCTTTATTGCAGCCATGTCATTCTTTATTTTCTCCTGATTCTTACTCATGTTTGTACATTTTTCATTCATCTCCTTATAATTCTCATTGATTCATCTCCTTTTTCTTTCCTTTGGGGATTGTCTCTCTGTTTTCCTTTGTATTTATTTCTATGTGTTAGATCAAAATGCGATGTCACTTAGCTTTTTTTTTTTTTTTTTTTTTTTTTTGGCTGTTTTGTGGGACCCAATGGTGCAATGACTCAGATCTCCTGGGCTTGGTTTTCTAGGAAATCCCCCTACTTGAGTTATTTGGGTTCTCCAAATGTTGTTGGGTATTGAATGTTATTGTCCCATTTCTGTATGGAGGCTCCTCACAGCTTGTCTCATTATGTGGATCACCCCTGATCTCATCATACAAGCTGTTGAGTATGTACTGCTTGCTGCTCTTTGTGACCCACAGATCAACCATTTGTGTCTGTCTCAACAGGCTTTTGTCATAAGCATGAGGGGATCAATCTGCCCTCTATAGTTCTCAAGGCAGGTTCAGCAACATTCCCCTGGCTCCCTGGGCTTTGCCGCTGTCTGCCTTTACATGTCAGCCAGATATCAATCTTAATCACTCAAAAGTCTATTTCTGATAGGGCTTTAGGGAGTGGAGATGCTGTTCAGCTTTCAGAGAATATGGTGATGTGTTTTCCTGCCCCACTTGATTGTTGATGTCCTGTTTGTGGGAAGGATCTCCCCTCCAACTTGCTGCCACTGAGGTTAGAGCTCACTAAATTTTGCTCTGATACTGTTGAATCTAGTTCCTTGGTGTATGTATCCTGGGTTGCCTGGAAGCTGCTCTAGTGCAGGTGAATGAGAGACACTCTCCTTTTCTGGCCCTGGCCAACATGATTGAAGTCTGAGTATTAGAAGCCCCTATTAGTCCAGTGGTCAGGGACTCCTTAGCCCAGAGGCTGGCTCTGCCTTGAGTTTCATTGATTGTCTCTGTTCTGAGTTGTACTCCCTTCTCCCAGGGATCTGGTCCCTCGGGTGTCAGCTGTAGATGCTCAGTGTTGGTGGGCATGTGGGCACAGTGCTCCTGTCCTGTGACTCGTAGTGAAATCCCAGAGCCACTGGTATGCAACTCACTATACAGCCCTGGCACCTCCAGTAGGATGGCATGCAAGATCTCTCTGGCACGCACTAACTGCACAGTCCCAGATCCTGCAGAGTAGCATGAGGTACTGGAGCTGGCAGAGGTACTGGAGGTACTGGAGCTGCAGAGGTACTGGAGAGGTACTGGAGCTGGCAGCCGGGGGCCCTTGCAAGTTTCCATGGTGAGCAGCTAACTTCATGGGTTCAAGGTGATGTCCAAGGCCAGTCTTGGTGGTAGTGAAGCTGTGCCCCTAGCTACCACTACTCCCCACTTCAAGATGGTGTAGTTTCCTATCAAGAGTATTGCCCACCTGGGGAATGCCTGTGGTGGTAGCAGGGACACTTTGTCCAAAAGAGCCTGACTCGCCAGCACTGGAGACTCCTGTAAGATCTGTCATACACACACACACACACACACACACACACACACACACACACACACACACGCACACACATCCCACATGTCCACATACTTCCCTCTTACTCCCCTATTCCATCACACTCTCTTCCTTACTGTCATCCTATCACCCAACATGTTCCTTCCCCAAATTCCCAAGATCATTTTTTGACAGAAACTCTCAGTAAAGTGGGAGTAATAATTTAGGCCATATATGAACATAATTATATACCTCAACATAATTTAGGCCATATATGAAACATCTTCAGCCAACATAATACTCAATGAGTAAAAACTAAAAGTGTTTCCCTTAAGAACAGGGACAAGGCAAGGCTGTCTGTTTTCACCACCCTTATTCAACATAGTACTGGAAGTCCTAGCCACAGCAATCAGAAAACAAGAAAATATAAAAGACATCCAAATTGGAAAGAAGGAAGTAAAACTCTCATTATTTGCAGATACATGCTATTTTACATAGAAAACAGTGAAGACTCCAACAGTACACTATTGGATTTAATAAATAAATTCTGCAATGTAGCAGGATACAAAATCAACATCCAAAAATAGTTGGCATTTTTATACACCAATAATGAAATCTCTGAAAGAGAAACTAAAAAAGCAATCCCATTTACCATTGCAACAATGACAACAAAAATAAGATAACTAGGAAAAAACTTAACCAGGGATATAAAAACCCTGTACTTGGAAAACTATAAGACATTGGAAAAAGTTATAGAGGAAAATGCAAACAAATGGAAATCTATATCATGTTCATGGATTGGGAGAATTAACATCATTAAAATGTCTATACTATCCAAAGCAATCTTTAGAGTCAATGCAATCCCTATTAAAATACCAATGGCAGATCTTGAACAAATACTTCAAAAGTTTATAAAAAACCATAAAAGACCCCAAATACTAGTAACTGCAGCATTCTTGAGAAAGAAGAATGAAGTAGGAGGGATCACAATACTGGATATCAAACTATACCACAAAAGCATTGTAACCAAACAATCTTATACTAGCATAAGAACAGGCATATAGACCAATGAATCAGAACAAGGGCCCCAGAAATTGACTCACACCATTATAATCAACTAGAGGCCTGATGCATAAAGTTCCTGCAAGGGGCTCGGCCCTCGCAGCCCTGGCTGCCTTGGCCCTTTTGACCCTGTGGCCCTGCCCCCTGTCCACTGGTCATTCTGGAAGGTCATTCTGCTGTCTGGTCTAATTAGCATATTAGTTAATTATTATATAAGATTACATAGGATTAATATTTGACAAATGAGGTAAGAACATACAGTGGAGTAAAGACAGTTTCTTCAGCAAATGGTGTTGGGAAAACTGGGCAGACACATGTAAAAAGATGAAAATAGACCACCAATTTACACCATACACAAGAATAAACTCAAGATAGATAAAAGATTTAAATGTAAGACATGAAACCATAAAGATATTAAAGGAGAACATTGGCAGTAAAATCTCAGACATCTCATGATACATCTCCTGGTGCAAAGGCAACTCCAAAGAAAATTTAAAAAAATGTGTCTACATAAAAATAAAAAGCTATACATAGCAAAAGAGACCACAAGCAAAATGAAAATTTGCCAGTGATACAGCTTACATGGGATTAATAGCCAAAATATTTAAAATATGCATACAGCTCTATAAGAACCGAAAATGAGACAAGCAATAATGGTTATGGTGACAGGCAAATTAATCGGTCTGTAGTGAGTTTCTCTCTGGCCCAACAGTACTTTTGAGACCCAATTTCAATGTCCAACAGTTCCTTATGCTTGTCTCATTTTCAGTTCTTATAAGTGTATTTCTAATAGCACATGATCTCACTCATCTAGGGGAAATAATGAACAACATAGACTGATGAACAAGAACAGACCCAGAAACAAGGAGGCAAGGATCAGACTGTCAGGCCTCAGAGGGAGGGTAGGGAAGGGTGGGGGCAAAGGGGAGAGATCAACCAAAGGACTTGTATGCAAGCATATGAGCCTAACCAGAGGTTAAGGACAACAGGGGAGTGGGGGCATGTGTGGGGAGGGGTGTGGGATGGGAATGGGGGGAAGAGGACAAATATGTGATACCTTAATCAATAAAGAAATAATAAAAAAATAAATAAAAAACAAACAAACAAAAAAAAAAAACAATAAAATTCTGAGATGGCCCAGATATTGGATATAGCAGACAAAAACTTTAAAAACCATTGTTATAAATATTGTTGAGGAAATAAAGAAAAAATATGTTCAAAGTTTTAAAGGAAAAAAAAAATGCATACAGCTCAACAAAAGGAAGGCAAACAGCCCAATAAAAAATGGGCAAAAGACCTGAATAGACATTTCTCCAAAGGGGATATATGTGTAAATGTCCAAGAAATATATGAAAAAGTGGTCAAAGTCCCTAATCATCATTGAAATGAAAATTAAAACCACAGTAAGATATCACCTTATACCTGCCAGAATGGACATCATCAAAAAGTCAATAAACCTCCTGGAAAGGATGTGGAGAAAAGGGAACCCTTGTGCACTGTTGGTGGGGATGAAGACTGGTGTAGCAACTATGGAAAACAGTATGGAGTTTTTTCAGAAACTTAAATATGGAACTCCCATTTGATCCAGTAATCCAATTTCTAGTAATATATCCCAAGAAATCCCAAACACCAATCAGAAAGAATATATGTAACCCTTTGTTCATAGCAGCACAATTTATAATAGACTAGAGGCCCAGTGCATGATTGAATCATGCACGTGTAGGGTCCCCTACACGCTTTTGCTTTCGATCACAGGGGAGCTGAGTGCCTGTCCGCTGGTGCACCAGGCCTTTCAGAAGCTTCCAGCACCACGGAGGCTTCTGAAAGGCCTGGTGCCTGAGCGGACAGGCACCAGTTCCCCCGCTTTTGATGGTCTGAGGTGGGACGTGAACTCGCTGCCCCAGAGGCCCCTGCTGTGCCGCAGCACAGCCATGGCCCAGACGCTGAGCTCGAGCCGCCGCTGGCGACGCAAGCTCAGTGTCCCGCCGGCCCAATCGGCCACCCCCCCCCCCCCGAGTCCCGCCCCCCCGTGCCTCCTGGCCAATTGTGGGCATAGCGAAGGTATGGTCAATTTGCATATTTGTCTATTATTAGGATAAGGTCTGGAAAGAGCTTGAGTACCCATCAGTAGATGAGTAGGTAAAAAAGCTCTGGTATATTTACACAATGTAATATGCAGCTTTAAAGGAACATCTGTTATCCTTTGAGATAGCACGAATTCCCTGTAAATGTTGGAGATTAAACCCTTATAGAAGACTAGAAGCCCGGTGCACAAAATTCGTGCACGGAGCGGGGTTGTCCCTCAGCCCAGCCTGTACCCTCTCCAATCTGGGACTCCTGGAGGGATGTCCGACTGCCCGTTTAGGCCCAATCCTGGTGGGATTGGGCCTAAACGGGCAGTCGGACATCCCTCTCACAATCCAGGACTGCTGGCTCCCAACTGCTTGCCTGCCTGCCTTCCTGATTGCCCCTAACCGCTTCTGCCTGCCTGCCTGATCACCACCTAACCACTCCGCAGCCAGCCTGGTTGATGCTTAACTGCTACCCTGCCAGCCTGTTTGCCCCCAACTACCCACCTCTGCTGGCCTGGTCACCCCTAACTGCCCTCTCCTGCAGGGTTGATCACCTCCAACTGCCCTCCCTTGCAAGCCTGGTCCCTCTCAACTGCCCTCCCTTGCAGGCCTTGTCCCTCACAACTGCCCTCCCTTGCAGGCCAGGTGCCTCACAACTGCCCTCTCCTGTTGGCCATCTTGTAGTGCCCATCTTGTGTCCACATGGGGGCAGGATCTTTGACCACATGGGGGCAGACATATTGTGTGTTGGAGTAATGATCAATCTGCATATTACTCTTTTATTAGATAGGATAGAGGCCTGGTGCACGGGTGGGGGCCAGCTGGTTTGCCCTGAAGGGTGTCCCGGATCAGAGTGGGGGTTCGCTTGGGGTGTGGGGCGGCCTGAGCGAGGGGCCTGTGGTGGTTTGCAGGCCGGCCACACCCCCTGGCAACCCAAGCAGAGGCCCTGGTATCTGGAATTTATTTTCCTTCTACAATTGAAACTTTGTAGCCTGGAGCGGAGCCAAGCCTGCTGCTCTCTCCAGGGCGGCAGCCATTTCTGTGGCAGTTAATTCACCTTCTACAATTGAAACTTTGTAGCCTTAAGTGGGTGAGCCTGGCCAGGGTGTGCGGAAAGCTTTGCTTCCCCTGTTGCCAGCGGCAACCCTGGCCTGCTTTCTCAAGCTCCATTCTGCCACCATTTGTTTGAATTTGTTTACCTTCAATAATTGAAACTTTGTATCTTGAGTGGAGGCTTAGGCCTGCAATGGCTATGGAAAGCTTGGCTTGCTCTGTTGCCTGGGAAATCTTGCTCTCTGTGGCTGTAGCCATCTTGGCTGGGGTTAATTTGCATACTCGCCCTGATTGGCTGGTGGGTGTGGCTTGGCTGGTGGGCATGGCTTATGTAGTGGAGTGATGGTTAATTTGCATATTACCATTTTATTAGAGAGGATAATATTGGCAAATATGTTCTCCCATGCAGTGGGCTTTCTTGTTTTGTTGATGGTTTCTTTTGCTATGAGAAAGCTTTTGATGTAGTCCAATTTGTTCATTTTCTCTTTAGTTTCCTTTGCCCTAGGAACAGTATCAGTGAAGAAATTTCTTCGACATATGTCTTAGATTTTGCTGCCTGTGGATGCCTCTAATATTTTTATGGTTTCCCATCTTACATTTAAGTCCTTTATTCATTTTTTATAAGCATTCTTTTTTTATTTTTAAAATGTTTAATGAATTTTATTTATTTTTATTTTATTTATTGACTGACTAAGGAATTACATATTTATCCTCATCCCCCCATTACCTTCCCAACCACCACCCCCTTTAATGTCCCCACCCCTCTGTTTTATGTGACCACTGGTCAGGCTTATATGCATTCATACAGGTCCTTTGGTTGATCTCTCCCCTACCTTCTCTCTGAGGTTTGATGGTCTGATCAATGCTTCCTTGTCTGGATCTGTTTTTGTTCATCAGTTTATGTTGTTTATTATTCCCATAGATGAGTGAGATCATGTGGTATTTTTCTTTCATTGACTTATTTCACTTACCATAATGCTCTCCAGTTCCATCCATGTTGTTATAAATGATAGGAATTCCTTTTTTTTAGCACAGCATAGTATTCCATTGTGTAGATGTACCACAGTTTTTTCATCTACTCATCTGCTAATGGGCATTTAGGCTGTTTCCTAATCTTAGCTATGGTGAATTGTGATGCTGTGAACATAGGGGTGCATATATCCTTTCTGATTGGTGTTTCTAGTTTCTTGGGATATATTCCTAGAAGTGGGATTACTGGGTCAAATGGTAATTCCATTTTTAGTTTTTTGAAGAAACTCCATACTGTTCTCCACAGTGGCTGCACCAATCTGCATTCCCACCAGCAGTTCACGAGGGTTCCTTTTTCACCAGCACTTGTTGTTTGTTGATTTGTTGATGATTGCCATTCTGACAGGTGTGAGATGGTACCGCATTGTCATTTTGATTTGCATCTCTCAGATAATTAGTGACTTTGAGCATGTTGTCATATGTCTCTTGGCCTTCCTTCTGACTTCTTTTGAAAAGTATCTATTTAGGTCCGTGGCCCATTTTTTTTTATTGGATCATATATCTTCCTTTTATTAAGTTGTATGAGTTGCCTGTAAATGATGAAGATTAAACCTTTGTCAATGATAAAATTTGCAAATATGTACTCACATGTAGTGGGTTTTCTTGTTGTTTTGTTGATGGTTTCTTTTGCTATGCAAAAGCTTTTTATTTTGATGTAGTCCCATTTGTTTATTATTTCTTTAGTTTCCATTGCCTAGGAGTGGTATCGGTGAAGAAATTGCTTAGGCATATATCTGAGATTTTGCTGCCTGTGGATTCCTCTAGTATTTTTATGGTTTCCTGTCTTATGTTTAAGTCCTTTATCCATTTTGAGTTTATTTTTGTTTATGGTGTAAGTTGGTGGTCTAGTTTCATTTTTTTTTTGCATGTATCTGTCCAATTTTCCCAACACCATTTATTGAAAAGACTGTCTTGACTCCATTGTATGTCCATGCCTCCTTTGTCAAATATCAATTGAGCATAGTGTTTTGGGTTGATATCTGGGTTCTCTATTCTATTCCATTGGTCTATATGTCTGTTCTTATGCCAGTACCAGGCTATTTTGAGAATAGTGGCTTTGTAATACAGCTTGAAATCTGGTATTGAGATCCCACCTACTTTGTTCTTTTTTTCTCAGGATTGCTGTGGCTATTCATCAGATATAAGTATTGCTACCCCAGCTTAATTTTCCTTTCCATTCACCTTAAAATCCTTGTTTCCATCCCTTCACTATCAGTGTTTGTTAGTCCTTTTTTCTGAGGTGGGTCTCCTGTAGACAGCAGATATATGGGACTTGTTTTCTTATCCAATCCTCTTCCCTATGTTTTTTTGATTGGGGCATTTAATCCATTTACATTTAAAGTTATTATTTACAGGTACTTGTTTGTCACCATTTTTATTCTTTACCCCTGTGTTCCGTCTTTGCTTCTTATTTCTTCTTTTTACAGCAGACTCTTTAGCATTTCTTGCATTGCTGGTTTGGTGGTAATAAACTCCCCTAGTCCTTTTTTGTCTGTGAGTCAAAGCTGTTTCATAACATCAGGGATGGCAGGCTCTGGTGCAATAATGAGGAAGCAGCTTCTGGTTCCTCCAGGTCCCACAAGTTAATGACCTCCACTGCCCGGTAAGATCAAAGGGGGAAGAAGGGAACTCACACTAGCTTTTGTAGACACAATATGGCTTTGTTTCTAATTGCAGAAATAGCTTTTCTTATGCAATATTAATAAATATGCAGCATGTCCTCTGTTCTTGTGTATGCTCTTTGTCTGTCTGGAGATTCAAATAGCTAAAAGAAGTAAGCACCCTTCAGGGCAGAGCATGGTATGAATTAGTTGTCCTTGCACATCCAGCATAGCTTTTCTTCTGTGTAAAAAGGAGTTAGGTGATGTTTTTCTTATTATATAACTTTTCCACAAATGTCATGAAAACTGTTTTGCAGCAGATTTGCCTGGAGGGTCAGCCAAGGAATTGGGAAACAGGAATTTAAGCTAATGAGAGTTATTATAATCTATTTAAGGCCTTTTGAGTATGGGTGCTATTGGGGCCAGCTTATACATATAAAATACAGTGAAGAACATAGAGTCCTAGGATCTCTGATCACACTGTGAGTTTGAATTCTGGTTGGACCATTTACTAACTATGTGACTTTCACTAAGTTAATTAATAGCCCCGTGACTCAGTTTACCCATCTTTAATAGAGTACTACAACTTATGCCATGTGTTTTTATTTTTTCAATTGTTTTATTGATTAAGATATTACATGTGTCCATATCTTCCCATTGCCCCCCATAACACTCCCATACATGCCTTCACCCCTCAGTGTCTTGCGTCATTAGTTAGGCTTATATGCATGAATACAAGTCTTTCAGTTGATCTTACCTCCCTCCCCCGTCCCCAGCCTTCCCACTGTAATCTGACAGTCTGTTCGATGCTTCTCTGCCTCTGTATCTATCTTTTTGTTCATCAGGTAATAATGTTCTTTATTATCCATAAATGAGTGAGATCATGTGGTATTTTTCATTCACTGACTGGTTTATTTTACTTAGCATAATGCTCTCCAGTTACATCCATGCTGCTGAAAATGATAAGAATTCTTTCAGACTGCTAGAGACTAGAATCCTAACCTTACCACCACCCAGTCTGGTCTCGGAAGCAAACCTGGTCACTACAGCCATTCTGGTAGAAGACCTGCCACCCCAGCTGCAGATGAGCGAACCCTGAGACCTCCACCTCCAAAAGTGCGCCCCTGAAAGCAGTAAGTACAACCTCCCCCTTCCCAGGGCCAGAACTCAGGATTCACCGAATCCCCAGCCCATAGGCACCCAAGCACTCCACTATCCAGGTAGTGCTTGGGAACCACTGAGAGCCCCCGAGGGGGTGATTCTGCACAGTCAAGGGTGCGCGGCCCTACAGTAGAATCTCTGAACTGCCTCTTCCTAAATAACTTCCCACAGACACCCCTGTGGTGCAACTTCAGTGCCAGGGTCCTTCAGAGCTTTGTGCTGGCTGGCGCGCCACCAGTTTGTGCACACTCAAGGGCGGGCAAACTCACGGCCACAGCAAGGGAAGGCACCCTGAGCCCATATATCCACAGGGTCCTCTGGGGAGCTGCTTTGAGCCCCTGCTGGGTGTGATTCTGTACAGCTAAGGATGCGCTGCCTAAAACAGAAACTCTGAACTCCTTTCTCCTGAATAGCTTCCCACAAACACCTTAGCTGTTTAACTTCACTGCCAGGGTCCCTCAAAGTGCGTCAAAGCTGTGTGCCGGTGGGCATGCCACCAGCTCGCGCACACTCTAGAGCGGGCACACTCACTGCCACAGCAAGGGAAGGCACCCTGAGCCCATATATCCACAGGGTCCTCAGGGGAGCTGCTTTGAGACCCTGCTGGGTGTGATTCTGTACAGCCAAGGACGCGCTGTCCCACAGCAGAAACTCTGAACTCCTTTCTCCTGAATAACTTCGCACATACACCCTAGCTATTTAAATTCAGTGCCAGGGCCCCTCAGAGTGCATCAGAGCTCTACGCCTGCAAACACACCTCCACAGAAGCAAATTTACAACAGGCAGGCACCCTGAGCCCATCTACACAGAGGGTGCTAGTGGGAGCCACTGGGAGCTCTCCCAACAGACTTTTCCTAGGTGCCACTGTGAGTCCCCACTGGACACGCGCGATTTCAACTAAGGGTGCAAGACAGCAAAAACTGGGACACTCCACTCCATAGCTGCTGACTTTTAGACACCAGAGTTGTGCCTCTCAAGCTTGCAGGCCTACATGAAGAGAACCCAAGTAGCTCAAGTAGGGAGCTACACTAGATTACCAAGCCCAGGAGAATTGAGAGATTACACCAGTAGCACCACCCCCAAAAGAACCTGGGTAGCAAAGCAAGTGGATCTACAATTAAAACATTACAGAAAAACATGGGGAGAAAAAAAGGAAATTCCCAAAGGGAGAAAAAAGAGGAATCATCAGAAAGGGAGTTAAATGAACTTGAGGCTAGCAGCTTAACAGAGAAAGAATTCAGAGTATTCGTTATAAGGATGTTAAACAGATGAATGACAAATACACACAACTCAATGAGAACTATAAGGAGCTGAATGAAAGTGTCACCAACATGAAAAGAAACCAAGAGGAGATGAAGAACGACATAGCTGCAATAAAGAACACAATGGAAGGCTTAAAGAGTAGAGTAGAAGAGGCTAAGGACCGCATCAGCGAATTAGAAGACAAGGTAGGAAAAAACACACAAACACAGCAGCAACTGGAAAGAAGACTTAAAAAGCAAGAGAAGAGCCTAAGGGAGCTTCGGGACAACACAAAACAAAACAACCTTCGAATAATAGGGATAAAAGAAGGAGAGGAAGAGAATCAAGGACTAGAAAAACTGTAAGAAGAAATAATGACAGAAAACTTCCCTGATATTGGCAAGAAAAAACTATCCAAGTCCAAGAAGTACACAGAGTCCCAAACAAGTTGAACCCCAAAAGACCGACACCAAGACACATCATAATTAAATTGACGAACACCAACGACAAAGCAAGAAACTTAAAGGCTGCCAGAGAGAAACAGAATGTTACCTACAAGGGATCTCCTATCAGAATATCAACTGATTTATCAACAGAAACACACCAGGCCAGAAGAGAATGGAATGAAATATACAAAGTGATGCAAAGCAAGGGTCTGAATCCAAGAATACTATACCCAGCAAGGCTATCATTCAAAATTGAAGGTGGAATCAGAAGCTTCACAGACAAAAAAGGGCTAAGAGAGTTCATCACTACCAAGCCACCAATGCAAGAAATACTAAAGGGGCTGCTGTAAAAGAAAAAAAGAGATAGGCAACAAGAAACACAAACACTAAGGAAAAATATGTCAACAAAGAGGTACTTATCAATAATAACAGTAATTGTAAATGGATTAAATGCACCAATCAAAATATATAGGGTAGCTGAATGGATAAGAAAACATAACCCATATATTTGCTGTCTACAAGAGACCCACCTCAGAGCAAAGGATTCACACACACTGAAAGTGAAGGGATGGAAAAACATTTTTCAGGCAAATGGAAATGAGAAAAAAGCTGGGGTTGCGATACTTATATCAGATAAAATAGACCTCAAAGTAAAGGCCATAATAAGAGATAAGGAAGGCCACTACATAATACTAAAGGGAGCAATTCAACAAGAAGATATAACTCTGGTAAACATATATGCAACCAATGCAGGATCGCCCAAATACATAAAAAATCTGCTGGAAGATATCAAGGGAGAGATCAACATCAATACAATCATAGTAGGGGACTTTAATACACCACTGACATCAAAGGATAAATCCTCTGGACAAAAAATCAGCAAAGAAACAGCAATTCTCAATGACACACTAGATCAGATGGACCTAATTGACATCTTCAGAGTATTTCACCCCAAAGCCATGGAATATACGTTCTTCTCAAAAAATAGACCAAATATTGGGTAACAAGCAAAGTCTCCCCAAATTCAAAAAGTTTAAAATCATATCAAGCATTTTCTCAGACCACAATGGCATAATATTAGAAATAAACTACAATAAAAACATTCCAAAAAATTCAAACACTTGGAAACTGAATAGCATGCTACTAAACAATGATTGGGTTATCAATGAGATCAAAGAAGAAATTAAAAACATCCTGGAAATGAATGACAATGAAAACACAACATTGAAAAATCCTATGGGACACAATGAAAGCAGTCCTGAGAGGGAAATGTATAGCTCTACAGGCCTACCTCAGAAAACAAGAAAAAATGGTAATAGATCATCTAACTCAACAACTCAAAGAATTAGAAAGGGAGCAACAAGAAAAGCCCACAGTGAGCAGAAGGAAGAAAATCATAAAGATCAGAGCAGAAATGAATGACATAGAGACCAAAAAAACAATACACAAGATCAACAAAACCAAGAGCTGGTTCTTTGAAAGGATAAACAAGATTGATGAACCTCTAGCCAGGCTCACCAAGAAGCAAATAGAGAGGACCCAAATAAACAAAATCAGAAATGAAAGAGGTGAAATAACAACAGACCCCACAGAAATACAAAGGATTGCCAAAAAATACTATAAACAACTCTACTCCAACAAACTAGACAACCTGGAGGATGGACACTTTCCTAGAAAAACACAACCTTCCAAAACTTACTCAGGAAGAGACTAAAAACCTCAATAGGCTGATAACTATGGAAGAAATTGAAGCAGTCATCAAAAAGCTTCCAGCAAACCAAAGCCTGGGGCCAGATGGCTGCACAGGGGAGTTTTATAAAACATTCAAGGAAGAGCTAAAACCTATCCTCCTCAGACTATTCCAAAAAATTCAAGAGGAAGGAACACTTCCAAGATCCTTCTATGTAGCCAGCATCACCCTAATACCAAAACCAGATAAAGATAACACAATTAAAGAGAATTACAGGCCAATGTCCCTCATGAACATAGATGCCAATATCCTCAACAAAATTCTAGCAAATCAAATCCAGCAATACATCAGAAAGATCATACACCACGACCAAGTAAGATTTATCCCTGGGATGCAAGGATGGTTCAATATTCGCAAATCAATAAACGTGATACATCACATAAACAAATTGAGAGATAAAAACCATATAGTCATATCAATTGATGCAGAAAAAGCATTGGACAAAATCCAACACCCTTTCTTGATAATAACTCTCAGCAAGCTGAGAATAGAAGGATCATACCTCAACATAATAAAAGCCATATATGACAAACCCACAGCCAACATCATACTCAATGGGCAAAAACTAAAACCATTTCCCCTAAGAACAGGAACAGGACAGGGATGCCCACTCTCACCACTCCTGTTCAACACAGTGTTGGAAATACTAGCCATTTCAATCAGACAAGAAGAAGAAATAAAAGGCATCCAAAATGGAAAAGAAGTAAAACTGTCCTTATTTGCAGATGACATGATACTGTACATAGAAAACCCTAAAGACTCCATCAAAAAATTACTAAATGAATTCGGCAGAGTAGCAGGATACAAAATAAATGCTAAGAAATCTATGGCATTTCTATACACCAATAATGAACTTACAGAAAGAGAGACTAAAAAAGCAATCCCATTTACCATCACAAAAAAAATTAAGGTACCTAGGAATAAACTTAATTAAGGAGGTAAAAGACCTATACAGGGAAAACAACACAACACTGAAAAAGGAGATAGAGGAAGACATAAACAGATGGAAGAACATACCATGTTCATGGATTGGTAGAATCAACATCATCAAAATGTCCATACTACCCAAAGCAATCTATACTTTCAACGCACTTCCCATTAAAATACCAACGGCATACTTCACAGACCTAGAACGAACTTTCCAAAAATTCATCTGGAATAAAAAAAGACCCCGAATAGCCACAGCAATCCTGAGAAAGAAGAACAAAGTAGGTGGGATGTCCATACCAGATTTCAAGCTGTATTACAAAGCCACTGTTCTCAAAACAGCCTGGTACTGGCACAAGAACAGACATGTAGATCAATAGAATAGAGAAACCAGAAATAGACCCAAACCACTATGCCCAATTAATATTTGACAAAGTAGGCATGAACATAAAATGGAGTCAAGGCAGTCTCTTCAACAAACGGTGTTACAAAAATTGTACAGATACATGCAAAAAAATGAAACTAGACCACCAACTTAAACCATACACAAAAATAAACTCAAATGGATCAAAGACTTAAACATAAGACGGGAAACCATAAAAATACTAGAGGAATCCACAGGCAGAAAAATCTCTGACATATGCCAAAAGAACATTTTCGCTGATACTGCTCCTAGGGCAATGGAAGCTAAAGAGAAAATAAACAAGTGGGACTTCATCAAAATAAAAAGCTTTTGCACAGCAAAAAAAACCATCAATAAAACAACAAGGAAGCCCACTACATGGGAGAACATATTTTCCAATGATGTCATCGATAGGGGTTTAATCTCCAACATTTACGGGGAACTCATGCAGCTTAACAAAAAGAAGATAAACAACCCAATCAAAAAATGGGAAACTGATCTAAATAGACACTTTTCGAAAGAAGACAGAAGGAAGGCCACGAGACATATGAAAACCTGCTCTAAATCACTAATCATTAGAGAGATGCAAATCAAAACAAAATGCGGTACCATCTCACACCTGTCAGAATGGCCATTATGAACAAGTCAACAAATGACAAGTGCTGGCGAGGATGTGGAGAAAAAGGAACCCTCGTGCACTGCTGGTTGGAATGCAGACTGGTGCAGCCACTGTGGAGAACAGTATGGAGTTTCCTTAAAAAACTAAAAATAGAACTCCCTATTGACCCAGTGATCCCACTTCTAGGAATATATCCCAAGAAACTGCAAACATCAATCAGAAAAGATTTATGCACCCCATGTTCATAGCAGCAGATTTCACCATAGCTAAGATTTGGAAACAGCCTAAGTGCCCATCAGCAGATGAGTGGATTAAAAAACTGTGTTACATCTACACAATGGAATACTATGCTGCGGTAAAACAGAAGGAGCTCTTACCATTTGCAACAATATGGATGGAGATGGAGAACATTATGCTTAGTGAAATAAGCTAGGCAGAGAAAGATAAATATCACATGATCTCACTCATTTGTGGAATATAATGAACAACATAAACTGATGGGGGGAAAAATAGATCCAGAAACAGAGAATCATCAATCAGAACATCAAACCTCAGGGAAGAAATTGTGAGGTAACCAGAAACACAAGAATGTCGGAGAACGCCTTTCTAGTCATGCTAGCAATCATCAGATGTACGGTAATTTTACCTGGGACAAGAGGGTAAGTATTTTGGTCTGATGTTCCTGACCCTTCATGGGTAAGACCCCTTACGTGGGCTGATCCCCTGACTAATGTAGTTACCAATAATACCAAACACCTTGGTCATCCAGGAGGTCCATGGGTGGGGCAAGAAAGTATATATACACAGGGGTCTCACCCAGCTTGCCTTTTGTATAACAAGAAATCAAAACAATGCCCCTTTGTATGTACAATTAAAAAGAGGTTTCTGGCTTGTGTGGACACCAAAGAAAGGGTGTCACTATTATCACTACGTGCCCCCGGTAGAGGTGCAGAAAATGTAACTAAGACCTTGTCTATATAAAAAGAAATGGATAGCCAGTTTGAAAGGGAATTCCCATGGACTAGAACAAAGAATATCCTTACATGATATTATTCTACACTATCATTAAAATTTTTCCCAAATTTGGATCACCTCCAGTACTTATAATAGTTCCTCACACCCTCGGGGATAAAAAAAAAATCATCTGTTTGGTGTTTGGAGGAAAACTTAACAGGTCTCTTGATACTTTAGAATTACAATAGCATAATATACAATTATCCCCACCAAACGTACAAACTAATTCTTTGAATGTCTGGAAGCAATTTAAAAAGGACATGTAAGGATTTAATCCTTCTCATTGTGTAGAGGGCCTCCTGGGAAGGCACCTGAGCATTCTATATTGGTTCCTCCTACCCTTTAGGCCATGAGAGACCCTCTTCTCACAATTCAATTGTTCACAGCTGTTGCATGAGCTCTCTGTTCATGTCGAGGTTGAATTCTCGTGATGACGGGTGCCATGGATCTGTCTCTCACCCAGTGGGGTGAACTGAGCTCTCCCTGGAGAAGAAACCCAGGTTCCACAAGATATGTGATCAGTGCTGGGGCCCCGCCAGCAGGCGAGGGGATCCCATGGCAGGTGTTGGGCATGGAGGCCACGGGGGCATAGGCTACCAAGGAAACAAAACTGAACCTCACATCACCCTGCTTGGCCCTGGAAGATGGCTGGTTAGCCAGAGACAGGTAAGATTCCTCAAGGAAGGAACAACCTAAGACAGGCACAGTCGCAGAGGGGCCATCAGGAGAGAATTTGGGGATCAACAGAGGTGGGGCACAGACTCTCACCCCCCCAACATTGCAGGGGCTTGAACCCTAGCCCCTTCTGAGGGAGGTCTCCTGCCCCCATGGCTGCTTCGTGCTTCCCATGCCCAGCTCAGATCAGGACCCAGGTGACCGACAGAGACTTGGCCGACAGCAGCTGCCCTCTCACTCCAACAAGAATTGTTTGAGTTGTCTTGTACCCATGGTGTGGGGAAGTGGGTTTACAATATCTAAATCCAGCCTACCATCAGGAATGCTCAGGACCTACTCAAGAAGGCAAATAATCCCTTCCACTAATATTTACAGGGTAAAATAAGATTGTTGTTAGAGTAATAAATTTGATAGTAAAACAGTAGTCAAGTTTTCAGGCAAATTTAAATTGGCTAGTTGTAACAAGCGAATATTCTCGAAAAATTAATTGTACTGGACAAAAAGGTGTTGCTAAAGTGTTAACTAAAATTTTTGTTGGTACTTCATATCATGATAAAATTGTGCATCATGTAATGAACCTGAAACAGTAATATTATAGTGCAAAAAATTAAAATTTAAAAGCCATCTAGACTACATTATAAAATTTTCAAAAGCCTCCTACCATTTAAATAAAAAAAGGAGGAGATAGTAGAGGAATATCATGTAAGCAAAAATATCCTCTAAGTAAATTACATCTAGAAAATTAATACTTTAGAAAATTAATTTTAAGGCTAAAAGCACACAAGGTGTCAATACAAGCCAGAGGAAAATCATTTGGGCAAAAAATGAAATAGGATCCCAAGTCAAATTTATAGAAAATACTCCTTTATTAACTTTTGGTCGAGAATATGTTTGTATATTTTCAGAAAACAACTCCGAGACCATGTGGATTCCAGCAACAGAGAGGAATCGACAGGACTACTCCAGCCATGAAGACAGAAGAGAAGCAGTCCAGAGATGGAAGACGCTGACGTGGCCTTCCCATATTAGCAGTTAGCAGCAGTGCATCACTGCAGGTTGCCCAGGACCAAACCAGAGAGAGTCGGCCCTGGATTACCACCATTTGTCCACCATCCAGAACTGAAATGTCAGTGCTGACATGTACACATAAGGAAGTGTGGGACATTGAAATTGGGTCTCAAAAGAACTGTTGTCCCAGAAAGAAACTCACTACAGACCGATTCATTTGCCTGTCACCATAACCATTATTGCTTGTCTCATTTTTGGTTCTTTTGGTATTTCTAATAGCATAGGACGTCACTCATCTAGGGGAAATAATGAACAACATAGACTGATGAACAAGAACAGACCCAGAAACAAGGAGACATGGATCAGACTGTCAGGCCTCAGAGGGAGGGTAGGAAAGGGTGGGGGTAAAGGGGAGAGATCAACCAAAGGACTTGTGTGCAAGCATATGAGCCTAACCAGAGGTTAAGGACAACAGGGGAGTGGGGGCATGTGTGGGGAGGGCTGTGGGATGGGAATGGGGGGATGAGGACAAATATGTGATACCTTAATCAATAAAGAAATTAAAAAAAAAGAATTCTTTCATTTTTATTTTATTTTATTTTTTTGTGTGTGTTTCTTTTTTTTATTTAATAAATCTTTATTGTTCAGATTATCACAATTGTTTCTCCATTCCTCCCCCCATAGCTTCCCTCCACCCAGTTCCCAACCCACCCTCTGCCCTTATCTCTCCCCCACTGTCCTCATCCATAAGTGTACGATTTTTGTCCAGTCTCCCCTGCAGGCTTGATTGCCCCCAACTGCCCTCCCTTGCAGGACTGATCCCTCCCAACTGCCCTCCCCTGCTGGCCATCTTGTGGAAGCCATCTTCTGTCCACATGGGGGCAGTCATCTTTGACCTCATGGGGACAGCCATCTTATGTTTTGGAGTGACTGTCAATTTGCATATTATTCTTTTATTATATAGGATTAGATAGAATAGAGGCCTGGTGCAGGGGTTGGGGCTTGCTGGTTTGCCCTGAAGGGTGTCCCGGATCAGGGTGGGGGTTCCCTTGGGGCATGGGGCGGTCTGGGTGAGGGGCCTGTGGTGGTTTTCAGGCTGGCCAAACCCCGCCCCAGCAACCCAAGCTGAGGCCCTGGTATCTGGGATTTATCTTCTATAATTGAAACTTTGTAGCCTTGAGCAGGAACAAGCCTTCTGCTCACTCTGTGGCTACAGCCATTTTTGTTGGGATTTATTTATTTTCTATAATTGAAACTTTGTATCCTTAAGCAAAGGCCAAGGCAGCTCAGGGCACGCAGAAAGCTTGTCTTCCTCCATTGCTGGGGAAACCCAAGCCTCCTGCTCTGTCTCTGGCTGCAGCCATCTTGGTTGGGTTAATTTGCATACTCTCAAACATTGATTGGCTTGTGAGTGTGGCTTGTTGGTGTAGCAGAGGTACAGTCAATTTTCGTATTACTCTTTTTTTGGATAGGATAGAGGCCTGGTGCATGGGTGAGGGCCGGCTGGTTTGCCCTGAAGGGTGTCCTGGATCAGGTTGGGATTTCCTTTGGGGTTTCCTAGGTGAGGGGCCTGTGGTGGTTTGCAGGCCAGACACACCCTCATGGGTGCGTGTCCCCACTGGGGGGGCATGGCCAGCCTGGGTGAGGGGCTGAGGGCTGTTTTCAAGCTGGCCACAGCCCCTTCAGGTTGGGGGTTCTCGCTGGGGTGCCTGGCCAGCCTGGGTGAGGAACTGAGGGCCGTTTTCAGGATGGCTATACCCCCTTCTGGGTGGGTGTACCCACTGGGGTGCCTGGCCACCCTGGGTGAGGGGATGATGGCTGTTTGCAGGCTGACCACAGCCTCTTCAGGGTGGGGGTGTCCCGCTGGGGTCCCTGGCCAGCCTGAGTGAGGGGCTGATGGCTATTTGCAGGCTGTTCAAGCCCCCCAGCAGGGACCCTCACCCCATGGGAGTGTGTCCAGCCTGGGTGAGGAGCTGAGGGCTATTTTCAGGCTGGCCACGCCCCTCAGAAACCCAGGCTCCCAGCCCATCCTGTTTTTCTTTTCTTTTTTTTCAGCGCCTCCTTGCACAGAGGCCAGGGCTGGCTGGAAGCAGGTATCTGGGATTTATTTATCTTCTATAATTGAAACTTTGTAGCCTTGAGCGGAGGCCAGGGAACAACCCAAGCCTCCTGCTTGCTCCAGCTCCATGGCCGTCACCATCTTAGTTGGGTTAATTGCATACTTGCTCCTGATTGGCTGGTGGGTGTAGCTGTGTGATGGTCAATTTGCATGTTTCTCTTTTATTGATGTAGACTAGAGGCCCAATGCATGAAATTTGTGTATGGGGGGAGAAGGTTCCTCAGCCCAGTCTGCGCCCTCTCCAATTTGGGACCCCTTGGGGAATGTCCACATGCTGGCTTAGGCCTGTTCCTGGGGATTGGCCTAAGCTGGCAGACAGATAACTTTTACGCAGTCCAGGCCCCCTTGCTCCTTACCAGCCGCCTGCTCACTGCTCCTTAGTGTTGCCATGGAGGCAGGAGAGGCTCTCACAACTGCCACTGTGCTTGCCAGCCATGATCCCAGCTTCTGGATGAGCGGTGCTCCCCCTGTGGGAGTGCACTGACCACAAGAGGGCAGCTCCTGCATTGAGTGTCTGACCCCTGGTGACCAGTGCGTATCATAACAACCAGTCATTCTGGTCATTTTGGTTGTTCCGTTGTAATGGTTGCTTAGGCTTATATATATATAGATTTGAATTTATTTTCTTATTTACAATTTATTTTCATTAGCTTTTTTATTTTTATTTATTTATATTTTGGTCAGCATTGACCCAGTAGCTTTCATGCGGTGGTTGGGGTTGAGACTCATAGTCAGTAAGACTGAGGGTTGATCTCATACACAAGTGAGCCAACAACAAACAAGACTCAATTTACAACAGGAGAGCTCACATAATCCATGCCAGGGATATTCCTAAAGCACTAAGACTGGATCACTGGGTCTCATATGACACATACTACATAAGGTTATACCAAAAAGACTAGAATCATATCAGATCTATCTAATAAATAGAAACACACACACACACACACACACACACACACACACACACACACACACACACATACACACAAAACAGCCAAATTTGGTAGACAAAGAGATAAGCCTTAAATGAAAGAATGGGAAAATATCCAGAAAGGGGCTAAATTAAATGGGAAGGACCAGATATATAGCTCAAAGTAATGGTCAGAGCATGCTCAAATAACTTATTGAGAACTGTGACAGCGTTGAAAGGGACATAGAAACCATGAAAGAGAATCAGTACTACTAAAAACCAATACTAATAAAAGCCTTTGTGGCCCTTGTGCCCTCATCGCAAGATGGCCACCCCCACATCATCACAAGATGGCTGCCACAAGATGGCTACCCCCATGTTGTCACAAGATGGCCACCCCCATATCATCACAAGATGGCTGCTTCCATGTCTTCACAAGATGGCATCACAAGATGGCCACCACAAGATGGCCATCAGGGAAGGGCAGTTGGGGGCGACCAGGTCAGCAGGGGAGGGCAGTTGGGGCAACCAGCTGGCAGGGGAGGGCAGTTGGGGGTAATCAGGCTGGCAAAGGAGCGTTAGGGGTTGATCAAGCTGTCAGGCAGAAGCAGGCAGTCAGGTGAGTGGTTAGGAGCCAGCAGTCTGGATTGTGAAAGGGATGTCCAAGGGGTTCCAGATTGGAGAGGGTGCAGCCTGGGCTGAGGGACAGCCCCCTCTCCCAGTGCATGCATTTTGTGCACTGGGCCTCTAGTCCTATATGATAAAAGGCTAATATGCAAATTGTCCCCTCAACCAGGAGTTTGACCAGAGGGCGGGGCCTACCTGCCAACCTCCTGCATATCCTCCCCCTGGCCAGCCCCTACCCATGCACAGGTCTCTAGTCCTATCTAATAAAAGCATAATATGCAAATTAACCATCACTCTGCTACACCCACAACCCACGCCCATAAGCCACACCCACCAGCCAATCAGGAGCGAGAATGCAAATTAATCCAACCAAGATGGCTACGGCCACAGAGCTAGCAGGAGGCTTGGGTTTCCCCAGCAATGGAGGAAGCCAAGCTTTCTGCACACCCTGGCCAGCCCAGGCCTCCACTCAAGGATACAAATTTTCAATTATAGAAGATAAATAAATCCCAACAAAAATGGCGGCAGCCACAGAGCTGGAGAGAGCAGGAGGCTTGCGTTGCCCCTGGCGATGAAGGAAGCCAAGCTTGTGCAGCCCTGGCCTGCCTTGGCCTCCACTCAAGGCTACAAAGTTTCAATTATAGAAGATACATAAATCCCAACAGAAATGGCTGCCACCACGGAGCAAGCAGAAGGCTTGGCTCCGCTCCAGACTACAAAGTTACAATTGTAGAAGATAAATAAATCCCAGATACCAGGGCCTCCACGTGGGTTGTTGGGGTGTGTGGCCAGCCTGCAAACCACCACAGGCCCCTTTCCCAGGCTGCCCCACACCCCAAAGGAACCCCGACCCAGGACACCCTTCAGGGAAAATCAGCTGGCCCCCACCCATGCACCAGGCCTCTATCCTATCTAATAAAAGAGTAATATGCAAATTGACCATCACTCCAACACACAAGATGGCTGCCCTCATGTGGTCAAAGATCCTGCCTCCATGTGGACACAAAATGGCCACCACAAGATGGCCAGCAGGGAAGGGCAATTGGGAGGGACCAGGCCTGCAAGGGAGGGCAGTTGGGGGTGATCAAGCCAGCAGGGGAGGGCAGTTAGGGGTGACCAGGCTGGCAGAGAGGGAAATTGGGGGTGACCAGGCCTTCAGGGAAAGGCAGTTGGGGGGGGTACCCAGGCCTGCAAGGGAGAGCAGTCGGGGAGACCAGGCCTGCAGAGGAGGGCAGTTAGGGGTGACCAGGCCTGCAAGGGAGGGCAGTTAGGGGCAAAAAGGCCAGCAGGGGAGCAGTTAGGCATCAATCAGGCTGGTAGGAGAGTGGTTAGGCGGTGATCAGGCTGGCAGGCAGAAGCAGTTAGGGGCAATAAGGAAGGCAGGCAGGTGAGCAGTTGGGAGCCAGTAGTCCTGGATTGTGAGAGGGATGTCCAACTGCCTGTGATTGGGCCTAAACGGGCAGTTGGACATCCCTCGAAGGGTCCCAGATTGGAGAGGGTGCAGGCTGGGCTGAGGTACACCCTCCCCCCATGCATGAAATTCATGCACCGGGCCTCTAGCATATGTATAAAAGCCTAAGAAACCATTACAACTGGATGGCCAGATGACTGGATGACTGGCCATTAGCTATAACATGCACTGACCACTAGAGGGAATATGCTCAATGCAGGATGTGATATAGTCAAAGCTAATTAAAGAACAGAGACCTTGTTTTCAACATATCCAACTGTCCAAGGCCATGTGCATCTAGACTAAGATACCATATACAGCTGTGATCTCACCGTGCTGTGCCCTTTTGTAGCCATAATGATTGATGTAACTATTGGCATGAAGCCTTCTTTGTCTGAGTGGTAATACACATTACTGACTAGCTAGTGTGAGAAGTAGAGGCAGTAGGCACAGAGAATGTAGTTCAGATAAGTGCAGGAGAGAGAACTTAGATGGATCTGTGAACTGGTAATGCTGGATCTGAGAGATTGATGTAAGGCTAAGAGCTCATAGAGAGCTCAGATACAGCTACCATGTTAACCACCCAGTGTACTAGGCAGGAGAGATAGGGGAAGCTGCTGAGCCAGAGAGGCTAGAGAAGCTGCTAAGGCAGAGAGCTTAGGTGCTGCTATGATGTGAGGTAGAGAATCTAGGGGTCAGTCTGATTATCTGAGGCTGCTCAGATAATACCTATGGGTATAAAGCCTGCTACCACTGTATAGAAAATATATGTATTTACCAGCTGGTGTACAGCTGCCTCTCTGTGTGGACTTTGCTATAAAGAACTCTTTTGTCTGATGGCTATATGGCCACTGGGTTCTTAAATAAAGACTCATTCTTATATACCCACAACTTCCATCAAACCTCAGAGGGAAAACAAGGGAGGGGCTAAGAGATCAACTGAAGGACTCTATCCATGCTTATGAGCATGGCCAATGGACACACAATCAGGGTGTGGGTGCATGTGCTGGAGAGCAGGAGTGGGCAGGGAGAAGTCAATGGGGAGGTGTGGGAAAGGAGACATATGTGATACTTTCAACAATAAAGAATTTTTAAAAATTTGTTTGAAATAAAAAAGCTTCTGTACAGCAAAATTGACCATCCACAAAATGGAAAAAAAATCCAAATGTATGAGAGAACATATTTGGCAATGATACATCTGATAAGGGGTTAATATCCAAAATATATAGAGCACTTTTACAACTCAACAAAATGAAGACAAACAATCCAGTTTAAAAATGAAAAAAAAAAGGGATGATATTTAAAATGGTGTCAGAGTAAATGGAATCTACACTGACACTCTCCCAGGACCAAACTAGAAATACAATTAAAATACAGAAAAACCATCCTGAAAAATCAACTGAAGACTAGCAGGAGAGAATCCTAATAACCAAGGATGGGAAGCAGAGACTGCATAGAGACTGATAGGAAGAGCAGAGACATGAGAGGGGTCACTGGACTCTCATAGATAGCAGCTGAAGGTCCAGAGGGATATTTCAGGTGTGGGAGATTCCCATTGAGGACTCTGGGGTCTAAACCCCAAGCTGGGCTGGTCATCTTAGAGTACCAGAATTGAGAATGGGGTTCACATAACACCTGGTTGTAAAAAGTGGCATGGTGGCTGTATGCCAGCCAACACTGCTGGAAATTCAGGCACCATCTTAAAGAGTCAATCCCCAAATTTCATGTGGAGCCACTTACCTTGGGCTCTGGTAGAGGAAGGGCAGTATGGACTGGAACTCTTTAAGGAGAGTCCAGGGTTGAGGGATCTGGGATTGGAGCTAGAAGGGCAGCACTCTGGTTTTCTGGGCTGAGTCATTCCCTTATGCTGTGAAGGACATCATTTTCCTATAGACCTTTGCTATATAGGTAGTTTTTGGCCTAGGGGAAAGGCAGTCACCACACTCTGTTGGAAGAACTTTAGCCAACCCTGTGGATGATAGCCTGAGGCCAATCAAGGCTATAAACAATCAGACTGGAGGCTTAGAGTCTTTGTATGATTTAATCCTGGGCCTGGGGCAAGGAAAAGCAGGCCCTTGTGCTCATACAGCCCCAGTAGAGGGAGCCATAAGCTGTGGATTGTTGACATAGCTAAAGAGGGTAATCAGGGCAAATCAGCCACAGAATCTGACATTGTCCTGCACTAGAGTTTAGGAGTAATAGGAGAACTACCTAATACAGTGATGGGC
This sequence comes from Ia io, assembly GCA_025583905.1. Classification (NCBI taxonomy): domain Eukaryota; kingdom Metazoa; phylum Chordata; class Mammalia; order Chiroptera; family Vespertilionidae; genus Ia; species Ia io. The sequence goes on from JAJQQW010000001.1 coordinate 998,980, forward strand.
AACCTTTTGAGCTTGGTGTGTCAAACTTCGCCAAAAAACTGAGCATAACTCGGGTAGTGTGTCACTTTGAGGAAAAAACATTATTTCGCAAATGTTTCATCCTCAGGAGCAGCAAATGTTTCATCCTCGGCATGCGGCCACCTCAGCGGCCGCGTGTCATCAGAAATGGCTACGCGTGTCAGTGCTGACATGCGTGTCATAGGTTTGCCATCCCTGACCTAATACATAGTCACAAAACCAGACAGCCACCCAAAATGAGGAAACAAGGAAGCAACCCCAAAATGAAAGAACAAAATAATTCTCCAAAAGAAGAGATAAATGAAATAGAGATAAATTTATCTGATATTGAGTTCAAATTAATTATGGTAAAAGATGCTCAACAGCATGAGACAATATATAGTAACTATGAAAACAACTAAAGAATGACATACAACACATAAAAAACACATTGGAAGGAATACACAACAGATTAGGGGAAGTTGAGGATTGAATCAGTGAATTAGAAGATGGAGTTGAAAAATCCTTCAATCAGAGAAGCAAAAAAAAATTAAAAATAGGAGGATAGCTTAAGAGACCTGTGGGACAATATGAAATAACAATATTCATATAACAGGTGTGCCAGAAAGAAAAGAAAATGAGGAAGGTAGCGAAAATGTGTTTGAAGAAATGATGGCAGAAAACTTCTCTAACCTGGTAAAGGAAAAGTCACACAAGTACAGAACACAAATAGGCCCACAAACAGCCACATAATAATTAGAATGTCAGAAGTTAAAGACAAAGAGCAAATCTTTAAGATAGCCAGAGAAAAGCAATTTGTTACCTACAAAGGAGCTCCCATAAGACTGTCAGCTGATTTCTCATCAGTTACTCTACAGGCCAGAAGGGAATGGCATGAAGTATTCAACATAATGAAAAGCAAGGATCTGAAAACAAGATTTCTATATCCAGCAAGGCTATCGTCCAAAATAGATGGTGAAATAAAGAGCTTCCCAGGAGGGTGAGGGAGGGGGAGAAGGCTAAAGGACTTTATCACCACCAAACCTGCATTGCAAGAAATGCTAAAGAGACTGCAGTGATGAGAAGAAAGATAGAGAGAGACATCTAGGCATATAGAATTAAAATTGCAATAAATAACTACCTATCAATAATAACCATAAATGCAAATTGAATAAATGCTCCATTCAAAAGACAAAGGGTAGCTGAATGGATAGAAAAACATGACTCAATTATATGCTTCTCAGAACAAAATAATTCACACAGTACAAGAGTGAAGGGATGGAAAAAAAATTATCCAGGCTAATGGAAATGAAAAAATAAAATAAAGCTGAGGTCACAATAATCATATCTGAAAAAATAGACTTCAAAATGAAGGCAATCAGGCAACAACAAAAGTCACTACATAATACTAAATGGATTGATCCAACAAGAGAATTTATCACTGTTAAATATATATGCACCCAATTTAGCAGCATCTACTAGTAAATATATAAAAATTTTCTAGATGACTTTATGGAAACATGGGAACGTAGAATTTTAACAGCGAGCTTAATTCACTAGATAAAACTTTCAGGAAAGAAAAATTAACAAGGAGACAGTGACTCTAACACACTGGGTTAGAAGTAGTTAATTGACATTTATAGAACATTTCACCCCAAAGCTGAAAAAAATACGTTCTTCTTATGTGCACATGGGTCATTCTCAAAGATAGACCACATGTTAGAACACAAAACAAATCTCTTTGTTGCAGATAAGCTGCCAGGTGGCACAGGAGAAAATCAGCCAGACATTCAGAGGATTCAGAAAAGGAGCCTTTAATAAAGAATTGCAGATGCATTAGTGCAATGACTCAGGGAATCAGGTTCCAAAGCCTGAGTGATGAATATGGAGGAAGCTTTCCTTTTATCCTCTTAATTTCTTTGTCCCCCAAATATGGACCAGGCTTCTGGACTTTTTTCAGGCTTTGCAGCCCCCCAGGGGTTGGGATAGGGGAAGTAAGATTACACCCAAAGGCCTGTCCTGGCTGGTTCCAGTGCTGCTAACCCCTTCTGGGGTTGTGTATGGTTCATGGTTTATGGCCTCTATAAAATGGGATTATTCTGGGAAACAGGTTCTGCAAGGCCAGACAAGCTTTACAGATAAAAATGGGACTTAATTATACTAACAAGAGCTAGAGGTTTGGTGCACGAATTCATGCCCTGGTGGGTCCCTCAGCCTGTCCTGTGCCCTCTCGCAATCTGGGACCCCTCAGGGGATGTCCTCAGGATCAGGCCTAAACGGGCAGTTTGACATCCCTCTTGCAATCTGGGACCTCTGGCTCCTAACCACTCACCTGCCTGCCTGATCATCCCTAACCACTCTGCCTGCCTGCCTTATTGCCTCTAACCACACAGCCTGCCTTCCTAATGCCCCTAACTGCTCACCTGCCTGCCTGATCGCCCCTAACCACCTCTGCCTGCCTGCCTGGTCACCCCTAACTGCTTGCCTGCCTGTCTGATTGCCCTTAAACACCTCTTCCTCAGCCCCCACCCCCATGGCTTTGTACAGAAGGATGTCCAGAATGACGTCCAGAAGGTCGTTTGGCTGTCCAGTCTAATTAGCATATTATGCTTTTATTATTATAGACTAGAGGCCTGATGCATGAAATTCATGCATGGGGGGTCCCTTAGCCCAGCCTTTTTGACATCCCCCTTTTGATGTAGCAGTGTGCAAAATGGCAGGCAGCCAGGTGCCTCACTGCACTCACTCATCCCAGCCCTGCTGCACCTGGTAGTGCACTGACATGGAGAGGCTTGCGCCGCCATAGCACCAGTTGTGAGCCTGTCATCTAGCACCGGTCAGTCAGCTGAGTGATGCTCCCACTGTGGGAGCACACTGACTACCAGGGGGCAGCTCCTGCATTGAACATCTGCCTCCTGGTGGTCAGTGCACATCATAGTGACCAGTCAAACAGTCATTTGGTCATCCAATCATTCATTCACTTAGGCTTATGTATAGAGAGATGTGCATCAGAATACTGGTTAGTGGCACAGATTCAGATTGCTAGCCCCCCAATTGTCTTATATTCCCTCTCATTTACAAGTTCAAGAAGTTTGAAATCATATCAAGTATTTTCTAAGACCACAATGGAATTAAATTAGAACTCAACTACAATAAAAACAGTCTAAGACACTCAAACACATGGAGGTTAAATAGCATGTTATTAAACAATGAATGGGTTACCAATGGCATCAAGAAAGAAATAAAAAACTTCCTGGAAACAAATGAAAATGAACACACAACCCCAAATCTCAGTGACACAACAAAAGCAGTCTAGAGAGGGAAGTTCATAGCACTACAGACCTACCTCAAAAAACAAACAAACAAAAACAAAAAAAATACCACCATCACAACAACAACAAACCTGAAAAATTATTAATAAACTATTTAACTGGACAATTAAAAGAACAGGTTCATCTAGACAGTGAAATATCATCTATAATAATAAAAGGGTAATATGCTAACTAAACCAGACATCTTCCAGACATCATTCAGTATGTCCTTCCTGACAAAGCCAGGGCTGGAGGGAAGCTAGCCCAGGTCCCAGGTGCCTGGGGGTGGCCCAAGGGAAGCAAGCTTGGGTTCCTGGTGCCTGAAGGCAGCCCGAGGGAAGCCAGCCCGTGTCCCAGGTCCTGGATGCCTGTGGGTGGCCCGAGGGTAGCCATCCCAGGTCCCGGGTACCTGAAGGCAGCCAGAGTAGGGAAGAAGCTCAGGTCTCAGGTGCCTGCCAGCAGCAGGAGGAGGGAAGTCAGCCCAGGTATCAGATGCCTGCTGGTGGCCAGAGGAGGGAAGCCAAGCCCACTGCTTCATCACAGATCCCATGTGACTGTGCCTCCTGGCTGCCAGATTCTGGAACCCTCAGTGAGTCCCAGAGCGCATGCCTCTCTGGCCAAGTCACAATGTCAGACAAAACGTGAGGAGATTAAATCCATGAATAAGAAACTAAACATTTAATACCCAACTACACCAGGAGAATAATAGGTGAGCCAAAAGGAGAGGAAATTGAGCAAGGAATAGAAAATCTGTTTGAAGAAATAATTACAGAAAACTTCCCAGATTAGAGGAAGAAAAAAGTCACACAAAGCAAAGAAGCACAGGAAGTCCCAAGCAAAATGTACCCCAAAAAACCCATATGAAGACACAACATAATTAAATTGGCAAATAACTCAAGTAGGGAGTTGCACTTGAACACTTAGCTCAGGAGATCTGGGAGAACACATCACTGGGTCATACAAATTACCAGATACATAGGATTAACCCTGCCCACAAAATAAAAAACAAAACAAAAACATGGGTGGCATAGCAGTTGGATCTAAGACATAAAAACAAATAGAACAGGACAGCAAAAATGGGGAGACAAAGAAACAACCCCAAAAAGACAAGGAAGAATTGCCCAAAAAGGAACTAAATGAAATGGAGGCAAGTAATTTGTCAGAGGAGAAATTCAGAGTAATGGTTATAAGAATGCTCAAACAACTGAATGAAAATACACACAACTCAGTGAGAGTTATAAGGAGCTGAATAAGAATTTTACCAACATGAATAAGAATCAAGAGGAAATGAAGAATGACATAGATGTACTAAAAACACAATGGAAGGTTTCAAAAGTAGACTAGAAGAAGTGAAGGACCGAATCAGAGAAGATAAAGTATAGATAAGCACTCAAGAAGATCAGCAACTGAAAAAAAATTGAAAAAACAGGAAGAGAGTCTAAGGGAGCTTTAGGACAACTTGAAATGAAACAACGCCCACATAATAGGGGAGCCAAAAGGAGACGAAATTGAGCAAGGAATAGAAAATCTGTTTGAAGAAATAATTACAGAAAACTTCCCAGATTTGAGGAAGAAAAAAGTCACACAAAGCAAAGAAGCACAGGAAGTCCCAAGCAAAATGGACCCTAATAAACCCACATGAAGACACATCATAATTAAATTGGCAAACGTAAAAGACAAAGAAAGAATCTTAAAGGCTGCAAGGAAGATATCAAAGGTTAACTAAATGGGATCTCACATTAGACTATTAACTGATTTCTCAACAGAAAAACATCAGGCCAGGAGGGAATGGAATGAAGTATACAAAGTGATGCAAAACAAGGGACTGAATCCAAGAATACTCTATTCAGCAAGAGTATTATTCAAGATTTAAGAGGAAATCAGGAGCTTCACACACAAAGAAAGCCTAAAGGAGTTTATTACTATTAAACCAGCAATGCAACAAATGCTAAAGTAACTGTTATAAAGAAGAAATAGAAATGGCAGAAGGAACACAGGCATAAAGAGCAAAAGTCCCCTGTGATATTACAGTATAAAGGAAAAAAAGGTAATTTTACATATTTTTTAGGGGTGAGATGCTTATCTACATCATTACATTACTTAACAATTTAAAGCAAATCGATAGTTTTGTATTGCAGAGCTGTATCCAGGCAAGGATGACCATTTGGCCTAAAGCATCAGATGAAATTACCTTTAAGAGACTGTGGAATATTTGATACAGTAATAGCCACACAGAAGAAAAAAAACAAACATTGCCTTTCTTTCTAACCTAAAGATGCCTCCAAATCCACACATAATCATAAATTTTTGTCTTTGCTCAATAAAAATGAATTTTGTTCAATGAAAATAGCTCCTCATAGTAATAACATTTATTCTAGAGTAACCTTCCTCAAAATAGCACTTTCAATATTCTCAAGGAAAAATAAAATTAAGAAAGAGTAAAAGTCTTCAATGGCTCCCCTCTTGACAATCTCAACCTCTGGAGGCACTCTATCATCTGGCTCCAGATGGACACTTTAGTTCCTTTGTCACGTGTCCCTACATGCCCTGTGATCTCCACATCTCTGATTTATTAACTCTGTGTTCCTTCTACAGAGTATTCTCACCAAATTCCATGGCCCACATGCTTACCTGTTGAAATCATATGCATCCCTAACGACAACTCTTCATAAAGGTTGGCAGAACTCCTTCCCTGGAAGCAATCTCTTCCTCTTATTAAAATGAGATGATAGTTGGGAACAACTTAGCACATAAAGATTGCCAGAATTTTAAAATACTCTCCAGGATATCTTTGATATATTTCACCAGCATACTTGAGTTCTGCTCTTTCTTATGTCTGCTATGAGATAAACTGACTTCTTTCTTATATTCTCAACTATGTTATAAGGTAAAGAAGGCCGTTAGTACATTTGTTGATGTGTACATACCTCATGGCTTCATCACATAAAGAATGTTGCCTGAATTACAAACAACAATAAAACAAGTACATGCTTTTTAAAAAAGAGTAAACATGTCAACAAACAAGTAACTATCATTTGCCTGTCCCATAACCATTATTGCTTGTCTCATTTTCGGTTCTTATAAGTGTATTTCTAATAGCACATGATCTCACTCATCTAGGGGAAATAATGAACAAGGACCCAGAAACAAGGAGGCATGGATCAGACTGTCGGGCCTCAGAGGGAGGGTAGGGGAGAGTGGGGGTAAAGGGGAGAGATCAACCAAAGGACTTGTGTGCAAGCATATGAGCCTAACCAGCGGTTAAGGACAACAGGGGAGTGGGGACATGTGTGGGGAGGGGTGTGGGATGGGAATGGGGGGATGAGGACAAATATGTGATACCTTAATCAATAAAGAAATTTTTTTAAAAAAGTAACTATCAATAATAACTTTAAATGTAAAGGGATTAAATACTCTAATAAAAAGACATAGGGTAGCTGAATGAATAAGAAAACGTGACCCATATATATGCTGTCTACAAGAGACCCACCTCAGAAAAAAATAACTCACATGGACTGAAAGTAAGGGATGGAAAAATTTTTCAGGCAAAAGGAAATGAAAAAATAAAACTGGGATAGCAATACTTATATATGATAAAATAGACCTCAAAGTGAAGGCCATAAGAAGAGATAAGGAAGGCCCCTTCATAATACTAAAGGGATCAACACAACAACAGGATATAACTCTGGTAAACATATCCACTCAATACAGAAACATCCAAATATATATTTAAAAAAAAAACTTCTGGAAGATATCAAGGAAGAGATTGACAGCAACACAATTATAGTAGAAGACTTTAATAACACATTGAAGAGTAGGTGGATGCTGCACAGACATTATCCCAGGAACAGGCTGGAATTACAATTGAAATATGGAAAAACTTCCTGAATAATCCACAGAAAACTCACAGGAGAGAAGCCTGATACCCAAGGACCAAAGGTGGAGATCACATAGAGACTGGTAGGAGGGGCAGAGGTGCAAAAGGGCTGGCCAGGCACCTACAGACAGCAACTGAAGTCCTGGAGCGATATCTTATCTGGGAGGGGGACGGGGAGGCTGCCACTGAGAACTCTGGAATCTAATTTCGAAGCTGGGCTACCCAGGAGGGACCACCAAATCTGATGAAGGTACCCACATAACATCTAGCTGTGAAAAGCAGTGGGGTGCTGTCTGCAAGTGAGTGGCAGCTGAAAGTTGTGTCACCCTCTTGAAGGGCCAATGCACGAAAATTCCCTGTAAAGCCACCCACCTTGTGCTCTGACAGAGAAGGGTGAAGTGGACTGGAGCTGTGAGAGCAGAACCAGAACTGGGAACTCAGGGGATAGTGCTCAGAAGGCAGATACGTCAAGTTTCCTGGGCAGAGTCATTCCCTCATATAGTAGAAGACATCTTTCCCACATAGACATTTGCCTTGCCTGGGGGGAGACAGTTGACACACCCTATTAGAAAACACCTTACCCTAAGACCACATAAGAGATTAAAAGTAACAATTAGCCTCCAGACAGAAGCAACTGTCCCACCTTGTTGAAAAATACTCTTGCTACAACTGAGGATGATTGCCTGGGGGCACTTCAAGTCAGAATCCTATTAGTCTGTAGACAGAGGTGGTCTCTGGAGGTTTTGAGTCTTTGTCTGATCCAATTAGTCAGAAACAGCCTTTTACATTGTCCTGCACTAGAGATTGAGAGGTGTATAAGATCTACTTAAGACACAGTCACAAACCCAAACAGACAACCAAAATGAGGAGACAAAGAAACAACCCCAAATGAAAGAACTAGAGAATTCTCCAGAAGAAGAAATAAATGAAGTAAAGAAATTTATCTGAAACAGAGTTCAGAGTATTGATGGTAAAAATGCTAAACAGTATGAAAAAAGATATAGTAACTATGAAAAAAGAAGAGTTTGAGATAAAGACTGATATAACACAAATAAAGAACACATTGAAAGTAATACACAGCAAATTAGGGAAAGCTGAGGATCGAATCAGTGAATAAGAAGACAGTTGAAAATATCACTCAATAAGAGAACCAAAAAAAATTTTTTTTTGAAAAAACAGGAGGACAGCTTAAGGAAGCTGTGGGACAATGTGAAACACAACCATATTGTAGGAAGCGGTTATAGGGTTAAGCCTCGGACTGACCTGCTGGCAAAGTCATAAACAAGTCCCAAGCTTGGAAGGGCACAGTCCTTTAAACATAATTAAGCTTGATCCTGTAACTGATCCCTAGATCTTTCCTGGGTAGCTAGTGGGCTGTGGAAGAGGCAGCAAGTGCTGTCAAAACAAGTGAAACTTACAAGAACATTGTCAATTGCCTTGTTTGTCCGTGATTATAAATAAAACCTCGGCTTTGCAGTCTGGATTGGTTCTGTGGCCTCAGCCAGGCACATAAAGATCCACCCAGGCTCCCAGCTTCATGAATCTATTTCTGCGTCTTGTTTTCTTTATTTCTATTATTTTCTCAATCCCTGGCCACCTCCATTTAGAACCGGTTTGTTCATCTCTCTTTCCACGCGGGACACGGAAAAGGGAGATCCCCACCATGTCTGGCCCCCACCGCATCAGGCCCCCACATTCTGGCGACCAACGTGGGCCATGAAAGAGGCAACAAGAGGTAAGAGGCAAGGGATCGCTCCCAAGAATTGCGCGCACCGCAGATTTAAGAAATGTAAGGTAATGGGGAGTGTAAAGCATTGAACTGAATTGAAATAGCCAGGTGTGAAACGTGTAATCCTCAAAAATGCTTTACATAGCCAGGTATAATCCTCAAAAATGCTTTAAACTATGCTCTGTTAAGCATAGTCAGATTCTTGATTTCTTTCTTAAGTTTTGATGAAACCTGGGAAAAGATTAGAAAGCAGTTGTGTGACAAATACTCAGCAAAAGTCCAGATAAAATTCCTGTTTTAATTGGTGATGGCCTTGATTCAGCACAGGAGAGCTTAAGAATGTCTAAGTGGGGTACAGCCATGGCCTTACAGCCTGCAGTGGAAGGGTGCAAGTATCTAAGAATACCATCTGCACCTATTCTGCCTCCACGTGTAAACTACTTGTAACCAAGTAGAAAAGAATAAAAGGAACTTCTCAGCAACTGCCAATAATTCTTTATCTTAAAAAAATCTTTTTCTTTCCTTAAAAAATAAAAAAATTAAAAATAAATTGAAAAAATAAATAAAATAAAAACAGTAGATGCCAGACCATTACTGAAACTTCCCCCGAAGAAACAAGGAGGTGGGGGAAAGGAGACACGTGGTGATCCAATATGGACGCCATTCCCCAAGAGAGCCACTTTGTGAGGCCTCATCTTCGACATCTTTATTTATTTTCCAGCTAATGACTTAAAGCTTTTACAAATTCATAAATGCATCTGGGGTTTCTGTGCACATGTAAAGGGAAAAGGCCAGTTTAAAAATGAGTGCACATAGTGTTGAGTTGAACTTGACCTTTTGCTTGTACAGAATAAAAACCCGAGACTGTTTTGGCCTTAAAAAATGGTGAAGATGAACCAGAGAAAGAAATACAGGCTAGTTTCCCAAGGCATCTAAAGTAGCTCTCTTGAAATTTCCCGCCAGAGGCAAGTAAATAGCATGAAGGAAATAGTCAAGTTTACATATGAATGGCTGAGAGTTTGCTTCTTGACTTCCCCAGCAGGAAAATTGTGACCATTTTGAAATTTAGAGGCTGAGCCAGGCCTATCAGCTGGAAATTTAAAAGAACTTGGAAGTTTACTAAATCAAATGATAAATTTAAATGATCTAAATGTGTTGAATTGTTATATTACTGAAATGTTGATCTGAGTATGCATTGCATGAAGTCTAGAGGATAGAAGTTAATCTATTAATTAAATATGCCTTATATTTTATTTGAAATGTATCCTTAAAAATGTAAAAGTATTATTGATTTGAGAAATGCTAAGTATTTAATTTTGCTACCTAAAATTTAAAGCTCTGAAAGTTTAAGGTCTCTTTTCTTGCCATAAAGAGGTTTTAAAGCTACACCCTTTTTAAATTTGCATTTAAATGGTTACACCTTTGTTAGCTGACCTTCCCAGAAAAGGTCAAGTGGCTAGTCCAAAAGGATTTCCTTCAAAAGTGGCTTCTTTAACCTACAAGTTTGCTTCTCAGTTTCCCCGGGTAGAAAAACATGGTTTAAAGTTAATTATTAGATTTTAAAATTTATTCTTGAGAATATAAAAGTGTTGTTAATCTAAGAACTGCTATTTGACTTGCAAGCTCTGAAAGTTTAAGGTTCAAATTAAATTGGGAGAAATTATATAAATGTGGTAATAATACCTAAGATATAAAAACATGTTTTTGAGAAAATAAAATGTGTTTTCTCTTAAATTATTAGGAATTCAAAATATTTTACTTCTTGGTCTGATTTAAAAAAGAGGATTAACTCTATGATCCAGTTTAAATGTAATTGATATTCTTTGAGATAATTGAAGTATATAATCTTTAAATCATATATATAAATATATAAATATATATATTTGATCTTTCCAAGTGTATTTCAAGGTTTTGAGAGTAGCTTTTAGACATTTCATGGGTTCCAAAATGTTTCAAAAGTCTGTTCTCTCTTAAAACAAATACATTTTTTTAATTAAACCGATTGATGCCTGGAATCACATGGAAAGCTTTATCAAATAAAAATTAATATATTTTACTTATATATATATATATTAAATATTATGAAAGTTTTCACCTGTAAGAAGGGCAAAAACAATATATTTCTTAAATATAGCAAAAATTTTCAACAGCAGTAGAATTTCAAGAAAGACAAAAGCCTCAAGCATTCTGCATTTTTGAATTGGCTGGAGGTGGGACACTGTTTATGCTTTTAGATCAGACCAATAAAGTATCAAACCTATAAGTTTACTGAATAAGTTTCTTTGCCTTTTTTTAAAATTAAAGATACCAACTTAGGTTACCTTATAAATTAGCTTTTTAAAATATAATCAAGGTCTCATATAAATTAAGTTATATGAGATGCCAATCCTATCTAATAATATACAAATATGCAAATTGACCATACCTACGATACACCCACAAGCCACGCCCACCATTCAATCAGAGAGAGTATGCAAATTAACCAAAACCAAGATGGCTACAGCCACAGAGAGTAAGGTTTCCTAGGTAACAGAGGAAGCCAAGCTTTCCGCCTGCCCTGGCCAGGCCTAAGCCTCCACTCAAGCTACAAAGTTTCAATTATAGAAGGTAAACAAATTCAAACAAATGGAGGCAGAATGGAGCTTGAGAGAGCAGGCCAGGGTTGCCGCCGGCAACAGGGGAAGCAAAGCTTTCCGCACACCCTGGCCAGGCCCACCCGCTTAAGGCAACAAAGTTTCAATTATAACCCTAACACAAACGGCTGCCTGCAGAGGGAGCCCCAGGCTTGGTGCCGCTCCAGGCTACAAAGTTTCAATTGTAGAAGGAAAATAAATTCCAGATACCAGGGCCTCTGCTTGGGTTGCCAGGGGGCGTGGCCGGCCTGCAAACCACCACAGGCCCCTCGCTCAGGCTGCCCCACACCCCAAGGGAACCCCCATCTGATCCGAGACGCCCTTCAGGGCAAACCAGCTGGCCCCCACTCCTGTACCATGTCTCTATCCTATCTAATAAAAGAGTAATATGCAGATTGATCATCACTGCAACACATAATATAGCTGCCCCCATGTGGTCAAAGATCCTGCCCCCATGTGGACACAGGATGGCCACCACAAGGTGGCCAGCAGGAGAGGGCAGTTGGGAGGCACCCGGCCTGCAAGGGAGGGCAGTTGAGAGGGACCAAGCCTGCAAGGGAGGGCAGTTGGAGGTGATCAACCCTGCAGGAGAGGGCAGTTAGAGGTGACCAGGCCGACAGAGGAGGGAAGTTGGGGGCAAACAGGCTGGCAGCAGAGTGGTTAGGGGGTGATCAGGCTGGCAGGCAGAAGCGGTTAGGGGCAATCAGGAAGGCAGGTAGGCAAGCAGTTGGGAGCCAGCAGTCCTGGATTGTGAGAGGGATCCCAGATTGGGGAGGGTACAGGCTGGGCTGAGGGACAACCCCCCTCCGTGCACGAATTTCGTGCACCTGGCCTCTAGTGTTTATATAAGTAATTGAATCCAAATAATATTTAAGAACAGATTAGAAGCCACCATTTACTGCCTGACTTTATGTAGCCTTCTGCATTAAGCTAGAGGCGGGGCAACATTTGTGGCTTGTGAATTCAGACGTAATTTTGCTTTATTTTTAAAATGAAGATACCTACTTTAATTACTTAAATAAATTAGCTTATTAAATTATAATCAAGCTTTTCAGCTTAATGAAAAGCCAATAATTTTATAAACAATTCTAATAAAGACCAAAAACAGCTAGTGATTGTCTGAAATGTGATTTTTTACTTTCTTTTAAAAGAACAGATTGAGCAGCCGCCATGATGGCCACATGTCTTACCACTCACGTGGCTTGGGGGCCGCCATCTTGAAATAACAAAGGCCAACCCCCTTCCTTTAAATAAGCCAATGTCTTTGTTAGCTATTTAAATGAGTCTTCTAAGAAAGTTACTGAAGGCTTCCCATGATCCCTCTGTATATGCAAATTAGCTAATGAGAATACTCTTAAAAAAATAAATTTCTTGCTTAATAAAAAGGAGAAATTTGAAAATTTTGAAATCTTTTACTGGTATTACAGGATAAACTGAGGATTGTTATTAAAATATTAAATCTAATCCATACTAGTGGTCACCATAACCTTAAGATAAATTGTTTCATATGGCAAAGATTTTTAAATGAAACTTTCTATAGCCTGAAAAATTATTTTGGAAGGAAGTAAAGAGAGGTTTTCTTCAAATATCGTAAGGATTGTAATTGATAATCAATGCATTAGGCCTCCGAAGGTGGAGATAAGAAAAGATTAAATGACTTTCAGAAATTATTAGGGGACATTAACTGGTTAAAACCTTGTCTATACAAAAAGAAATTGATAGCCAGTTTGAAATTGAATTGCCATGGCCTAGAGCAAAGAATATCCTTACATGATATTATTCTACAATTTCATTATAATTTTTGATATTTTACAACGCATATTGTACATTTATCCCAAACAAACTTACAAACTAATTCTTTGAATATTTGGCAGCAATTTAAAAAGGACATCAAAGGATTTAACCCCTTCCACAGTGTGGAAGGCCCCCTGGGGAGGCACTTGAGCATTCTATATTGGTCCCTCTTGCCCTTTTTGCCAAGAGGGACCCTCTTCTCCCAATCCAATTGCCCACAGCTGTTGCCTTAGTTTTCTGTTCATGCTGAGGTTGAAGCCTCATGGTGGCTGGTACCATGGATCTATCTCTCACACAACAGCGAGCTGGGCCCTCCCTGGAGAAGAAACCCGAGTTCCCCAAGATGTGATCAATGCCAGGGCCCCACCAGCAGGCGAGGGGATCCCAAGGCAGGTGCTGGGCATGGAGGCCACGGGGGCATAGGCTACCAAGGAGACAGAACTGAACCTCACATCACCCTGCTTGGCCCCGGAGGATGGCTGGTTAGTCAAAGACAGGTAAGATTCCTCAGGGGAGGAACAACCTAAGACAGGCACAGTCGCAGAGGGGCCATCTGGAGAGAATATGGGGATCAACAGGGCACAAATCCTCACCCCCCCAACATTAAAGGGGCTTGAACACTCACCCCTTCTGAAGGAGGTCTCCTGCCCAATGGCTGCTTCGCGCTTCCCATGCCAGCTCAGATCGGGACCCAGGCAACATACAGAGACTTGGCCCAGGTCAGATATGGACCCAGATAACAGAAAGAGACTTGGCCCAGCTTGGATTGGGACCCAGGCAACAGAGAGTTGGCCAGTGGCAGCTGCCCTATGTCTAAATCCAGCCTAAATCCAGGAATGCTCAGGGCTTTCTCAAGGATGCAAAATAACCCTTTCCGTTAATATTTACAGGATAAACTAAGATTGTTGTTAGAGTATTAAATTTGACAGTAAAATAGTCAAATTTTCAGATTAATTTAAATTGGCTAAATGAAATAAGTGAATGTTAAAAAAATCTAATTGTACAAAAAGCTGTTCCTGAACTACCAAAATTTCTATTGGTAGTTCATTTTATGGTAAAATTGCTTAAAACACCCAATGAATCCAAAGCAGTCATATTCTTGTGCAAAAATTAAAAATAAAAGTCATCAAGACTGCATTAAAAATTTTTTTTTACAATAGCCTCATAATAATTAATCAAAAAGGATAGTAGAATAATATCCTGTAAGAAATATCCTGCAAGTAAATTACATCAAGCCTTAATTGCTTTAAATTTTTACTTTAAAAATTATTTTTCATTTATAATGCTGATAAGGCAACCATGAAAAATCTTATGGTGTCAAAATAAGCCAAAGGAAAATAATTTGGACAAAAATCAAAAGGATCCCAAGTCTAATTTATAGTAAAGAGTTCTTTATTAACCTTTGGTCGAGAATATGTTTATATTTCCAGAAAACTCCAAAGCCCATATGGATTCCTGTAACAATGGATCCCAGAGAGGACCTGATAAGACTGTTTCCAGCCACAGAATAAGTAGTGGCCCCCAAGAACAGAGGATAAATAATCCAGAAATAAAAATAGTGAAGATGCCTTGCCATGCTAGCAGTCAGCACCTGTGCATTACTGCAGGTTTCCCAGGACCAAGAGCAAGGAAGGTCGGTGTGCATGCGCTTCCAGACTATGTGTGCACACCCTTCTGCATGGAAGTCAAAATGTTTGATGTTTTGTGTTCTACCAGGACCCCTGACTTGAGGGTCTTGCTTTATTTCTAACACAGGGAATAGTATTAACTGCCACATTAAAAGAAATGTTATACCTCAGGCATTAACCATTTTTACAGATGGATCCAGTTCTGGAAAGGCTGGATCTACTGCAGCAGGAGAGCAAAGGTCCTTCAAACCCCTTATATTTCAGTAGAAATACAAGCTCCTATTTATGCCTTAATAGATCTTGCTATGGAGCCCATTCAACCTATAGTAATAGTGCTTATGTGGTAAGTATGGCCAAAATTATTGATACAGCTACTATAGGGCACACAATTCAGAGGAACTTTTCATTTAATTTTCAGCCTTTAAAATGTTATTAAAGGAAGACAATTTCCATGTTTTATTGGAAGCAATGTCCTCAGTCTGTTATCCACCTTTCTGTGCCAACTTTAGGAACAAATCCCCAAGGTCTTAAACCTAATCAAATCTGACAAAATGGATGTCACTCAATAGTGGAAAGAGCCAATCATGCTCTTAAAATCATTTATTAAAACAAAAGGAGGGAGACAGGTGTTATGTGTCACCTCAAAAGAGGCTTAGTCATGCTTTTTATACTTTAAAAATTTTGAATTATAATGCAAAGGATCATACAGCAGGTGAAAGGCATCAGGCCTCCTGTACAATAGCTTTCACCGAGTCAGCAAGGTGGAAGGAAGCATAAACCAGACAAGAGTTTTATCAGATTCAGTAATAATGTGGGGAAGAGGTTGTGTTTTATATCTTTCCAGAAGGAACAATGCAGCCAATTTGGGTGCCAGAGCATTACGTCCGTCACCACAATGGACCCAGAGAAGCTCCTGTGTCCCTTCACTCAAAAGGACTGAGAGCTGCCCTGATGACAGCAAAGCAGAGGAAGGAGAAAACTGAATGCTATGCAAGGGACTGAGGTGCCAAAATGGGGTCAGCTGAAGAAGTTAACAACTAAGGCCCAGCAGATGGCAGAAAAGCAGGAAGTGGAAGCTACTGCCTCAATCATGCTAGCATTGGTTAGCTGCCAGTCTTCTGCAAACTCTTGCACAGCCAAGTCTGAGGACTCTTGAGTAAAGCAGCAAAAGAAACTTTCATTTAGTAGGAAAATGTTACTGTAGTTTGATTTCTTTATTGTTATGTTGCATTGGCATTATTGTTGTTTGCATTGGCATTATTGTTGTGTGCATTGGCATTGTTTTATTAATAGCCATGTCTTGATTTTGCATTGGCATTGTTTTGTTATTGGGTTTTGCATTGGCATTGCTTTGTTAATGTTTTAATAGTCAGAAATTTGTTCTTGATGTTTAAATTTTACTTCCATTATTAGTAGCTTAAATTTAAAAGAAAGGGTGAGATATAGGAAGTGGTTATAGTGTTAAGCCTTGGACTTACCTGCTGGCAAAGTCACAAACAAGTCCCAAGCTTGGAAGGGCACAGTCCTTTAAGCATAATTAAGCTTGATCCTGTAACTGATCCCTAGATCTTTCCTGGGTAGCTAGTGGGCTGTGGGAGGGGCAGCAAGTGCTTCCAAACAAGTAAAACTTACAAGAACATTGTCAATTGCCTTGTTTGTCCCTGATTATAAATAAAGCCTCAGCTTTGCAGTCTGGATTGGTTCTGTGGCCTCAGCCAGGCACATAAAGATCCACCCAGGCTCCCAGCTTCATGAATCTATTTCTGCGTCTTGTTTTCTTTATTTCTATTATTTTCTCAATCCCTGGCAGCCTCCATTTAGAACCAGTTCGTTCATCTCTCTTTCCACGTGGGACGCAGAAAAGAAAGATCCCCGCCATGTCTGGCCCCCGCCACATCAGGCCCCCGCACAATATTAGAATAGCAAGTGTGCCAGAAGAGGCAGAAAGGGTTAAAAGGATAGATAAGGTGTTTGAAGAAATAATGGCAGAAAACTATCCTAACTTGGTAAAGGAAAAAGTCACACAGTTCAGGAGGCACAGAAAAACCCAAAGAAGTAGAACCCAAACAAACCCATGCCCAGACACATCATAATTAAAATGCCAAAATTAAAGACAAAGAGAATCTTAAAGGCAGCAAGAAAAAAGACTGTTACCTACAAAGGAGTTCTCATAAGGCTGAAGCCTGATTTCTCATCAGAAACTCTATAGGCCAGAAGGGAATGGCATGAACTCAAGATAATGAAAAGCTAGCATCTGAGACCAAGATTACTATATCCAGCAAAGCTATCATTCAAAATATATGGTCAAATAAAGTACCTCCCAGACCAAAAAAAAAAAAAAGGTCAAAGAAGTTCATCACCACCTAACCCTAACCCTAACCCAAATCCTAACCCTAACCTTCAGCACCTAACCCTTGGTGGTTCATCAACATAAAACCAGCATTACAAGAAATGCTAAAGGAATTGCTGTACGGGATAGCTGAGAAGAAGAAACAGAGAGAAACCTAGCCATATGGAATTAAAATGGCTATAAATAAGTACCTCTTAATAATAACCCTAATTGTAAATGGATTAAATGCTCTAAACAGAAGGTGTAGAGTTGCTGAATGGATACAAAAACATGACCCAACTATATACAAAGGACACACACAGGGTAAAAGTGAAGGAATGGAAAAAAAAAATTAGAAATAGAATAGAAATTTAAAATAGAAAAGAAAAAAAAAGCTGGAGTAACAATACTCATATCAGACAAAATAGACTTTAAAATGGAGGCCATCACAAGAAACAACGTATGTCACTACATAATACTAAAGGGATCGATCCAACAAAAGGATATAACCCTGGTAAACATATATGAACCCCAAATAGATGCACCTAAATATATATAAAAAGAACCTTCTAGAGGACTTTAATAGAGAGATTGACAATACAGTCATAGCAGGGGACTTAACATGCCTCTGATTTCCCTGGAAAGATCTTCCAGACAAAAACTTAGCATGGAAATAGAGACTCACTGGCTCTGATGGATTCAATAGACGTTTATAGAACACTTCACCCCGAACGCAGCAGAATATATATTCGTCTCAAGTGCACATGGATCATTCACAAAGATAGACCACATGTTAGGACACAAAACAAGTCTCTACAAGTTCAAGAAGATTGAAATTATATAAAGCATCTCCTAAAAAAAATAAAAGCATCTGCTCAAATCAAAGTAGAATGAAATTACAATCAACTACAGTAAAATCACACAAAAACATTCAAACACATGGAGGTTAAATAGCATTTTATTAAACAACTAGAGGCCTGGTGCACGAAATTCGTGCACGAGGGTGTGTGTCCCTCAGCCCAGCCTGCACCCTCTCTATTCTGGGAATCCTCAAGGGATTTCTGAATGCCCGTTTAGGCCCATTCGTACCGGGACTAAACGGGCAGTCGGACATCCCTCTCACAATTCAGGACTGCTGGCTCTCAACTACTTGCCTGCCTGCCTTCCTGATTGCCCCTAACTGCCTCTGCCTGGCAGCCCGATTACCCCCTAACAACTCCCATGCCAGCGTGATTGATGCCTAACTGCTCCCCTGCCAGCCTCTTTGCCCCTAACTGCCCTCCCCTGCAGGCCTGGTCACTCCTAACTGCTCTCCCCTGTAGGCCTGGTCACCCCTAACTGCCCTCCCCTGCAGGTCTGGTCCCCCTCAATTGCCCTCCCCTGCTGGCCATCTTGTGATGGCCATCTTGTGTGTTGGAGTGATGGTCAGTTTGCATATTACTCTTTTATTAGATAGGATAGAGGCCCGGTGCATGGGTGGGGGCCAGCTGGTTTGCCCTGAAGGGTCCTGGATCAGGGTGAGGGTTCCCTTGGGGTGTGGGGTGGCCTGGGCGAGGGGCCTGTGGTGGTTTGCAGGCTGGCCATGCCCCCCCGACGACCCAAGTGGAGGCCCTGGTATCTGGGATTTATTTATCTTCTATAATTGAAACTTTGTAGCCTTGAGTGGAGGCCTGGGCCTGCCAAGGTGTGTGGAAATCTTGGCTTCCTCCATTTCCGGGGAAACCCAAGCCTCCTGCTTGCTCCGTGGCGGCAGCCATCTTGGTTGGGTTAATTTGCATACTCGCTCCTGATTGGGTGTTGGGCATGGCTTGTGGGTATAGCAGAGTGATGGTTAATTTGCATATTACTCTTTTATTAGACAGGACTAGTGGCCTGCTGCATCAAATTCGTGCACAGAGGGGGAGGTTTTTCTCAGCCCAGCCTGCACCCTCTCAAATCAGGGACCCTTTGGGGGATGTCTGACTGCCAGTTTAGGCCTAATCAGGCATCCCTCTCACAATCTGGGATCATGGGCTCCTAACGACTCACCTGCCTGACTGCCTGATTTCCCCTAACCCCTCTGTCTGCCTTATCACCCCTCTGTCTTCCTGATCGCCCCTAACTGCCTCTGCCTGCCTGCCTGATTGCCCCTAACTGCTCTCTCCTGCCGGCCTGGTTGCCAGCAACTGCCCCCCCTTGCTGGCCTGATCTCGCCCCTCACTGCCTCCCCTGCCGGCCTGATCTCGCCCCAATGTCCCTCTCCTGACAACCTGATCTTTCCCCCAACTACCATTCCCTACTGGTCGGATCTCTCCCCCAACTGCCCTTCCCTGCCAGCCTGATTGTTCCAAACTGCATTTGCCTGCCTGATCACCCCTAACTGCCCTCCCCTCCTGGCCTGATCTTGCTCCCAACTGCCCTCCCCTGCAGGGATGATCTCGTCCCCAACTGCCCTCCTCTGGTGGCCAATTTGGTTCTAATTGGTCAGTTTCTATGCCAGTCAGTGTCAAAAGCTCCACCGCTTAGGCAACTATTGGCTCCTCACAGTTGTCCCAGATTTGGTTTAGATCGGTCAGGTTCTATGCCAGTCAGCATAAAAAGCTGTTTCCTAGGCAGCTACTGGCTTCTCACAGTTGACTCATATTTGGTTCTGATTGACCAGTTTCTATGCCAGTCAGCGTCTCTGGGCCTATCAACGGGGCCTGATCAGAAAGGCAGGGCTGATCAGCAGCTCTGGTGAAGGCCTGGAGAGAAATGGAGGCGGGGCTGCTGTTCAGGATCAAAGGAAAAGAGAGAGGCAAGTGCTGGTCAAAAGCTGCCTCAGATGCTACAGGTCAGCCCCTGCTTCTCTCTTCAGGCCTCTTTGCGGGTCTGATTCGCAGCCCCCTCAGCAGTCACTGCTGGGTCACTGGGCCTGCAGCCTCAGTAGTCAGCTCTAGGTTGTCATGGCAACCCAGAGCTGACTTCCAGTTGGTCAGCCTTTGGTCGTGACCAGTTGTTGAACCCTGGGTCTTTATTATAGAGATGACTGGGTTACCAATGAGATAAAGAAAGAAATAAAAAACTTTCTGGAAACAAATGAAAATGAACACACAACAATCCAAAATCTCTGGGACACAGCAAGAGCAGTCCTGAGAGGGAAGTTCATAGCAATACAGGCATACTTCAAAAAAAAAAAAAAACCAAGAAAAATCAGCACTAAACTATTTTTTCAGATATTAATATTTTACTTTATTTTTTAATGGTGGCTTCATAGAAAGAACTTGGAAGTGCTCCTTCCTCTTGAATTTTTTTGAATAGTCTGAGGAAGATAGGTTTTATTTCTTCTTTGAATGTTTTATAAAACTTCCCTGTGAAGCCCTCTGGTCCAGGGGTTTTGTTTGTTGGAAGATTTTTGATTATTGCTTCAATTTCATCCATAGTTATTAGCCTGTTCAGATTTTTTGATTCCTCCTGGCTGAGTTTTGGAAGGTCGTATTTTTTTAGGAATAGGTCCATTTCTTCTAGGTTGATCAGTTTGTTGGAGTAGAGTTTCTCAGGGTATTTTTTAAAAAGATTCTTCGTATTTCTGTGGGGTCTGTTGTTATTTCACCTCTTTCATTTCTGATTTTTTTATTTGAGTCCTTTCTCTTTGTATTTTGGTGAGCCTGGCTAGAGGTTCATCAATCTTGCTTATCCTTTCAAAGAACAAGCTCTTGGTGTCATTGATCTTTTGTATTGTTTCTCTGGTTTCTAGGTCATTAATTTCTGCTCTGATCTTTATTATTTCCTTCTTTCAGATAACTCTGGGCTTCTCTTGTTGCTCTCTTTCTAATTCTTCAAGTTGCAAAAACATTATCAGTTTTTCTTGTTTTTTGAGGTAGTCCTGTAATGCTATGAACTTCCCTCTTATGACTGCTTTCTCTGTGTCCCAAAGATTTTGGATTGTAGTGTTTTCATTGTCGTTTGTTTCCAGGATGTGGTTTATTTCTTCTTTGATCTCTTTGGTTACCCACTCATTGTTTAATAGTATGCTATTCAGTCTCCAAGTGTTTGATTTTTTGTGATTGTTTTTGCTGTACTTGATTTCAAATTTTTTGTCATTGTGATCTGAGAAGTTGCTTGATATGATTTCAATCCTCTTGAATTTGGAGAGACTTTGCCTGGTCCCAATATGTGGTCTATCTTTGAAAATGTCCCATGTGTGCTTGAGAAGAATGTATATTCTGTAGTTTTGGGGTGGAATGGTCTACAGATGTTGATAAAGTCCATCTGATCTAGTGAGTCATTTAGGATTGAAGTTTCTTTGCTAATGTTTTGTCCAGAGGATTTATCCAGTGATGTTAATGGGATATTAAAGTCTCCTACTATGATTGTATTGCTGTCAAACTCTCCCCTGATATCGTCCAGAAGTTTTTTTTTTTGTTTTTTTTTTAATGTATTTGGGTTCTCCTGTATGGGGCGCATAAATGTTTATCAGAGTTATATCCTCTTCTTGTATTGATCCCTTTAGAATTTTAAAGTGACCTTTCTTGTCTCTTGTTATGGTCTTCACTTTGAGGTCTATTTTGTCAGATATAAGTATTGCTAACAGTTTTGTTTTGTTTCATTTCCATTTGCCTGATAGATATTTTTCTATTCCTTCACTTTCAGTCTGTGTGAGTCCCTTGTTCTGAGGTGGGTCTCCTGTAGATAGCATATATGTGGATCATGTTTTCTTATTCATTCATTCACTAGATGTCTTTTCATTGGAGCACTTAATCCATTTACATTTAATGTCATTATTGATAGATACTTGTTTGTAGCCATTTCTATATTTTATGCCTGTGTTCCTTCCTCCCTTTCTATTTCTCCTTTTTATAGCATTCCCTTTAGAATTTCTTGCATTCCTGGCTTGGTAGTGATAAACTCCCTTAGCCTTTTTTTTTTGTCTGCAAAACTCCTGATTTCCCCTTCAGTTTTGATTGATAGTCTTGGTGGATAGAATATTTTTGGATTCCATCCTTTGCTTTGCATCACTTTGTATATCTCCTTCCATTCCCTTCTAGCTTGATGTGTTTCTGTTGAGTAATCATTTGATAATCTGAGAGGGATCCTTTGTAGGTAACTCTTTGTCTCTCTCTTGCAGCCTTTAAGATTCTCTCTTTGTTGTTAACATTATGAAATGTCTAGGTGTGGGTCTTTTCGGATTCATCTTGCTGGGACCTCTCTTTACTTGTGTAACTTTTTTCTTCCCCATATCTGGGAAGTTTTCTGTCATTATTTCTTAAAATAGATTTTCTAATCCTTGCTGCTCTTCTTGATCTTCTGGCATCCCTAGTATATATATATGTTGCTTTGTTTTGTGTTGTCCCATAGCTCCCTTAGTCTCTCCTCCTGCCTTTTAATTTTTTTCTCCAGTTGCTGTTCAGATTGTGCTTGTTTCTATACTTTATCTTCTAACTCACTAATTAGGTTCTCTGCTTCTTCTAGTCTACTGTTGAAACCTTCCATGGTGTTTTTGATTGTAGTTATATCACTTTTGATTTTTTCCTGGTTTTTGCATAGGTTGTTGATTTTTCTCGTCCATCTGGTGTATGAACTGTATGACCATTACTCTGAATTATTTTTCTCTCATGTTGCATGCTTCCTTTTCACTTATTTCCTTTCTTGACGATTCCTTGTTTTCTTTCCTCTGGAGATTGTTTCATTGTCGCCCCATTCTAACTATAACCAGAAGATTCAAATGTTAAGCCGCGGGGGCCTGGACCATGTGCAGTGGGAGCTTTGCACCTCCCTAGTGTCACTGAAGAGCTCTGACCCAAAGATGTGTGGCTTCTGTGGATTGGTGGGAGCCAAGCACACCCAGGATCAGAGTCACAGGTGCTTAGTTTGGCCTCATGTGTGTACCTAGAATCAGGGATCCTACCTGCGCCAACTGAAACAGAGACCCTGCTGGCATGTGCTGAAAAGCAGAGTCCCCTAGCATGTGTCAGGAGTCAGAGACCCCTTTGCCTGCGCCTAGAATTGAGTATCAGAGTCTCTGTTGCTTGGTGTGACCTTGCGCCGAGAATCTTGGTCCCTGTGTTCACATGCACCAATAATTGGAGTCACTGGGTCTTTGCGTGAATGCACTAGGAATCAGGGATCCAAGGCTTGCATGATGACAAACAGAGTCAAGTCACTGGTATACGGTGCTGCCTCTCGCATGGGAATCATGGTCCCAGGTCTGTTTGGGGGACTGGGTTTCACAGTCACACAGTGTTGGCAGGGGGTTCACTCCTGCCCTGCAGAAAACAGCCTTCCATGCGCTTGCCATGAATCCAGGTCCTGTGTGGACATGGGGTCTAGTCCTGCAGTGTGCACTGCAGGAAACAGACTCCCCATGTCCATGTACCCAGGCTGAAATTCAGCACAGCCTCCCTGCATGGGTCCATGATCTGGCCACAGGAAACAAACTTCTCGTGAGTCTGCACACCCAGACTCAAATTCAGCACAGCCTCCCTGTGTGGGTGTGGGGTCTGGTTGCAGAAAACAAATGACCCAAGTTTGCGCTCTCAGGCTCAAATTTAGCATAGCCTCTCTGTGTGGGCAACAAACTTCCTGTGTCTGCACACCCGGCTCAAATTCAGCTCAGTCTCCCTACGTCGGTGCAGGGTCTGATCACAGGAAACAAACTCCCTGAGTTCGCACTCTTAGGCTCAAATTCAGCACAGCCTCTGTGCATGGGCTCATGGCCTGATTGCAGGAAACAAACTTCCTGAGTTAGTGCTCTCAGGCTCAAATTCAGCACAGCCTCCCTGTATGGGTGCAGGGTCTGGATGCAGGAAACAAAGTTCCCGTGTCTGCACACCCAGGCTCAAATTCAGGTAGAGCTGCCATTGCTGTGTGTAGGAAGGAGGCCTGTTTGAGCAGAGAGGGTCTGACAGTTTCTATGCCACTGCCGCGGGGCCGGCAGGGAGGGGGATGAACTCTGTGACTCACAGAAATCTTAGGCCAGGGTACCTGGGGTCTTGATGTCCCCGAGTCTGCAGCTGTGGTCGCAGGTATTTTACCCGAGTGGCTGTAGGGTCCCGGTTTGTGTCTGAGACAAGATTGGGTAGTGGCGAGGTTAGGATCCTAGTATCAAGCTGTTCTGTTCTTCAAGGTGTCATGGTCTCTGAGCACTAAATTATTTAATCAAAAAACTTAAAGAACTAGAAAGAGAACAACAAGAAAAGCCCAGAATAAGTATAATAAAGTAAATAATAAAGATTAGAAGATAATAAGTAATATAGAGACTAAAAAAAAAAAAAAATCAAAAAAATCAATGAAACCAAGAGCTGGTTCTTTGAAAGAATAAACAAAATTGATAAACTATTAGCCAGCTTCATCAATAAACAAAGAGAGAGGACTCAAGTAAATAAAATCAGAAACAAAATTGGAGAAGTAACCACTGACACCACAGAAATACAAAGGATTATAAAAAAAATACTATGAACAACTATATGCCAACAGGCTGAACAATGTGAGTGAAATAGACAAATTCCTAGAAAAATACAATCTCCCAAAACTGAATCAGGAAGAATAAAAAAAACCCTGAATAGACCAATAACAACTGATGAAATAGAAGAAGTAATTAAAAAACACACACACACAAAAAAACTCCCATCAAACAAAAGCCCAGGTCAGGATGGCTCCACAGGGGAATTTTACCAAACATTCAAAAAAGAACTAACACCTATACTTCTCAAACTATTTCAGGAAATTCAAGACAAAAAAACACTTCCAAACTCTTTTAATGAGGTTAGCAAATCTTAATTCCAAAATCAGGTAAAGACACAACAAAGAAAGAAAATTACAGGCCAATACCCATCATGAACATAGGTGCTAAAATCCTCAACAAAATATTAGCAAATCACATCCAGCAATATACTAAAAGGACCATACACCATGATCAAGTGGGGTTTATTGCAGGGATGCAAAGCTGGCACAATATTCATAAATCAATAAATGTGATACATCACATAAACAAATTGATAGACAAAAATCACATGATCATATCAATAGACATAGAAAAGGTATTCAACAAAATCCAACATTAATTTTTGACAAAAACTCTCAGCAACTTAGAATTGAAGGAGCATATCTCAACATGATAAAGGCCATATATGACAAACCCACAGCCAATATTATACTCAATGGGCAAAAGATAAAATCATTTCCTGTAAGAACAGGAACAAGACAGAGGTGCCCACTGGAAGTGCTAGCCATAGCGATCAGACAAGAAGAAGAAATAAAAGGCATCCAAATGGAAAAGAAGTAAAACTAATTATTCACAGATGACATGATATTGTACATAGAAAACCACAAGGAATCCATCAAAAAACTACTAGACTTAATAAATGAATTCAGCAATGTAGCAGAATACAAAATTAACACCCAGAAATCTATGGCTTTTTTATACACCAACTACGGGCCAAGTGCACAAATTCATGAATCTTGAAAGGAGCTGTGGGCTTTGAGGCTGCAGTGGGTACAGGGGCGGGTCTCAGCCCATCCTCCTTGTCCCCACCTGGTCCCTCCTTCCACAGCATGTAGTCACCTCTGCCAGCAGCCCCTTTCCCACTGCCACCACTCCCATGTGCTGATGCACCAGCCCTGCTCATGCCCGCTGATGTCATGAAGTGATTGGGGCCAGTGCCAGCAGCAGGTGCGAGTGGGGCCAGCACTGTCAGTGAATGTGAGTGGTGGCTGCTGCCCCGATCACCCCTCAGAAGCAGGGGGAATTGGAGAAGCCTTCAGGGGTGATTGGGGCTCACAGTTTCTGCTCGTACCCACTGGTAGTACCAAGCAATAGGGGTTTGAATGGGGCCATCGCTGGCAGTGGGTATGAGTGGAAGCTGCTGCCCCAATTGCCCCTCAGGACCAGGGGGAGGTGGAAGAGCCCTCAAGGTCAATTAGGGCTGGCAGCCACCACTCACACCCACTGGCAGCCCTGAGCAATCAGGGCCAGTGCCAGGTGCTGGCAGTGGATGCGAGTGGCGGATCTGGCACCAGCAGCTCATACGAGCAGGGCCGTCACTGGCAGCAGGTGTGAGCATTGGTGGGACAGCAGCACGCAGGAGTGAAGAATTTTCAGTAATCACAAGAGACTTGCCCTGATGACAGCAACTGGTGCCCCACCTTGGTCTGGTGCCCCCACTCACTGGTGCCCCCAATCACCTGCTCCACCATCCTGCTGCAGCTAATGCCCTCCATGGTCAGCACTCTGCCACCTGCTACTGACACCTGCCATGTTCTGTGTGTGCCCCCTGTTGGTCAGTGCATGTCATAGTTACTGTTTGTTCATTTGTTCGGTTGTTCCACTATGTGGTCTGTTTGCATATTAGGATTTTATACCCTATATAATAAAAGCCTAATGTGCTAAGTGTCCGCTTGACTGGCCAGTTGTTCTACCAATCAAAGTGTAATATGCTAATGTATGCTAAGGCTGCTCAATTGCTCACTATAATGTGCACTGACCACCAGGGGACAGACGCTCTGACCAGTAGGTTAGCTTGCTGCTGGGGTCTGGTCAATCGGGACTGAGCGAGATGGGCCAGACACATCATGGAGCCCTCTTGAGGTCCCTCCCTGGCTGGCCAAATTCCTGTGTCCCACCCCAGCCCCAATAATTCTTCAGTGGGGTCCCTCAGTCTTGCCTGTGCCCTCTCGCAAACTAGAACCCTTTGGGGGATGTTTAAGAGGCAGTTTCAGCTTGATCCCACAGGCCATGCCGAGGGACCCCACTGGTGCATGAATTCATGCACTGGGCCTCTAGTATATAGACAATGAGCTCACAGAAAGAGAAACAAAAAAAAATCTCATTTACCACTGCACCAAAAAAAAAAAAAAATTAAGATACCTAGGGATAAACTTAACCAAGGAGGTAAAAGACCTGTAGTTGGAAAACTACAGGACACTGAAAAAAAGAGATACAGGAAGACACAAACAAATGGAAGAATATACTGTATTCATGGATTGGTAGAATCAACATCATTAAAGGGTCCATACTACCCAAAACAATCTATAGATTCAATGCATACTACATTATGATACCAACAGCATATTTAACAGACTTAGACCAAACTCTCAAAAAAGTCATCTGGGAAAAAACAAAAAAAACAAAAAACAAAGCAAAAAAACAAATAGCTGCAGCAATCCTGAGAAGGAAGAACAAAGCTGGAGGGATCATAGTACCAGATATCAAGCTATATTACAAAGCCACTGTTCTCAAAACTGCCTGGTATTGGCACAAGAACAGACAAATAGGCCAATGGGACAGAACAGAGAACCCAGAAATAGACCCAAGCCATTATGCTCAATTAATATTTGTCAAATGGGGCAAGAACATACAGTGGAGTCAAGGCAGTCTTTTTAATAAAAGCTGTTGGGAAAATTGGACAGATACATGCAAAAAATGAAACTAGACACCCCAACTTACACCATACACAAAAATAAATAAAAATGGATAAAGAACTTAAACGTAAGATGGGAAACCATAAAAATCTTAGAAAAATCCATAGGTAGCAAAATAGCAGACATGTGTTGTTGCAATATCAATACAGCTCTTAGGGCAATGGAAACTAAAGTAAAAATAAACAAACAGAACTACATCAAAATAAAAAGCTTTTGCACAGCAAAAGAACAAAAAACAAAAGGAAAGCCCACTGCATGGGAGAAAATATTTGTCAAGGTTATCACTGATAAGGGTTTAATCTCCAACCTTTACAGGTAGCTCATATAACTTAACAAAAGGAACATAAACAATCCAATCAAGAAATGGGCAAAGGACCTAAATAGACACTTTTCAAAAGAAGACATACAGAAGGCTGAGAGACATATGAAAACATGCTCCAAGTCACTAGTCATCCGAGAGATGCAAATCAAAACAATGAGATACATCTCACACCTGTCAGAACGGCTATCATCAACAAATCAACAAATGACAAGTGCTGGTGAGGATGTGGAGAAAAAGTAACCCTCCTTCACTGCTGATGGGAATGCAGACTGGTGTGACCACTGTGGAAAGCAGTATGGAGTTTCCTCAGAAATTTAAAAATAGAACTCCCATTTGACCCAGAAATACCACTTCTAGGAATATATCCCAAGAATTCAGAAACACCAGTCAGAAAGGACATATGCACCTTTTGGTTCATAGCAGCACAATTTACAATAGCTAAGATTTGGAAACATCCTAAGTGCCCATCAGTGGGTTAGAAAACTGTGGTACATCTACACCATGGAATACTACACTGCTGTAAAAAAGAAGGAATTCTTACCATTTGCAACAGCATGGATGGAACTGGAGACCATTATGTTAAGTAAAATAGGCCATTGGGAGAAAGATGAATACCACATTATCTCACTCATTTGTGGAATACAAAGAATAACATAAACTGGAAAACACAAACAAATGGAGGGATATACTGTATTCATGGATTGGTAGATGAACAAAAATAGCGGATGAACAAAAGTAGAGCCAGGGAAAAAATATTTTAGAATATAATAGAAGTAATCCTGTTATTTGCAGGTTTTTAAAATTCCCTACTACTTTTGTGATATTATACTATGTTACTACAGTTTTGGTAATATTATTATCCTATCTAATAAATGAGTAATATGCAAATTAACCATCACTCCACTACACCCACAAGCCACACCCACCAGCCAATCAGGAGCGAGAATGCAAATTAATCCAACCAAGATGGCTGTGGCCACAGAGCAAGCAGGAGGCTTGGGTTTCCCCAGCAATGGAGGAAGCCAAGCTTTCTGCACACCCTGGCCGGCCCAGGCCTCCACTCAAGGATACAAATTTTCAATTATAGAAGATAAATAAATCCCAACAAAAATGGTGGCAGCCACAGAGCTGGAGAGAGCAGGAGGCTTGCGTTGCCCCCGGCGATGAAGAAAGCCAAGCTTGTGCAGCCCTGGCCTGCCTTGGCCTCCACTCAAGGCTACAAAGTTTCAATTATAGAAGATAAATAAATCCCAAATACCAGGGCCTCCACTTGGGTCGCCGGGGGGCATGGCTGGCCTGCAATCCATCACAGGCCTCTCGCCTAGGCCACCCCATGCCCCAAGGGAACCCCCACCCTGATCCGGGACACCCTTCAGGGCAAACCAGCTGGCCCCCACCTGTGTACCAGGTCTCTATCCTATCTAATAAAAGAGTAATATGCAAATTGACCATCACTCCAACACATATAATGGCTGTCCCCATGTGGTCAAAGATGGCTGCACCCGTGTGGACACAAGATGGCTGCCACAAGATGGCCAGCAGGGGAGGGCAGTTAGGGGTGACCAGGCAAGCAGAGGAGGGAAGTTGGGGGTGACGGGCCTGCAGGGAAGGGCAGTTGGGGGTGACAAGGCATGCAGGGAAGGGCAGTTAGGGGTGACCAGGCCTTCAGGGGAGGGCAGTTAGGGGTGACCAGGCCTGCAGTGGAGGGCACTTAGGGGCAAACAGGCCAGCAGGGGAGCAGTTAGGCATCAATCAGGCTGGCAGGGGAGTGGTTAGGGGGTGATCAGGCTGGCAGGCAGAAGTCGTTAGGGGCAATCAGGAAGGCAGGCAGGCAAGCAGTTGGGAGCCAGCAGTCCTGGATTGTGAGAGGGATGTCCGACTGCCCATTTAGGCCCGATCCAACTGGGATTGGGCCTAAATGGGCAGTTGGACATCCCTTGAGGGGTCCCAGATTGGAAAAGGTGTAGGCTGGGCTGAGGGATAGCCCCCGTCCCTGTGCACAAACTTCATGCACCGGACCTCTAGTACTTAAATATTTTCTTGAAATATTAATGTTTATTGCATGTAACATTATTATATGTAAGATAATTTTTCTTGAATTATTGGTGTTCATTACAATTATGAATATTAATTGTAATATTAATATTACAATTATATTAATAATGTAATATTATTATATTTAAGATCATTTTTCTTGAAATATTAATGTTTGTTGCATGTAACATTATATTTAAAATCATTTTTCTTAAAATAAAATATCCTGAAAAAATATTAAAAATAAATAAGTTGTAAAAGCCAAAAAAAATATTGTAATAACTAAATATGGTGCCAGGTAAATACTGAAAATATCAAGGAGATCACTTTGTAAAATCTACACTAATAAAAGAGAAACATGCAAATTGACCGTACCTCCACTACACATACAACCCATGTCCACCATCCAATTAGGATCGAGTATGCAAATTAACCCAACCAAGATGGCTGTGGCCACAGAGTGAGCAGGAGGCTTGGGTATCCCTGGCAATGGGGGAAGCAAAGCTTCCTGACTGCTCTGGCCAGCCCTGGCCTCCGCTCAAGGCTACGAAGTTTCAATTATAGAAGATAATTAAATTCCAACAAAAATGGCAGTGGCCACGGACCTGGAGAGAGCAGGAGACTTGGGTTGCCCCCTGAAATGGAGGAAGTCAAGCTTCCTGGCTGGCCCTGGCCTCTACTCAAGACTACAAAGTTTCTATTATAGAAGATAAATGAATCCCAGATTCAAGGGCCTCAGCTTGGGTCACCAGGTGGCGTGGCCAGCTTGCAAATCTGTTTTATATTTTGTTGTCTAGTCTCTCTCATT
The DNA here is from genome assembly GCA_025583905.1 of Ia io. Lineage (NCBI taxonomy): Eukaryota > Metazoa > Chordata > Mammalia > Chiroptera > Vespertilionidae > Ia > Ia io. Next base: position 1,029,819 of record JAJQQW010000001.1, read on the forward strand.
TGTGTGCAGCCTCTTCCAGAACCAAAACCCTGAACCTGAACCCTGAACCACGTGGGACGTGGGGGGGACACTCACAACGTGTGCTTTCGACGTGGGACCTCTGGAGGGGATGCTATTTCCCCTAGAGTGAAGAAAGGAAGAATACACTGAAAAGGTGGAGAAAAATTCCCCAAAACGGTGGGGAAGAATTCACCGAAAAGGTGGGGAAGAATTAATTGTATAGGTGAGGGAAATTCACCATATGCGAAGCCCACGATCAGCTGCAGAAGTCGTCATCTGTAAGTAGGGTGGGAACGTCTTTTTCAGCAAGGCTAATGGGGCAGAATTAGGTTATAAAGTAAACTTTATTATAGACTTTTGGTTTGCATGCTTAAGGAATGTGGTTTCTTGTTCAAATTAAAATCTTAATTTGTATTTGGAATCTAAAATCTGTAATAAGAAATGAAACCCTGCTGCTGAAACTGCCTCTGGTGCAGAGAAATTCAAAGATGGCAGGAGAGGGCAGGGCTATCCCCTCTCCCGCTATGAGATTACTTAAAGTTTTGTTTAAAAATTATAGAAGAACTCACAGGGAAATGCAAAATTTGGCCAAATTGGGTGCTAGTAATTACTTTGGAAAGCAAAAAAGAAAGAAAAAATTTAAGATCTGTCTTTATCTATTAAGCATGAAAAGATACGCAGCCAGATCTGTTACTGAAAACTTCCCCCAGAGCAAGCAGGATGTGGGAGAAGGGAGACACGTGGCAAGCCAATATAGAAGTCCACTCTCCCAGTATGCTTATTTAAAGTCTCCTTTCTCACCATGAAAAAGTCTTCTCACCTTAAAAATTTAGAAATGCATCTGGGATATCTGTGCACATGTAAGAGAAAAGCTAGTGTAAGACAAAATGTGCGCACGGTCCAATTTCGGATATTATTAGGTCTTAAACTGGACTTGACTCTTTACAAGGGCTACAGAAATGAAAAACCCAAGACTGGTTTTTTCCTGAGAAAAATGGCGGATTTAACCAAAAGGAAAGAACACAGGCTAGTTCCAGCAGCAGATTAGCATTTCCATAATAAAGAGTGGTTTTTAAAATGCTAATGAAATGTGTTCAAAAGTTAATTTTAAAGCCTTCAAGAAAATCAGTAAATTATGTTACAAAAGAATTTATCCAAAGTAAATGCCTTAAAATAATTGAAATTGGATTTGAATGTCAAAAATTGTTGAAAAATAATTATAAAGATCAAGTAACACAGGAAGACTGGCTATGCCCTTTGTTAATGGAGGAAGGGGTAGTCGCCCTTCCCCCAGCAGACAGGTAAATCAGCTTGCCACCAGTAGCCATCCTTTAAGGACAATTTTGCATTTTTTATTACGTTATTATATGTGTACATATCTTACCATTGTCCCCCCCACTTCACTTCCATACATGCCCTCACCCCCCAGTGTTTTGGTTCCATTGGTTGTGCTTATATGCATGCATACAAGTCCTTCGGTTGTTCTCTTATCTCCCCCACATCTCCCTAACCTTCCTGCTGTAATTTGACAGTCTGTTTCATGCTTTACTGCCTCTGTATCTATCTTTTTGTTCATCAGTTTATAATGTTCTTTATTATCCATAAATGAGTGAGATCATGTGGTATTTTTCTTTCATTGACTGGCTTATTTCACTTAGCATAATGTTCTCCTGTTCCATTCAGGTTGCTGCAAATGGTAAGAATTCTTTCCTTTTTATGGCAGCATAGTATTCCATTGTGTAGATGTACCATAGTTTTCTGATCCAGTCATCTGCTGACAGGCACCTAGGTTGTTTCCAAATCTTAGATATTGTAAATTGTCTGCTATGAACATAGGGATACATATATCCTTTCTGATTGGTGTTTCCAATTTCTTAGGATATATTCCTAGGAGTGGGATTACTGGGTCAAATGGGAGTTCCATTTTCAGTTTTTTGAGGAAACTGCATACTGTTCTCCACAGTGGCTGCACCAGTCCCCATTCACTCCAGCAGTGCAAAAGAGTTCCTTTTTGTCTGCATCTTCACCAGCACTTGTCGTTTGTTGATTTGTTGATGATAGCTATTCTGACAGGTGTAAGATGGTACTACATTGTTGTTTTGATTTGCATCTCTCTGATGATTAGTGAATTTGAGCATGTTTTCATATGTCTCTTGGCCTTCCTTCTGTCTTCTTTCGAAAAGTGTCTACTTAGATCAGTTGCCCATTTTTTGATTGGGTTATTTATCTTTCTTTTCTTAAGTTGTATGAGTTTCCTGTAGATGTTAGAGATTAAAACCTTATCATTGACATCATTGGCAAATATGTTCTCCCATGAAGTGGGCTTTCTTATTGTTTTATTGATGGTTTCCTTTACTGTGCAAAAGCTTATTATTTTGATGTAGTCCCATTTGTTTATTTTCTCTTTAGTTTCCATTGCCCTAGGAGCAGTATCAGTGAAGAAGTTCCTTCGGCATATGTCTGAGATTTTGCTACCTGTGGATTCCTCTAGTATTTTTATGGTTTCCTGTCTTACATTTAAGTCCTTTATCAATTTTGAGTTTATTTTTGTGTATGGTGAAAGTTGGTGATCTAGTTTCATTTTTTGCATGTATCTGTGCAATTTTCCCAACACCATTTATTGAAGACTCCATTGTATGTTCTTGACTCCATTGTATGTTCATGCCTCCTTTGTCAAATATTAATTGGGTATAGTGGTTTGGGTCGATTTCTGGGTTCTCTATTCTTTTCCATTGATCTATATGTCTGTTCTTGTGCCAGAACCAGGTTGTTTTAAGAAAACTGCTTTGTAATACAGCTTGATGACTGGTATTGAGATCTGCCCTACTTTGTTCTTCTTTCTCAGGATTGCTGTGGCTATTTGGGGTCTTTTTTATTACAGATGAATTTTTTGAAGGTTCGTTCTAGGTCTGTGAAATATGCCATTGGTATTTTAATGGGGAGTGCATAGAATCTATAGATTGCTTTGGGTAGTATGGACATTTTGATGATGTTGATTACCAATCCATGAACATGGTATGTTCTTCATCTGTTTATGTCTTCTTTTATCTCTTTTTTCAGTGTCCTATAGTTTTCCGCATATAGGTCTTTTACCTTCCTAGGTATCATAATTTTTGGGGGGCAATGGTAAATGGGATTGCTTTTTTATTCTCTCTTTCTGTAAGTTCACTATTGATTTTAAGAAATGCCATAGATTTCTTGGCATTAATTTTGTATCCTGCTACCTTGCTGAATTCATTTATTAAGTCTAATAATTTTTTTATGGAGTCCTTAGGGTTTTCTATGTACAGTATCATGTCATTTGCGAATAAGGACAGTTTTACTTCTTCTTTTCCAACTTGGATGCCTTTTATTTTTTCTTGTCTGATCGCAATGGCTAGCACTTCCAGCACTATGTTGAACAGGAGTGGTGAGAGTTGGCATCCATGTCTTGTTCCTGTTCTTAGAGGAAATGATTTTAGTATTTGCCCATTGAGTATGATGTTGGCTGTAGGTTTGTCATATATGACTTTTATTATGTTGAGGTATGATCCTTCTATTCCCACCTTGCTGAGAGTTTTTATCAAGAAAGGGTGTTGGATTTTGTCAAATGCTTTTTCTGCATCAATTGATATGACTATATGATTTTTATCTCTCAGTTTGTTTCTGTGATGTATCAGATTTATTGATTTGCGGATATTGTACCATCCTTGCATGCCCAGGATAAATCCTACTTGTTCATGGTGTATGATCTTTCTGATATACTGCTGGATTAGATTTGCTAGAATTTTGTTTAGAATTTTGGCATTTATTTTCATGAGGGATATTGGCCTGTAATTCTCTTTCACTGTGTTATCATTATCTGCTTTTGGTATTAGGTTGATGCTGGCTTCATAGAAGAAGTTTGGAAGTGTTCCTTCCTCTTGAATTTTTTGGAATATTCTGAGGAGGATAGGTTTTAGTGATTCCTTGAATGTTTTGTAAAATTCCCCTGTGAAGCTGTCTGACACTGGGCTTTTTTGTTTGATGGAAGTTTTTGATGACTGCTTCAATTTCTTCCATTGTTCTCAGCCTATTGAGATCCTTAGAATCCTCCTGAGGAAGTTTTGGAAGGTTGTGTTTTTCTTGGAATGTGCCCATTTCCTTTAGGTTGTCTAGTTTGTTAGAATAGAGTTGTTCATAGTATTTTTTAACAATCCTTTGTATTTCTGCGGGGTCTGTTGTTATTTCATCTCTTTCAATTCTGATTTTGTTTATTTGGGTCCTCTCTCTTTGCTTCTTGATGAGCCTGGCTAGAGGTTCTTCAATCTTGTTTATCCTTTCGAAGAACAAGCTCTTGGTTTTGTTGATCTTTTGTATTGTTTTTTTGGTCTCTATGTCATTCATTTTTGCTCTGATCTTTATGATTTTCTTCCTTCTGCTCACTGTGGGATTTTCTTGTTGCTATCTTTCTAATTCTTTGAGTTGTTGAGTTAGATGATTTATTACCATTTTTCTTGTTTTTTTGAGGTAGGCCTGTAGAGCTATAAACTTCCCTCTCAGGACTGCTTTCATTGTGTCCCGTAGGATATGCAATGTTGTGTTTTTACTGTCATTAGTCTCCAGGATGTTTTTAATTTCTTCTTTGATCTCATTGGTAACCCAATCATTTTTTAGTAGCATGCTATTCAGCTTCCAAGTGTTTTGTTTTTTTTGGAATGTTTTATTGGAGTTTATTTCTAATATTATGCCATTGTGTTCTGAGAAAATGCTTGATAGGATTTCAATCTTTTTGAATTTGGGGAAACTTTGCTTGTGACCCAATATGCGGTCTATTTTTGAAAATTTTCCATGTGTACTTGAGAAGAACATATATTCCGTGGCTTTGGGGTGAAATGCTCTGAAGATGTCAATTTGGTCCATCTGATCTAGTATGTCATTTAGAGTTGTGCCGGAAACCGATCATTGTCACTAAAAGAGAATTGTGAACAGTGAATCCGGAAGGCTGGTCAACCTTAATTGCTCTGAATGGTTAGAGCTAATCACTCACTGTTTAGTTGAAACATTGGTAGTTAAAGCAGCCTCCACCTGTTAGTCATATGTAAATTCTTGCTGGTTGGCTATTATTGGAACTTCCTGCCTAAAGGATATGGGTGTATCTCATAATCTTAATGAAAGGGATAGAAAGACCAAAGCAAAGCAGTAGTCCTCCTCCTAGAGGTGGACTCCCTCCTGGCTCCCAATATTCTCAAATTAATATTTTTCTAGTCTCTTTTCATTTGTGTGTGGCCTTCTCCAGAACCTGAACCCTGAACTGGAACCCTGAACCACACAGGACGTGAAAGGGATTCCCAAAGAGTTGCTGTTTCTTTGCTGATGTTTTTGTCAAGAGGGTTTATCCAGTGATGTCAGTGGTGTATTAAAGTCCCCTACTATGATTGTATCGATGTCGATCTCTCCCTTGATATCCTCCAGGAGATTTTTTATGTATTTGGGTGCTCCTACATTGGGTGCTTATATGTTTACCAGAGTTATATCATCTTGTTGAATTGCCTCCTTTAGTATTATGTAGTTTACTTCCTTATCTCTTATTATGGCCTTTACTTTGAAGTCTATTTTATCAGATATAAGTATTGCAACCCTAGCTTTTTTCTCATTTCCATTTGCCTGAAAAATGTTTTTCCATCCCTTCACTTTCAGTATGTGTGAATCCTTTGCTCTGAGGTGGGTTTCTTGTAGACAGCAAATATATGGGTCATGTTTTCTTATCCATTCAGTTATCCTATGTATTTTGATTTGTGCATGTAATCCATTTATGTTTAATGTTATTATTGACAAGTACATGTTTGTTGTCATATTTTTCCTTAGTGTTGTGTTTCTTCTTGCCTATCTCTTTCTCCTTTTTACAGCAGTCCTTTTAGCAATTCCTACATTGCTGGCTTGGTAGTGATAAACTCTCTTAGTCCTTTTTTGTCTGTGAAGCTTTTGATTCCACCTTCAATTTTGAATGATAGCCTTGCTGGGTATAATATTCTTGAATTCATTACTTTGCTTTACATCACTTTGTATATTTCATTCCATTCCCTTTTGGCCTGGTGTGTTTCTGTTGAGAAATCAGTTGATATTCTAATAGAAGATCCCTTGTAAGTAACTTTATTTCTCTCTCTGGCAGCCTTTAAGATTCTTACTCTGTCGTTGGTGTTTTTCAATTTAATTATGATGCGTCTTGGTGTCGGTCTTTTCGGGTTCAATTTGTTTGGGACTCTGTGTACTTCTTGGACTTGGATAGTTTTTTTCTTTCTAATATCAGGGAAGTTTTCTGTCATTATTTCTTCTAACAGGTTTTCTATTCCTTGATTCTCTTCCTCTCCTTCTTTTATCCCTATTATTCGAAGGTTGTTTCGTTTTGTGTTGTCCTGAGGCTCCCTTAGGCTCTCCTCTTGCTTTTTAAGTCTTCTTTCCAGTTGCTGCTTTGTTTGTGTGTTTTTTCTACCTTTTCCTCTCATTTGCTGATGCGGTCCTCATCCTCTTCTAGTCTACTGTTTAAGCCTTTCATTGTGTTCTTTATTGCAGCTATGTCGTTCTTCATCTCCTCTTGGTTTCTTTTCATGTTGGTGACATTCTCATTCAGCTCCTTATAGTTCTCATTGAGTTGTGTGTATTTGTCATTGAGTTGTGTGTATTTGTCATCCAGCCGTTTAAACATCGTTATAACCATTACTCTGAATTCTATCTCTGATAAGCTGCTAGCCTCAAATTCATTTAATTCCTTCTGGTGATTCTTCTTTTTCTTTCCTTTGGGGATTGCTTTTTTGTATTCCCATGTTTTCCTGTATAGTTTTAATTGTAGATCCAATTGCTTTGCTACCCAGGTTCTTTTGGGTATGGTGTTACTGGCGTAATCTCTTATTCTCCTAGGCTTGTTTATCTGGTGTAGCTCCCTACTTGAGCTATTTGGCTTCTCTTGATGTAGGCCTGAGAGCTTGAGAGGCACAACTGCGTTGTCTAGAAGTCAGCCTCTGTGGAGGGGAGTGTCCCAATTTTTGCTGTCTTGCACCCTTAAATGTAGTCACACGTGCCCATCAGGGACTCACAGTGCCCCCAGGAACCTCTGTTGGGGTAATTGGGCTCAGGGGGCCTGCTCTTTGGAAAGGCGTGACTGTGGTGCCGAGTTCTGCAGTCGTGGGGTGAGCAGACCCAGCTTTTGCTATTGCACCTGTGGTGGACAGGTTCTTATTCCCAGTGTTGGCTCACAGGACCCTTGGTACGTTTGCCATCAGGGTGCACTGAAGGACTCTGAAGGGCCCCAGCAATGTAGCCGCACAGTTGAGGTGCTTGTGGGCTGGTATCCAGGCTAAGTGAATTCAAAACTTGTACTGATGGAGGGGAGTGCGCTCCCTGCTTGTTCAAGATCGCACCCAAGGAGAGGTCACAGTGGCTCCCACTAACGCCCTGTGGGTAGATGGGCTCTGGGTGCCTGACTATTGGAACTTCACCTCTGTGGAGGTGCACCTTCCAGGTGCAGAGTTCTGATGCACTCTGAGGGGTACTGGCACCATGGTTGAGCCAGGTGAATGTGGGCAATTATCCAGGGAAGAAGGAATTCAGAATTTCTACTGTGGGGCCACGTGCACCCTTGTCTGTAGAGAATCACATCTTTGGGGGCTCTCAGCAGTTCCCAAGTGCTGCCTAAGGAGTGGAGTGTCCTGGCTACCTGCACGGCTGGAGACGCACAGATCCGGCTGCAAACTCGCTAATGTAGCTAGAAACGCGCAAACCCTTGGGGGCTCTCAGTGGCTCCCAAGCACTGCCTAAGGAGTGGAGTTTTCTGGCTACATGCACGGCTGGAGATGCATGGATCCTCCAGCTGGAAACATGATAATCCAGAGTTCTGCTGCTGGGGAGGGGGAGGATGCACTTACTGCTGCCAAGTGGTGTACGTTTGGAGGTGGAGGTCCCAGGGTCCGCGGGACTGCAGCTGGGGTAGCAGGATTTTGGTTGGAGTTGTTACTGGGTCGCGGGGCACTTCCAAGGCCTGTGTTGTTGGTGTTTATAAGTTCCTAAAAAAGGCCGTTCTCCCCTTCAAGATGGCGTGGTCTCCGTGCTGGAGACCCGCCATCCAGGGAGTGCCACAACAGTGGTAGTTTCTCCTTGTCAAGGAGAGCCTGTCTGCCAGCCCTTGCTGCTCCTGCGAGATTTAACTTTCCCTCCTCACTCACACGCACCCCATGCACATCCACACACACTCCTTTCATACCCTCACTCACTCACTTCTTCTCCCTCACCACCGTCCTGCCAGCCGCCATCTTCCCCTCTCCTTTGTTGATGGTTTCTTTTGCTGTGAAAAAGTTTTTTTATTTTGATGTAGTCCCATTTGTTTATTTTCTCTTTAGCTTCCATTGCCCTAGGAGCAGAATCAGTGAAGAAGTTCTTTCAGCATATGTCTGAGATTTTTTTGCCTGTGGATTCCTCAGTATTTTTATAGTTTCCTGTCTTATGTTTAAGTTGTGTATCTATTTTGAGTTTATTTGTGTATGGTGTAAGTTAATCTAGTTTCATTTTTTTGCATGTATCTGTCAAATATTCCCAACACCATTTATTGAAGAGACTGTCTTTATTCCATTGTATGTTCATGCTTCCTTTGCCAAATATTAATTGAGCATAGTGGTTTGCATCAATATCTGGATTCTCTATTCTGTTCCATTGATCTATAGGTCTGTTCTTGTGCCAGTACCAGGCTGTTTTGATAACAGTGGCTTTGTAATACAACTTGAAATCTGGTATTGAGATACCTCCTACTTTATTCTTCTTTCTCAGGATTGCTGTCGCTATTCAGGGTCTTTTTTTATTCCAGAAGAATTTTTGGAGTGTTCTTTCTAGGTCTGTGAAGTATGCCGTTGGTATTTTAATGGGGAGTGCATTGAATCTATAGATTGCTTTGGGTAGTATGGACATTTTAATGATGTTGATACTACCAATCCATGAACATCGTATGTTCTTCCATCTATTTATGTCTTCCTCTATCTCTTTTTTCAGTGTCCTATGGTTTTCCGCGTATAGGTCTTTTACCTCCTTGGTTAAATTTATTCCTAAGTATCTTAATTTTTTTGGAGTAACGGTAAATGGGATGGCTTTTTTAGTCTCTCTTTCTGTAAGTTCACTATTGGTGTATAGAAAGGCCATAGATTTCTTGGCATTAATTTTGTATCCTGCTACATTGCCGAATTAATTTATTAAGTCTGTTAGTTTTTTGATGGAGTCTTTCGGGTGTTTGATGTACAATATTATGTCATCTGCAGATAAGGACAGCTTTACTTCTTCTTTTCCAATTTGGGTGCCTTTTATTTCTTTTCCTAGTCTGATCACATTGGGTAATACTTCCAGTACTATGTCAAACAGGAGTGGTGAGAGTGGGAATCCCTGTCTTGTTCCTGTTCTTAGGGGAAATGATTTTAGTTTTTGCCCATTGAGTATGGTATTAGCTGTGGGTTTATCATGTATTGCTTTTATTATGTTGAGGTATGATCCTTCCATTCCCACCTTGCTGAAAGATTTATCAAGAAAGGGTGTTGGATTTTGTCAAATGCTTTTTCTGCATCAATTGATATGACTATGTGATTTTTATCTCTCAATTTGTTTATGTGATGTATCACATTTATTGATTTGTGGATATTGAACCATCCTTGAATTCCTGGGATAAATCCTACTTGGTCATGGTGTATGATCTTTCTGATGTACTGGTGGATCTGATTTGCTAGAATTTTGTTGAGGATTTTGGCATATATGTTCATGACAGATGTTGGCCTGTAATTCTCTTCCATTGTGTTGTCTTTATCTGGTTTTGGTATTTGGGTGATGCTGGCTTCATAGAAGGAGCTTGGAAGTGTTCCTTCCTCTTGAATTTCTTGGAATAGTCTGAGGAATATAGGTTTTAGTTCTTCCTTGAATGTTTGGTAAAACTCCCTTGTGAAGCCGTCTGGCCCCGGGCTTTAGTTTGCCGGAAGCTTTTTGATGACTGCTTCAATTTCTTCCATATTACTGGCCTATTGAGCTGTTTGGATTCTTCCTGATTGATTTTTGGAAGGTTATATTTTTCTAGGAATATGTCCATTTCCTCCAGGTCATCCAGTTTGTTGGAATAGAGTTGTTCATAGTATTTTTTAACCATCCTTTGTATTTTGGCGGGGTCTGTTGTTATTTCACCTCTTTCATTTCTAATTTTGTTTATTTGGGTCCTCTCTATTTGCTTCTTGGTGAGGCTGGCTAGAGGTTTATCAAAGAACCAGATCTTGGTTTTGTTGATATTTGTATTGTTTCTTCGGTCTCTATGTTGTTTATCTTCGCTCTAATCTTTATCCTTCCTTCTGCTTACACTGGGATTTTCTTGTTGCTCTCTTTCTATCTCTTTGAGTTGTAGGGTTAGGTAATTTATTACCATTGTTTCTTGTTTTTTGCAGTAGGCTTGTAGAGCTATGAACTTCCCTTCCAAGACTGCTTTCGCTGTGTCCCATAGATTTTATATTGTTGTGTTTTCATAGTCATTTGTTGCCATGATGTTTTTTATTTCTTCCTTGATCTCTCTGGTAACCCAGTCATTGTTTAATAGCATGCTGTTTAGTCTCTATGTGTTAGATTTTTTTGATTGTTTTTATTGTAGTTGATTTCCAGTTTTATGCCACTGTGATATGAGAAGATACTTGGTATGATTTCTATCTTCTTGAATTTGAATGTACTTTGCCTATGTCACAGCATATGGTCTACCTTTGAAAATGACCCATGTGCTCTTGAGAAGAATGTATATTCTGTGGCTTTGGGGTGAAATGTTCTGAAGATGTAATTAATTCCATCTGGTCTAATGAGTCATTTCAGATTAATGTTTCTTTGCTGATTTTTTGTTTAGAGGAATTGTCCAATGGTGATAGTGGGTATTAAAGTCTCCTACTATGAGTGTATTGCTGTCAATCTCTCCTTTGATATTCTCAAGGATTTTTATTTATTTATTTTGGTGCTCCTGTATTGGGTGCGTATGTGGTTACCAGAGTTATTTCTTCTTGATGGATTGCTCTCTTTAGTATTATGAAGTGGCCTTCCTTATCTCTTGATATGTCCTTCACTTTGAGATCTAATTTGTCAGATATAAGTATTGCTACCCCAGCTTTTTTTTTTTTTTTTTTTCCATTCGCCTGGAAAGCCTTTTTCCATCCCTTCATCCTCAGTCTGTGTGCATCTTTTTTTCTGAGGTGAGTTTCTTGTAGACAGCAGATACATGGGTCTTCTTTTCTTATCCAATATATGTCTTTTGATTGGGGCATTTAATCCAATTACATTTAAAGTTATTATTGATAGTTACTTATTTGTCGCCATTCTTATTCTTTACCCCTGTGTTCCTTCTTCGCTTCCTACATTTTTTTTTTTACACTTGACCCTTTAGCATTTCTTGCACTGATGGTTTGGTGGTGATAATTTTCCTTAGTCCTTTTTTGTCTGGAAGCTCCTGATTTCACCTTCATTTTTCATTGATAGTCTTGCTGGATACAGTATTCTTAGATTCAAACCCTTCCTTTTCATGACTTTGTATATTTCATTCCATTCCCTTCTGGTCTGATGAGTTTCTGTTGAGAAATAAGTTTCTAGTCAGATAGGGGTCCTTTGTATGCAACTTTCTGTCTCTCTCTGGCCGCTTTTAAGATTCTTACTTTGTTGTTGGTGTTTGCCAATTTAATTATAATGTGCCTTGGTATCGGTCTTTTGAGGTTCATTTTGCCTGGGAATCTGTGAGCTTCTTGGATTTGTGTGGGTTTTTTCTTCCCTATATCAGGAAAGTTTTCTGTCATTGTTTCTTCAAAGAGGTTTTCTATTCCTTGCTCAGTTTCCTCTCCTTCTTGAACCCCTATTATGTTATTTTGTTTCATGTTGTCCCAAAGTTGTCTTAGGGTCTCCTCCTGCTTTTTAATTTTTTTTTTAATAAGCTGCTCTAATTCCGTATTTTTTCCCACCTTGTATTCTAGGTCACTGATGTGGTCCTGTGCTTCTTCTAGTCTACTCTTAATGCTTTCTATTGAGTTCTTTACAGCAGCGATATCATTTTTTATTTCTTCTTGGTTCTTCATCCTCTTAGTTCTTACTCATATTGTCGAATTTGTCTTCCATTCTTTTCATCCACCTTATGACCATTTCTCTTAATTTTTTCTCTGACATGTTGCTAGCCTCTATTTCATTTACTTCCTTTTCTGGTGATGCCTGCTTTTCTTTCATATGTGGGCTGTTTCTTTGTCTCCCCATGATCTCTCTTCTCTGGATGTCTGGTTATGTAGTTCTCTCTCTCCTTTCTGTGGTGGTGTGTAGACCTCCTCTGAAATGACATATTTGCGCCAATTGGGGACCGGGGTTCTGGGGCTCGCAGCTGTTCTGTGGTTGCCGCAGTTGTAGCTTTTCAAGCTTCACCAGAGGAAATATTATTGCTTTAAGTGTTTTATTTTGTCGCAGGTGGCACTCACAGTGCCGTGAGTGCCTCCAGCCCTGGCGCGGTCCTCCAAGGTGAATCCTCAGTTCTGAGGCACCAGGGGAGTAAGGACTACCTCCACCCCAGGTCTGTTAGGGCCCTGCACCTCCTCCAGCTCTCAGCAGAATGGTGGGTGAAGCGAGCGACATGGGGCCGGTGACCAGAGCACACAGGAGCGAGAGAGGGTGCAGTGGCGTGTTCTTTCACCACCCTGGTCCGTGTCTGTCCCCCGCCTCGTCTCCCGCTGCCACCTTCTCCTACCTCCTCTCCACAGCAGTGTGGGATGTGGCTCATATGCTGGGAAGGCTCCCAGCAAAGTCGCCAATTTTGCATTTGAATACCTGCAGGCTTGCTACTCAATTCCCTCAGGCAAAAAAACCATGGTCGGTTTAAAGTCCATTGATTAATCCTTTGCGGAACCTATTTTGCCATCCAGAAATGTGGCTTATGGCAGCTTAAAATTTTGGAAGTTTGCTTCCTTATGAGAAAAATCTAGAGGACAGAATTGAATCTATTGATTTATTATGTCTTGTATTTTTGAAATTTATTCTTAAAAATATAAGTGTTATTAATCTAAAGAAATGCTAAATATTTGACTTGCCAGCTCTAAAAGTTTAAAGTTCAAGTTAAATTGGGAGAAATTATATAGTTGTGGTAATTAAATGCCTAAAGTATAGAAATTTAAAATGTGTTTTCTCTAATAATTAGGGATTCAAAATATGTTGCTTATTGGTCTAATTAAATAAGGATTAATTCTGTGACCCCAACTGAAATTTTTAATATAAAGATCAGTTAAAATTTAATTGATACCTTAAGATAATTATAAAAAATAATATAATCTTTAAATCATATATAGATATTTGTTTGATGGTTTTTTCTGTGTTAAAATTTCAAGGCTTTAACTGAGAGATGATTCTTGGAGAGCTCCAAGGGCTCAAGAGTAATTCAAGAAGTTATTCTCTCTTCTTTAAGAAAATATTTTGAATTTAACTGATCTAATATACTTGAAATCACATGGAAAGCTTTATAAAATAAAAATTAATAACTATATTTTACTTATAAATGTTATGAAAGTTCTGACCTTTAAAAAGGGCAAAATGTTTCTTAAAATCCAACAGCGGAAAGTTAAAATGACAAAAAGCCTATAGCCACCTGCATTTTTAATTAGGCTGAAGTTAGGGCCACTTTTGTGCCTTGTGAATCAGACATAAACTTTTATTAAGTTTCCTTTGCTTTTTTAATTAAAGATACCTACTTAAATTATAAACAATTGAATTCTAATAAAGCCACCAGAAACAGCTAGTGAGATTTCTGTTTGTCTGCAGTGTAGTTTTGGCTTTAACAGTTTAGACAGACACCATTTTTGGACTGCCTCACTTGGAAGTGCCATGATGGCCACATGGCTTGCCACTCCCCTGGGGGGCCTCCATCTTGAAAGAGCAAAGGCCAACTCCTCCCTTTGAATAAGCCAATGTCTTTGTAAGCAATTTCATTAAGTCTGCTAAGAAAGTTATTGAGACCTCCCATGATCTCTCTGTATATGCAAATTAGCCAAAGGGGATACTCTTTAAAAATAATATCCTAAGCTTAATAAAAAGGAGAAATTTAAAATTTTTGAAATATCTTCCACTAATATTTACAGTGTAAACTAAGATGGTTGTTAGAGTATTAAATCTGACAGTAAAATAGTAGTCCAGTTTACTGTAATGAGATTTCTTGTGTAAGGACTATTTGGATGCATGAGCAAATATTAAGCAGCAGCCTTGTAGGTTGCATGTTATAAAAAGAAAGACTAAGATTTTTAAGTGAAACATTCTGTAGCCTTAGAAATTATTTTGGAAGGAAAGAAAGAGAGGTTTTCTTCAAACATCTGAAGAACTGTAATTAAAAGTCAATAAATTTGGCCTCATAAACTGAAGTAAATAATTTATGTTTTTGCCTCCCTGACAAAGTTTATGTGAAGTTATTTAAAAACTAACTTAAGAAGTCTAATTAATAGCATTTATTTTCCATAACCTAGGTCAAGTGAAGTTAAAAAATAAACCTTATTTCAGATTAATTTAAATTGGCTAATTGAAATAAGTGAATAGTCAAGAAAACTTAATTGTACTGGACAAAAAACTGTTCCTGAAGTATTAACTGAAATTTTTGTTGACTTTTCATCTCATAGTAAAATTGCCAAACATGCTATGAATCCAAAGGAGTCATATTTTTGTGCAAAAAATTAAAAGTTATCAAGACTGCATTGTAAAAATTTCCAAAAGCCTCCTAATATTTAAATAAAAAAGGGTGGATAGTAAAGTAATATCCTGTAAGAAATAATATTCTGTAAGTAAATTACAAGAAAATTTTTACTTTGAAAATTAATTTTCATTTGTAAATGCTAATCGCAAGACACCAATGAAAATCACATGGTGTCAAAATAAGCCAAAGGAAAATTGTTTGGGCAAAAAATGAAAAAGGATCCCAAGTCAAATTTATAGAAAATAATTCTTTATTAACCTTTGGTTGAGAATAGGTTTGTATATTTCCAGAAAAGCCCATGTGGATTTCTGCAACAACGGATTCCAGAGAGGAACTGACAGGACTGCTCCAGCCATGAAGCAAGAGGAGAAACAGTCCAGAGATGGAAGATGGTGAAGACGCCTTGCCATGCTAGCAGTCAGCAGCTGTGCGTCATAGCAGATTGCTCAGGACCAAACCAGAGAGGGTTGGACCATTTGTCTACCATCCAGAACTGAAATATAATTGCTGACATGTACACAGAAGGAACTATTGGACATTGGAATTGGGACTCAAAACTGTTGGTCATTGAAATTGGGACTCAAAATTGTTGGACAATGAAATTGGGACTCAAGGAACTATTGGCCCAGAAAGAAACTTAGTATAGACTGATTCATTTGCATCTCAGCATAACCACTATTGTTTGTCTCATTTTTGTTCTTATATATTTATTTCTAGTCTGCAGATGCAAGATTTTTTAAGAAAAAAAATGGGGGAGATGTTGGAAGCCGCCCATTGCCTTCACTAGCAGAGAGGTGTGGACAAGGAACCCAGAAGGCTGGTTAACCTTGAAGGTTATAAAAGGTCAGAGCCCAGCACCCACTGTCTATTTGAGACAAAGGGAGCTGAAGCAACTTCCACCTTTTAGTCTTATGTAAATCCTTACTGATGGGCTACAATTGGAATTGCCTGCCTAAGGGCTATGGGAGTATCCCAAAACCTGAATAAAAGGGGTTGCAAGGTGGGAGCAAAGTGGAGTCCTTCCTCTTGAGCTGGGCTCCCACCTGGCTCCCAATTCCCAAATTTATATTTTCTTATCTAGTCTCTTTCATTTGTGTGCAGCCTCCTCCAGAACCCAAACCCTGAACCTGAACCCTGAACCCTGAACTATGTGGGACATGGGGGGGACACTCACACAAACCACCACAGGCCCCTCACCCATGCTGCCCCATGCCCCAAGGCAACCCACACCCTGATCCGGGACACCCTTCAGGGCAAACCAGTCGGTCTCCACCCATGCACCAGGCCTCTATCCTATCTAATAAAAGAGCAATATGCAAATTGACTGTCACTCCAACACAAAAGATGGCTGCCCCCATGTGGGTACAAGATGGCCACCACAAGATGGCCAGCAGGGAAGGGCAGTTGGGAGGGACCAGGCCTGCAAGGGAGGGCAGTTGCGGGTGATCAAGCTTGCAGGAAGGGCAGGTGGGGGGGACCCAGGCTTGCAGGGGAGAGCAGTTGGGGGGACAATAAAGCTGCAGGTGAGGGCAGTTGCATCAATCAGGGGGGGGGTTAGACCAGACCAGGAGGGGGACCAGACCAGCAATGAGGCAGGCAGGGGAGGGCAGTTAGGGGTGCCAGCAGGCCTGGATTGTGAGAGGACATGTTGGGGGGCCCGTTTAGGCCTGCAGGAGAGGGCAGTTGGGGCAACCAGGCCTGCAGGTGAGGGCAGTTAGGGGTGACCAGGCTGGCAGGGGAGGGCAGTTAGGGTCAATCAGGCTTGCAGGGGAGCAATTAGGCATCAATCAGGCTGGCAGGGGAGTGTTTTGGGGGTGATCAGGCTGGCAGGCAGAAGTGGTTAGAGGCAATCAGGAAGGCAGGCAGGTAGGCGAAGCAGTCCATGGATTGTGAGAGGGATGTCCAACTGCCACATTTAGGCCTGATTCTACTGGGATCAGGTCTAAACGGGCAGTTGGACATCCCTTGAGGGGTCCCAGATTGGAGAGGATGCAGGCTGGGCTGAGGGACACACCCCCCCACCCTGTGCACGAATTTTGTGCATAGGGCCTCTAGTTAAACAATAAATGGGTTACCAAAGAGATCAAAGAAGAAATAAAAAGCATCTTGGAAACAAATGACAATGAAAACAAACAACCCAAATTCTTTGGGACACAGTGAAAGCAGTCCTGAGAGGGAGTTCATTGCACTATAGGCCTACCTCAAAAAACAAACAAAAAACAAACAACAACAAAAAACAACAAAATAAAAAAACTGATAACTTACCTAACACTACAACTTTAAAAACTAATAATCAAGCACAATGAAAAGCCCAGGGTAAACAAAAGGGAGGAAATAATAAAATTCAGAGTGGAAGTAAATGACATAGAGACAATATATATATATATATATATATATATATATATATATATCCTACATAATAAAAGGGTAATATGCAAATCGACCAAATGGCAGAATGACTGGAACGCCCACAGCCACTTGCCCCAGCCAGCCCCACCCCCAAGAGGGCCCCCCTACCCTGATCGGGGGCGGGGGCAGCTGGCAAACTGCCTGCAGCCCCTCGCCCCAGCCTGTCCTACCCATGGCCCCTTGCCCCAACCGGTCCACCCCTGATGGCCCTCATCAGGGGTGGGCTGGCTGGACCCTACCAGTACACAAATTTATGCACTGGGCCTCTAGTATATACATATACATATATATATATATATATATATATATATATATATATATATATATATATATATATATATATATATATATATATATGTATATATATATACATATATATATATATATATATATATATATATATATATATATATATATATATATATATATATGATAAGTAAATTAGGCTTGGAGAAAATGGCACTGGGCCTCTAGTATACACACACACACACACACACACACACACACATATATATATATATACATATATATATATATGATAAGTAAATTAGGCTTGGAGAAAATGGCAGCAGAATAGACAGACGCGTTCTGAGGCTTGTCCCAGAGCAGAAAGAAAGAACAGCTGAGGGATGCACGGGCAGTGTTTGTTAGCAAGCTAAGGGACAGCTGAACTCCAAGAAAAGGTGGGGGACTGCGGGACAGGGGTCCCCTGACAGGGAAGCCCTCCCGGCGACAGGGTCCCTCCCAGAGCTACAGGCTTGGACGGGGAAATCTCGCCATCTTGAAAGGGAAAGTGGATCTTGTTGGAGGCCTGAAAATCAACAACTGCGATGACCGCTGAACAGCTGTGAACCCCAGAACACCGGTCCCAGGTGGAGCGAAAGCTTGGACTCAAAGGAGCTCTTCAGTCCACCATGAACAGGTCAGATTTCGCCGGGATAGGGTGAGATATCTAGTCCCGGTGGGAGAGAGAAACGCGCGTGCACTGCGGAAGCTGGAGGACCAGGGAGGACTGTGCCCAGAGAAGTCCGTGGCTGGTGGGGCCAGTGTGATTCGTGATTGTGGAAGGGGGTCCTCAGAGCTGCTAACAGGGGGGATCTCTAAAGAGCAACCCATTTTGATCTGATGTGGAAGGATAGCCTGGGAGTTGCAGGGGTGTGCAGTCTGCTTAAACTTGCCCGCCAGCATCTGCAAACCGGTATTGGGTGCCACAGAGAAAAAAGGCTAGAGAGGCCTTAGAGTCCTGGGAGTCAACCCAGAAACACTGCCACCCAGCGGCTAAATCACAAATTCACCCTAGTGTAATCAAAGATAAAGGAATACCAGAAATTAAGACCGTCTGCTTAAAAATCAGGACTGGATTACAACTCTGAGGAGCAGTGAAATGCAGGAAACTGTAATACTGTCTGGATTGGGAAACAGGCATGCCAAACAGAACAATAGAGGAAGTGAATGACCTTCACTACTGTACATTTTATTTATTTATTTATTCATTTTTAATTTTTTTATTTTCATTTTTTGCATCATTTACTTAAGAAACTATTTTTCTTCTTTCCTCACTTGATTTTACCTTTTTAATTATTACATTTTTATTTGCAATCAGCATTACTACTACTATTTTACCTTTTTTACTTTATTTATTTATTTATCTTATTATTTTTTAAAGTGTCATTTTATTTTCTCTTTATTTTACTTCTGGATTAGTGTTATACAGCCTATTTTCATTTTTCCTTCACCATCGTTTTATTCTATCTCAACTCTACCTTTATGCCATCACTCTCTTCCTAACCCTTCCCCGTTTTGTGTCCTGTTTATCTTAACCCTTTCCTGCTCTAGATTTTCCCTATTTTTTCTGTTTACCCCCTGCTAAAATTTCACCCTACTTATATATCTAATTTCCAATCCCCTGCTCCAAGTCCATACACACCTCTCCACTGTCTTAACTATAAAAAAAATTGTTTTTCTTTCTGTCCTTTTGTTGTTGTTTCCTTGAATGTTGACTATAACGAATTGTTATGCTTTCTTGTGAGATTGTTTTGATTATTCTTTTTTTTGTTTTTGTTTGCTGTGTTTTTGTTTATTTTTTTCATCTGTTTTCCCTTGCCTCGATTGATATTAGTTGGTGTTGTAGGTTGTATTAATCTCCAGGTACTTTTTGCTGGCATTTGCTGTAATTAGTGGTTGTTCTATTGGAGTTTATTCCCCATATATATAGTTTGTTCCTCTTTTCTCTTTTAGTCTCATTCTAGTCTCTCTTATTTTTTTTCTCCTTTTCCCAATTTCATTTTGACTCTCTTTTTTTTTTCTTTCTTTTTTTTCCTTTATTTTTACCCTTCTTTCTCTCCTATCCCCTAATTTGCCTTTCTCTGGTGGTCACCTTTATTGGAGGTTATTAATATCTAGAATATATTGCTGTTCAGTGCATTATGTGTTGTACCTGGTTGTGTTGTATTTTGTCCCTTTAAATCAACACAGGAGACAGATAAATACATAACCAGACATCGGAGAAGAGAGACCACAGGGAGACAAAGGAACAGCCTGCATATGAAAGAAAAGCAGGCATCACAAGAAAAGGAAGTAAATGAATTAGAGGCCAACAATCTATCAGAGAGAGAACTCAGAGAAATGGTCATAAGGTGGCTGAAAAGAATGGAAGACAAATTTGACAATATGAGTAAGAACCAAGAGGAAATGAAGAAAAATCAAGAAGAAATGAAAAATGACATCGCTGCTGTAAAGAACTCAATAGAAAGCATCAAGAGTAGACTAGAAGAAATAGAGGACCACATCAGTGAGCTAGAAGACAAGATGGAAAAAAATACCCAAGTAGAGCAGCTTCTAGAAAAAAAAAATTAAAAAGCAAGAGGAGTGCCTAAGGGAATTTTGGGACAAAACAAAACAACATCTGCATAATAGGGGTTCCAGAAGGAAAGGAAACTGAGCAAGAAATTGAAAACCTGTTTGAAGAAATAATGACAGAAAACTTTCCTGATATAGGGAAGAAAAAAACCACACAAATCCAAGAAGCTCACAGAGTCCCAAGCAAAAGGAACCTCACAGACCGACACCAAGGCACATTATAATTAAATTGGCAAACAACAACGACAAAGTAAGAATCTTAAAAGCGGCCAGAGAGAGAAAGAAAGTTACATACAAAGGAACCTCCATCAGATGAGCAACTGATTTCTCAACAGAAACTCATCAGGCCAGAAGGGGATGGAATGAAATATACAAAGTCATGCAAAGGAAGGGTCTCAATCCAAGAATACTGTACCCAGAAGGCTATCAATCAAAATTGAGGGTGAAATCAGGAGCTTCACAGACAAAAAAGGACTAAGGGAATTTATCACCACTAAAGCAGCAATGCAAGAAATGCTAAAGGGTCTGCTGTAAATAAAAAAAAAATTAGAAGCGAAGAAGGAACACAGGGGTATAGAATAAAAATGGTGACAAATAAGTACCTATCAATAATAACTTTAAATGTAAATGGATTAAATGTCCCAATCAAAAGACATAGAGTAACGGATTGGATAAGAAAACAAGACCCATATATCTGCTGTCTACAAGAAACCTACCTCAGAAAAAAACACGCACACAGACTGAGGGTGAAGGGATGGAGAAAGGTATTCCAGGTGAATGGAAATGGAAAAAAAGCTGAGGTAGCAATACTTATATCTGACAAATTAGATCTCAAAGTGAAGGACATAGCAAGAGATAAGGAAGGCCACTTCATAATACTAAAGGGAGCAATCTATCGAGAAGAAATAACTCTGGTAAACATATACGCACCCAATACAGGAGCACCCAAATACATAAAAAAACTCCTGGAGGATATTAAGGGAGAGATTAACAGCAATACAATCCAGGTAGGAGATTTTAATACCCCAGTATCACCATTGGACAAAGCCTCTAAACAAAAAATCAGCAAAGAAACATCAATCCTAAATGACTTACTAGACCAGATGGAATTAATTGACATCTTCAGAAAATTTCACCCCAAAGACACAGAATATACATTCTTCTCAAGAGCACATGGGCCATTTTCAAAGATAGAGCATATGTTGGGACATAGGCAAAGTCTCTCCAAATTCAAGAAGATAGAAATTATATCAAGCATCTTCTCAGATCACAGTGGCATAAAATTGGATATCAACTAAAATAAAAACAACCCAAAGAAATCAAACACATGAAGACTAAACAGCATGCTATTAAACAATGACTGGGTTACCAGAGAGATCAAGGAAGAAATAAAAAGCATCATGGCAACAAATGACTATGAAAACACAACAATCCAAAATCTATGGGACACAGTAAAAGCAATCTTGAGAGGGAAGTTCATAGCTCTACAAGCCTACTGCAAAAAACAAGAAACAATGGTAATAAACTACCTAAGCCTACAACTCAAAGAGCTAGAAAAAGAGCAGCAAGAAAAGCACAGTGTAAGTAGAATGAAGGAAATAACAAAGATCAGAGTGGAGATAAATGACATAGAGACCAAAGAAACAATACAAAAGATCAACAAAACCAAGATCTGGTTCTTTGAAAGGATAAACAAGATTGATGAACCTCTAGCCAGGCTCACCAAGAAGCAAAGAGAGAGGACCCAAATAAACAAAATTAGAAATGAAAGAGGTGAAATAACAACAGACGCTGCCAAAATACAAAGGATTGCTAAAAAATACTATGAACAACTCTATTCCAACAAACTGGACGACCTGGAGGAAATGGACATATTCCTAGAAAAATATAACCTTCCAAAACTCAATCAGGAAGAATCCAAACAGCTCAACAGGCCAGTAACTATGGAAGAAATTGAAGCAGTCATCAAAAAGCTTCTGGCAAACAAAAGCCCGGGGCCAGACGGCTTCACAAGAGAGTTTTACCAAACATTCAAGGAAGAACTAAAACCTATCCTCCTCAGACTGTTCCAAAAAATTCAAGAGGAAGGAACACTTCCAAGTTCCTTTTATGAAACCGGCATCACCCTAATACCAAAACCAGATAAAGACAACACAGTGGAAGAGAATTACAGGCCAATATCCCTCAGGAACATAGATGCCAATATCCTCAACAAAATTCTAGCAAATTGGCTCCAGCAGTACATCAGAAAGATCATACACCATGACCAAGTAGGATTTATCCCAGGAATGCAGGATGGTACAATATCTGCAAATCAATAAACGTGATACATCACATAAACAAACTGAGAGATAAAAATCACATAGTCGTATCAATTGATGCAGAAAAAGCATTTGATAAAATCCAACACCCTTTCTTGATAAAAACTCTCAAAAAGTTGGGAATAGAAGGATCATACCTCAACATAATAAAAGCAATATATGATAAACCCACAGCAAACATCATACTCAATGGGCAAAAACTAAAACCATTTCTCCTAAGAGCAGGGATGCCCACTCTCACCACTCCTGTTTGACATAGTACTGGAAGTTTTAGCCATTTCAATTAGACAAGAAGAAGAAATAAAAGGCATCTAAATTGGAAAAGAAGAAGTAAAGCCGTCCGTATTTGCAGATGACATGATATTGTACATAAAACACCTGAAAGACTCCATCAAAAAACTAATAGACTTAATAAATGAATTCGGCAATGTAGCAGGATACAAAATTAACGCCAAGAAATATATGGCCTTTCTATACACCAACAGTGAACTTACAGAAAGAGAGACTAAGAAAGCAATCCCATTTACCATCGCACCAAAAAAATTAAGGTACCTAGGAATAAACTTAACTAAGGAGGTAAAAGACCTATACGCAGAACACTACAGGACAGTGAAGAAAGAGATAGAGGAAGACGTAAACAGATGGAAGAACATACCATGTTCATGGATTGGTAGAGTAAACATCATTAAAATGTCCATACTACCCAAAGCTATCTATAGATACAACGCACTCCCCATTAAAAGCATAACAGCATATTTCACAGACCTTGAAAGAACTCTCCAAAAATTCATCTGGAATAAAAAAAAGACCCCAAATAGATATAGCAATCCTGAGAAAGAAGAACAAAGTAGGAGGCATCTCAATACCAGATTTCAAGCTGTATTACAAAGCCATGGTTCTCAAAACAGCATGGTACTGGTACAAGAACAGACATATAGATCAATGGAATAGAATAGAGAATCCAGATATCAACCCAAACCACTATGCTCAATTAATATTTGACAAAGGAGGCATGAACATACAATGGAGTCAAGACAGTCTCTTCAATAAATGGTGCTGGGAAAATTGGACAGATACATGCAAAAAAAATGAAATTAGATCATCAATTTACACCATACACAAAAATAAACTCAAAATGGATACAGGACTTAAACATAAGATGGGAAATCATAAAAATACTAGAGGAATCCACAGTCCACAGGCAGCAAAATCTCAGACATATGCCAAAAGAGCTTCTTCACTGATACTGCTCCTAGGGCAATGGAAGCTAAAGAGAAAATAAACAAATGGGACTACATCAAAATAAAAAGCTTTTTTACAGCAAAAGAAACTATCAACAAAACAACAAGAAAGCCCACTCTATCGGAGAACATATTTGCAAATGTTATCACTGATAAAGGTTTAATCTCCAACATCTACAGTCAGCTTATACAACTTAATAAAAGGAAGATAAATGATCCAATAAAAAAATTGGCCATGGACCTAAATAGAATCTTTTCAAAAGAAGACAGAAGGAAGGCCAAGAAACACATGAAAACATGCTCAACGTCACTAATTATCCGTGAGATGCAAATCTAAATGACAATGCGGTACCATCTCACACCAGCCAGAATGGCTATCATCAACAAATCAACAAAGGACAAGTGTTTGCGAGGATGCGGAGAAAAAGGAACACTTGTGCACTGCCAGTGGGAATGTAGACTTGTGCAGCCACTGTGGAGAACAGTATGCAGTTTCCTCAAAAAACTGAAAATGAACTCCCTTTTGACCCAGTAATCTCACTCCTAGGAATATATCCTAAGAAACTGGAAACACCAATAAGAAAAGATATATGCACCCCTATGTTCATAGCAGCACAATTTATAATAGCTAAGATTTGGAAACAGCCTAGGTGTCCTTCAGGAGTTGACTGGATCAGAAAACTATGGTACATCTACACAATGGAATACTATGCTGCCATAAAAATGAAGGAATTCTTACCATTTGCAGCAACCTGGATGGAATTGGAAAACATTATGCTAAGTTAAATAAGCCAGTTAATGAAAGAAAAATACCACATGATCACACTCATTTATGGATAATAAAGAAAATTATAAAATGTTGAATATAAAGATAGATACAGAGACAGTAAAGCATCAAACAGAATGTCAAACTACAGCGGAAAGTTTAGGGAGATAAACGGTCAACCGAAGGACTTGTATGCATGCATATAAGCATAACCAATGAACACAAAACTCTGGGTGGTGAAGGCATGTATGGAAGTGAAGTGGGAGGGGCAATGGTAAGATATGTACACATATACCTTAATAAAAAAATGAAAAAAAATAAAGGTAAATAAATTAAAGAGATGGTTCTTTGAAAAGATAAACAAGATTGATGAACCTCTTGCCAGGCTCACCAAAGAGCAAAGAGAGAGGATCCAAATAAACAAAAGAGGTAAAGTAACAACTGACCCTCAGGGAAATACAAAGGATTATTAACAAAAATACTATGAACAACCTGATTCCAAAAAACTGGACAATCTAGATGAAATGTACATAGTCCTAAAAATATTCCATCTTCCTAAACTCAACCAGGAAGAATCAGAAAACCTGAGTAGACTGAAATTGAAGCAGTAATTAAAACAAAACAAACAAACAACACAAAACCTCCCAGCAAACAAAAACCCTGTTCCGGATGGTTTTACAGGGGAGTTTTACCAAATCAAGCTGTCAGGGTATCAGAGAAATTAAGATAAAATAAGCCAATCTGTATGATTTAGCGAAATTTTGGAGAAAATAATAAAACCATTGGTTTCAGCAATTAGGAAGAAAAAAATTGATTGATGGAAAGTAAAATTTTTTGGTAGAGAAACCAGGTTTAAATAATTGTATAATGTAGACACTTGACTGTATATATTTATCCAAAGACAGAAAATGCATAACACTAAGATTAACTTTAATGTAAACTAAGAAATGTAGATGATGATCATGTGTCAGTGAATATTCATTAACTGTGAAAAACCTACTTCTTTGTTAAGAAATATTGATAAAAGAGTATTCTGTTCATATGTAAGTCTATGGAAAGTGGGGAAATTCTGTTTCATAAAGTTAAAATTGTTCTATAAAATGATGTGCATTATCAATGTGGTGTCCATCAAGACAAAAGTGAGAGGTGGAAGAATGAGAGTGAGTGAGGGAGAGGGCGGGCAAGTGTGTGTGTATGTCTGAGTGAGGGAGAGGGCTCAGGTGTGTGTGTGTGTGTGTGTGTGTGTGTGTGTGTGTGTGTGTGTGTGAGTGTGTGTTTGGTGGGGGAGGGAACATTCGGATTATGAAAAAGTCTCAGGGTTGACATTTCAGGCTCTCCTGGCCAAAGAGCCCCTGCTACTGCAACAGCCGCTCCCTGGGCTTGCAGACTGTGCCATCTTGAAGGGTTTACAAGGTCCTCCTTGTGAGGCGGCTGTGGGGAATAGTAACAGCTAGGCACCAAACCTCACAACCACCTGAATTCATTGATGCCCAGTCCAAACCTTTTGGCACCCCATCCTGGACCACTGACAGGTGCATGTAATCCAATGATATAACACAGATGCCATGCATGCCCACCACAGACACTGCCCAGGCCACTCACCTAAGTGAACAACAGTGGAGCCCTGTACCCTCTGCAGCTGATACCTGTGGGACCATGCACAACCCCAACAAGAGTTGCTGCTATTGCCACAGCCATTCTCTGGGTTCAGCTCCAGCTTGGAGACCACAGAATCTTGAAGGATTTACAGGTCCTCCTTGTGAGGAAATGAGGAGAGCAGCAGCAGCTAGGAACCTCCCCATTACCCAGACACAGAATAGCCTGTGCCCAAACACACAAGCATCCTGCCCCTGAAAAATCAGAAAACCTGAGTAGGCCAATAAAAAACTAATGACATTGAAGAAGTAATTTAAAAACTCCCAGCAAACAGAAATCCTGAACTCGATAGATTTACAGGAGTATCTGACAAAACATTCAAAGAAAAACCAATACCTATGCTTCTCAAACTGTTCCAAATAAATTGAAAAGGACAGATCACTTACAAGGGCTTTTTACAAAGGCAGAATTATCCTAATTC